>JAQQAC010018689.1:841930-860312 GCA_029783875.1 Phataginus tricuspis | reverse complement strand
GGTGCCCTCAGCGGCCTGAAGCACCAGCCCTGCCCCAGAGGCCATGGAGATGGAGCGGAGCCACATGGTGCCCTCAGAGAGGCTGGTGATGAACTTCACTGTGGGAAGTGTCTAAGACAGTGTTTCCCCAGACTTACTCAACTGCTTGGGCATAATTACAAAATAGCAGGTTTCAGGCCTCGTGTGGAGTCAAGGTAGGGCAAGACCCCTGTTTTTTAGCAAGCTCTCCAGTGAACATTAGGACTAAGTACGTTTTAGAAGCAGCGATTTAGGGCAGTGTCTCTTTTTATGGGCAAGGAAATTCAGACTGACAGAGTTTCAGGTGATCCGCTCAAGGGCACTCACACCATTTTGTCATGTTTACATTTTCCCTCATCTAACTGGTCACTGCAAGAGTATTACTTTTGTTCCTCTCTACCCTTTATCAAAATCTTTAACAGGATCTCAGGACTGGATCCAAAATAGTGTTTTCCAAAGCGAGCACCTAGAAGCCACCAGATTCCATGTCCAGGCTCGGGGCTGCTGTGTCACAGAGACAGGAGACAGAAGGTGGAGCTGCACCTCTCCCCACGCCTCCTCTCAGTGGAACAACCTTATTCCTATCTGATTTATATATTCCATTCTGTGAAAAAGGTCAGCAAGCAAGGTTTTGTTATTTACAAGAAGAATTTGAGAGCAAGTTGTCTAAAATACTCCCATCTGTAAACTTGATCATATTTTGAAAGTTCATCTATCTCAAAAAAAAAAAGAAGGCTTCAGAACCTCTTATTTCAATGTTCATCAATCCTTGATGCTAATAACACCTACATACATATGTCTAAAGATACTATTTATTTTATTAATGTAAAGATGGTCAATTACTGGTCACCACTTATCTAAAAAAGTTCACTCTTAATAAGGACCGTTAGCATAGATATGGTGGAGGAAATTAATACCTGTTTTCTAATAGCACAACAACCCTCCTTGGAAAATAAGAAGATATACAAACACAGTGCACTGTGGTCTCTTGAGGGAAAACAGCATGCCACCTTCTACAACAGATTCTCAGCTTAATTGAGGCAGCCTGTGGAAGCTCTGGGAGCCCCTCACAGCTATGCTGTGAACACAGCAAAGGTTTGATGCCAAATTTCAATCAATGTGTAAAATGTATTTTTACTCTGAGTTTATATACTGATAAGGTAATGCTGTTGTTTGAGTTTTGTGAAGCCAGACACACTTGGTGCTTGCAGGAGAAAATACAGCTTAACACTCAGCTGGCACCAAAGAAATATACACTTAATTGTGAAGTTGGCTTTGTGCATGTGTACTGTCAGGGCAGTGCACATTCACCCAAACTCAGAACTGAAGGACAGACAAGGTAGCCCAGCCACTAAATACCTTTGTGTGAGCGTGAGGCCTGTGGTGCAGTGTTTGACCACATTGTTATCAGCAGCGACAAGTGCTCCACTGAGTTTAATTATTTCAAAGTGTGCCTTCAGAACATAAGGGTTGTAAGTGTTCATAACAAAATGGAAAGAACTATTATAGTAACACAATCAAAAGATTTAGGGCAAGGAGACCCTGCACTTCCCAGTCAAGGAACCAGAAAAGTTCTCCATTTCAGACATTTACAGTAATGATAGGTGTCATATATGCTGTGTTATATGCGCTCCATTCTGGAGATCGACTCCAAGCAGCACTATGGTTCCCAGGGAAGGAAAGTAAGGCTTGAACTAGTCTTGCTGGCCCCATACCTGTAATCTCTCCCCTGACTTCCACCACGAGGATTATGAGTGTCAGTAGTAGCTCTTCATAATGAAAGCTTCTCTTTCCCCCAGAGTTCATGACAAAATGCCTTCTTTTTTTATTGGAGTATTGTTGATATACAATCTTATCTTGGTTTATAATATACAACACAGTGGTTCAACAGTTACCCATATTAATAAATCCTCAACCCCTCTAGTGCAGTTACTATCTGGCAACAAAGGACGATGTTACAGAATCACTGGCTATATTCTCCATGCTGTACCACCATCCCTGTGACCAAGTTATATTGTCATTGAGAATTTTTGTGCCCCTTTACCCCCTCACCCTCCCACGCCACCCACGTGGTAACCACTAGTCCCTTCTCAGTGTCTATGAGTCTATTGCTGTTTTGTTCCTTCTGTCTTTGTTTTTATGTTTGACAAATAAGTGAAATCATATGGTATTTGTATTTCTCCACCAGGCTAATTTCATGAGCATAATACCCTCTAGCTCCATCCATGTTGTTGCAAATGGTAGGATTTCTTTTCTATGGTTGAATGACATTCCATTGTGTATATGTACCACCTCTTCCTTATCCATTCATCCATTGATGGACACATAGGTTGCTTCCATATGTGGGCTATTGCAAATAATGCAGTGACAAACATAGGGGTGCATATGTCTTTTCAAATAAGGGATTTTGTTTTCTTTGGGTAAATTCCTAGAAGTGGAATTACTGTATCATATGGTATTTCTATTTTTAGTTTTTTGAGGAACCTCCATACTGCTTTCCACAGCAGTTGCACCACTTTACATTCCCACCAGCAGTGTAGGAGGGTTCCCCTTTCTCCACATCCTCACCAGCATTTGTTGTTCCTTGACTTTTGGATAGTGGCATTCTAACAGGTATGAAGTGATATCTCATTGTGGATTTGATTTGCATTTCCTTGATGATCAGTGATGTGGAGCATCTTCTCACATATCTTCTTTAGAGAAATGTCTGTTTGGGTCCTCTGCCCATTTTTAAATTGGCCATTTGTTTTTTAGGTGTTGAGGCATATGAGTTCTTTACATATTTTGGATTTTAATCCCTTACCAGATGAATCATTTGTGAATATATTCTCCCATACTGTAGGATGCCTTTTTGTTCTGCTGATGGTGCCCTTTTCTGTACAGAAGCTTTTAGTTTGATGCAATCCCACTTGTTCATTTTTTATTTTGTTTCCCTTGCCCAAGGAGATGTTTCTTTTCCCCACTGTATATTCATGACTCTTTTATTGTACTAATTGACCATATAAGTGTGGGTTTATATCTGGGCTCTATTCTGTTCCATTGATCTATGGGCCTGTCCTTGTGCCAGTACCATGCTGTTTTGATTACCGCAGCTTTGTCGTAGAGCTTGAAGTCAGGGAGTGTAATCCCCCCAGCTTTGTCCCTCTTTCTCAGGATTGCTTTGGCTATTTGGGGTTTATTGTGTTCTATATGAATTCTAGAACTATTTGTACTTGTTCATTGAAATATGCTATTGGTATTTTAGTAGGGATTGCATTGACACTATAAATTGCTTTGTGCAGAATGGCCATTTTCAATATTAATTCTTCCTATCTATGAGCATAGGATAGATTTCCATTTATTGGTGTCTTCTTTAATTTCTCTCATGAGGGTCTTATAGTTTTCAGAGTATAGGTCTTTAACCTCCTTAATTAGGTTTATTCCTAGATATTTTATTCTTTTTTATGCAATTGCAAATGGAATTGTTTCTCTGATTTCTCTTTCTCCTAGTTCATTGTTAGTATATAAGAATGCAACAGATTTCTGTGCATTAATTTAGTATCCTGCAACTTTGCTGAATCCAGTTATTAGTTCTAATAGTCTTTTGGTGGAGTCTTTAGGGTTTTCTATGTATAATATCATGTCATCTGCAAATAGTGACAGTTTAGCTTCTTCCTTACCATTTTGGATGCCTTTATCTCTTTGTCTTATCTGATTTCTGTGGCTAGGACCTCCAGTACTATGTTGAATAAAAGTGGTGAAAGTGGGCATCCTCGTCTTGTTCCTGATCTTAGAGGAAAAGCTTTCAGCTTTTCACCATCAAGTATGATGCTAGCTATGGGTTTATCATATATGGCCTTCATTGTGTTGAGGTATAGGGTATCCTCTATACCTATTTTGTTTAGAGTTTTATCATGAATGGATGTTGAATTTTTTCAAATGCTTTTTCAGCATCTGAGATGATCATGTGGTTTTTATCCTTCTTTTTGTTAATGTGGCGTATGATATTGATGGATTTACAAATATTATACCATCCTTGCATTCCTGGAATAAATCCCACTTGATCTTCATGGATGATCCTTTTGATGTATGTTTGAATTTGGTTTGCTAATATTTTGTTGAGGATTTTTGCATCCATGTTCATCAGGGATATTGGGCTGTAATTTTCTTTCTTTGTAGTCATTGCCTGATTGTGCTATTAGAGTGATGCTGGCCTTGGAGAATGAATTGGAAATAGTCCCTCCTTTTCTATTTTTTTACTTTTTATTTTTTTGGAATACTTTAAGGATGGGTATTAGCTCTTCTTTAAATGTTTGGTAGAATTCAGCTATGAAGCCATCTCGTAATGGACTTTTGTTTGTTGGGAGTTTTTTTTTTTTACCAATTCAATTTCATTGCTGGTGATTGGTCTGTTCAGATTTTCTGTTTCTTCCTGGGTCAGTCTTGTAAGGTTGTATTTTTCTAGGAATATGTCCATTTCTTCTAGGTTGTCTAATTTATTGGCATATGATTTTTCATAGATTTCTCTAATAATTCTTTGTATTTCTGTGGTATCTATTGTGACTGTTCCTTCTTCATTTCTGATTTTGTTTCTGTGTGTACTCTCTCTTTTTTTCTTGATAAGTCTGCTTAGGGGTTTATCTCTTTCATTTATTTTCTCAAAGAACCCACTCCTGGTTTCATTAGGTTTTTTTTGTTTTATTCTTCTCTATTTCATTTATTTCTGCTCTGATCTTTATTGTGTCCCTCCTTCTCTAACCTTGGGTTTCATTTGTTCTTTTTCTAGTTTATTTGCCATGAGTTTAGACTGTTTATTTGGAATTGTTCTTGTTTTTTGAGGTAAGTCTATATTGTTATGTACTTTCCTCTTAGAACTGCCTTTGCTGCATCCCACATATTTTGGACTGTTGAATTTTTGTTTTCATTTGTCTCCATGTACTGCTTGATTTCTATTTTAATTTGTTCACTGATCCATTGATTATTTTGAAGCATTTTGTTTAGACTTCATGTGTTTGTAAGTCTTTTGTTTTCTTTGTGTAATTTATTTCTAGTTTCATACCATTGTGGTCTAAGAATTTGCTTGCTACAATATCAATCTTTTTTAATTTATTGAGGCTTTTTTTGTGGCCTAGTATGTGATCTATTCTGGAGAACATGCCATGTACAGTTGAGAAAAATGTGTATTCTGCTGCTTTGAGGAGGAGTGTTCTGTAGATGTTAGGTCCATCTGATCTAATGTATTGTTCAGTGCCTCTGTTCCCTTATTTATTTTCTGTCTGGCTTATCTATTGATGTGAGTTGTGTTAAGTCTCCTAAAATGAATGGTTGCATTCTATTTTCCCCTTTAATTCTGTTAGCATTTGTTTTACATATTTAGGTGGTCTTATGTTGGGTGCAAGGATATCTATAATGGTTATATCCTCTTGTTAGATTGACCCCTTTTTCATTGTTTTGAAGTCTATTTTGTCTGACACAAGTACTGCTACTCCTGCCTTTCTCTCCCTATTGTTTGCATGAAATAACTTTTTATAACTCTTCACTTTTAGTCTGTTTATGTCTTTGGGTCTGAAATGAGTCTCTTGTAGGCAGCATATAGACGGGTCTTTTTCTTCATCCATTCTGCCACTCTGTGTCTTTTTATTGGTGCATTCAGTTCATTTACATTTAAGGCAATTATTGATAGGTATGTACTTATTGCCATTTTATTAATTGTTTTCTGTTTGTTTTTATAGCTCCTCTCTGTTCCTTTCTTCCTCTCTTACACTCTTCTCTTGTATTTTGGTGGTTTTCTTTAGTATATGGTTAGATTTCTTTTTTTATTTTTGTGTATCTAATATAGGCTTTAGCTTTATTGTTACCAAGGTTCAAAGATAGCTCCCTGACTATAGAACAGTCTATGTTAAGTTGCTGATTGCTCTATTTCAAACACAACTAAAAGTTCATTTTTTCTTCTTCTTCCTCCACACTTTATGTAACAGATATCATAAACAAAACTATGTAGCCTTAGGAACACTTCTGTCTATAGAAGTCCCTACAGCATATCCTGTAATGTTGGTTTTGTTGTTACAAATTCTTTGAGCCTTTGTTTATCTGGAAATTGTTTAATCCCTGCTTCAAATTTAAATGATAATCTTGTTGGGTAGAAGATTCTTGGTTGAAGGTCCTTATGTTTCAGTACATAAGGCCACTCCCTTCTGGCCTGTAAAATTTCTGGCCAGCAATGGCAGGGCTGCAGGGTTAATGGGGTGGGTGAGGCAGTCACATGACAAGTGGCACAGTGGCAGGAAGAAGTCTGCCGATAGCTGATGGGGTTTCCCTTATAAGTAATATTTTTTCTCTCTTTGGCTGCTTTCAATGCTCTCACCTTATCCTTAATCTGTAGTTTTAACTATTATATGTCTTGGGGTTGTCTTCCTGGGGTTCCTTTTGTTAGGGGCTCTCTGTGCTTCCATGACCTGAGTGTCTATTTCCTTTCCCAAACTGGGGAAGTTTTCAACAATTATTTCCTTAAAGAGACTTTCTATCCCTTTGTCTCTCTCTTTTCCTTCTGGTACCCTATTATGAGAATATGTTTTGTTTGGATTGGTCACACAGCTCTCCTAGCATCCTCTCATTTCTAGAAATCCTTTCTTCTTTTATCTCAGCTTCTTTTTGTTCCTATTCTCTAGTTTCCATCTCACTGACTGTCTCCTCTACTTACAGCAATCTATTATTCATTCCCACCATTGTATATTTCATTTCAGTTCCTGTATCTTCAGCTCTGAGTGGCTCTTTTTCAGCTCTGCTATCTCTTTGTTGAGGCCCTCCCTGAGATCTTCAATACTTTCCCACAGATCAGTGAGCACATTTATGACTGTTAATTTAAAATCTTTATCAAAAATATTGGTGATCTCCATTTCATTTAGTCTTTTCTGGTATGGTATCCTGTAGTTTTTTTTGGAATATATTCTTCTGCCTCATTTTGTCAGGGTTTCTGTGTTTCTTCCTTTGTATTAGATGGATCTGCTGTGCTTCCTGGTCTAGAGACTAATGGCTTTATGAAGGTGTCCTGTGGTGCCCAGAAGCTCAGGACTCTTTCTTCTCCAGTGCCTGGTTCTCCTTTGCTGTAGAGCCCCAGTTGCTGCTGGTGGGCAAAGGGCAGGGCCACATTTCTATTTGTCTGCCAGCCAGCAGTGGTTTATCTCAGTCCACTGAGGCCAGCAGTTTGCCTCAGCTGCCCTTTGTGATCAGAGCAGTGGCTTCTGCTGGGATCATTGTGGGTGGGGCTGCCCTCTGCCTGCTCTGCAGCAATGGTAGGGCTGTGGGGTTAACAGGGTGGGTGAGGCAGTCACATGGCAAGTGGCACAGTGGCAGAGTGTGTGGGCATGCAGAAGCAGTGAGTCACAGGGTGGCAGAGCGCATGGGCATAGGGTGGCAGGATGCACTGCCGGCAAGTTGCACATGTGCCCCTAGTGACAGGAAGGCATGCAGCACTGGGCTTGGCCACCCTCTGGGAGGAAGGAGTGCTGGGAGCTGCCTTCTGCACACACCTCTCTAATTGGGCTGAGACAGGGCTGAGAAAGCTGGGTGCCCCTCCCTGCTCTTTTTCTCTTCCTCAAGCCTGGGATGGGATGGTGGAAGGGCTTGGGTCCCGCTCAATCATGGCTCTGCCCCTTTACCCCTCTCTGCATGGTCTTCCCTTCTTTGCCAGGTATCAGTGGTCTGTTCTGCAGCCTTCAGGGTTAGTTGTATTTTATGTAGTTGTTTCCTTGGGGTGTGTGTGGGAAGAAGATTCCAGCTTGCCTTCCTATTCCACCATCTATTTCCTCCTTCCAAAATGCCTTCTCTACCTTTCCCATTCACTCATACATAAAGCATTACTGCTTCACAACTCAATTTTTTTAAATAGTCACTGAAAAACTATTATTTTCCTAGAACCTTTTGAAAGACAGTGGAGGGATGAGACACCATTCCTTTTCTCAAGGCATAATATTTGCAGGAGACATCAGAAATAGACTTGTGATGTAATGAAGGCCTAATACTACTCATGTCAGGTGTATGGGACATACTGTAGGACTTCCACAGTGGTCTGGAAGGAAGACATGGATTATCCCAGGTGTTAACGAAGACGGTTTTCATGGAGATACAATGAGAATAATTTAAAGAAATGATAGTTTAGAGATTCAAACCCATTATCATTTACTGAGTGCTTATCCCACACAATGAGCTTTTACAAAATTACTATAATTATGCAAAAAATACCAGAACTGGGAAAAAACTTGGAAAAAATTTATATACATGCCTTATGATAGTTTGGGGACTATAAGTGATCTTATTTCTTCTTTATTAGTGTTATGTATGCAATAAGTAAAGAATCAAAAAGAACTCATAAGACTTAGGCAGACACAAAGTAATGAACAGTGTTTTACAATTAGAGGCGAGACGGTGCAAAAACATAGCAGTGACAATTTAACCTGAGCTTCAGACAAAGCAGGGTAGGAGGTGGGAAGGAATGAAAAGTACGCTGAAAATGTCCAACACTCTGGTGACAAAAAACCTTGACTGTCTCGGAGAGGGGTTTATATTTAATCATACCCACAGTGTGACTCCATTAAGGTTCCTGAGAGAAATGGAGAGACTCCCTTTAGAAAAATTACCCTTGTTATGTACAGGAAGGATTTTAGGTAGAGAAATTAGGAGTAAATGGATCCACAAAGCTGCAAGTACAGTAGGAGGAATGTGAACGATTGTGTCTTGGGCCAAAATCTTGGTGGAAGAGGTAGGATCTCAGGTCTGTCTGTGCAAGGCCCAGGATTCTTCTGATTTCACACACCTGTCATGTGTGCGTGTGGAACCAAAATAGACACTGGAGCCTGCCTACTCCTCTGTCTCCCACACTTCCCCCTAAGGCTCCTCTAAGGACCTGGGGTCCAACCACAAACCAAAAGTTTCCTTGAAATAGAAGATTTTATCTTGTCAATTCGAGCACCACTTTTTTTCCTCTACTGTGTATCCCCTTTGTTTTAATATGTAATTAATATTCAAAATTTTTATCAAGTAAAATTAAAGAAGAGCATATTCTTTCCAATTAGACATAGACGGAGAAAGCTCCCCTTTAGGTCCTCCCAATAACTGACGAGGCTTTTTTTAAATCCCCACAGAGAACGTTCACCATCTTCTAGGTCATATGCTTTTACATTAATAAGAAAGCTTTTTCAAATAACTAGTTTAAATGTAATCTTTAAAAATTTTCTGACCATTGGTACCACTCTTATGGGGGATCTTCCTATAGAGAATATCTTCCCATAAGTTAAGAAAACCTAGTTCTGAGTATAGTGGTAAAGAGCATGGCAAAAAAAAAAAGAGGTAGATAAAGAAGGTTGGTCAAAGACACAATAAAAAAGGATAAATAGGACTTGGTAACAGAATAATACAGAATACTTTTTTTTAAAGGAGAAAGCAATAGAGAAATTGATGACTTGATGACTCCCAGTCTGGGTAACCAGGAGACGAGTAATCTCACCAACAGAAATGGAAATGTTTTCAGCAAAAATGAAAATGAAATGAAAAGTAAAGTTTGCCAAAGAGAAAAAAAGTTGCTCTATTGCATTTATGCTGCATTTCAGCTAACAGAGCAGTCCAGTGGAACTATCCCAAGAAGTCTACTCTAGTGAGTCATCACTAAAAACCTGAACCCGTAAGAAAAAGTGTTTCAGGAGGCGAGAGCAAGACCCGGAGCTGGACTGTGGAGCTCGCTTTGAGTCAGCAGAGCCCCTGGCCAATGCCAATCAGGGAAACTGTCTTAAAGCAAGTAATCAGGGTGTAAAACTTGGCAGAAAAGCAAAGGTGAATAAAGGCAGGGAAAATGCCATGATTTGGGTAAGGAAAAGATCATTACTAACTTGAAGGAAAATGGTTTCAAAGTGTGCTGGAAATAGAACTGAGATGAAGGGGAATTTTGGAGGACTGGGAGTGAGTAACTAATGAGCTATGAAAATTTAACATTTGTAGAAACTTCCATGAGTAATAACCGTCAGCGTTTTGCAATAACTGTGATCTTTCTTGATGGAATGTAATCGCACCAACAACGCAGCAGTGAGAGGTAAACAGTGGCCACGGTGCTGCTTCAGCAAAGGCAGAAAGAAAAAGAGGAAATCTTCATAGACTAAACGGAAGCTCCTGATACCCGTATTTTTTAAGGAAGGCCCACAGTTGTCTCTGAACCAGAAACAATACACATCTATCTGGGTATTTTCTGTTTTGACAGCACAAAAGGGAGGTGGGGAGCGGATTTGAACCGGACAACATAGGAAGGCTCTCCACTGCACACAGCGAGTCCATGAGCTCACCCAGATCAGAACAAAAACAGAAACAAAGCCCGTGGCGATCGCTTTTATTGGTGATACATCAAACGCCAGTTGGTACCAACTCTCCATAATTCAACAAGAATAGTATTCAGGCCACTGACATCGCGTCTGTGGGAGAGTCTCCTGAGCGGCCTCAGGCCCCAGCTCTGTTCACGGGGTGCCTGGTCAGGGGACCGCAGGCTGACCCCGGGGACGCGTGTTCACGGGCACGTGGATGCACTCACTTCACGTTCACTGATGAGCTCACTGAGGTCTGGCCCCCTTCACAGACTGATCATCGCAAATTAAACCAAAAGTTTACAATCTTTGAATTGTAAAAGAAACTTTTATTTCTGATGTGCCCGTTTGAATAGATGAAGTAAACTAAGCTAGTCATTCCCACAAAATTTGCCCCTTTTTTTTGTTGTGGCAGTTGTTTATATTGACATTAGTCAAACTCTGGTGAATAAAAAAGTTCAAAACAGCAACTTCATTCCAGTAAAAATCAGTTACGGCCCACCCCATGCCCACAGCAGCCACGCAGAACCTGGGGAGGTGGGCGTCGCGGGAAAGCGCTCAGGCGGAGCTAGCAACAGGCAGGTCTGCCACAATTGGTCCAGCTGAGGAAAATTGCCATCTTTTGCCTTTTTTATGCTTTTACTTAAAACTTAGTTTAAAAGAGATGAGACTTCTTTCTTAAAAATACATATCTTTTGGATTTAGAGGGTATTATGCTCAGTGAAATAAGCCAAGCCGAAAAAGACAAGTATCAAATGATTTCACTCATATGTGGAGTATAAGAACAAAGAAAAAAACTGAAGGAACAAAACAGCAGCAGACTCACAGAACCCAAGAACGGACTAATAGTTACCAAAGAGAAAGGGACTGAGGAAAATGGGTGGGAAGGGAGGGATAAGAGGGGAAAAGGGGCATTACGATTAGCAGATGTAAGGTAGCGGGGGCACGGGTACAACTCAGAGAAGACAAGTAGTGACTCTATAGCATCTCACTACGCTGATGGACAGTGACTGTAATGGGGTTGGTGGGGGGGACCTGATGAAGGGGGTAGTTTAATCACCATAATATTGCACATGTAACTGTAGATTAATGATACCAAAATAAATTGTAAAAAAAAAAATTTTTTTTAATAAATAAATAAATAAATACACATTCACCCCCCCAAAAAATAAATAAAAATACATATCTTTTCATGGGTGTTATGAAAAAAATATACAACACACACACTGGCTCTTAAGATGCTTGAGAAGAAAACTGAATAGAGATTGGAACCCTTGAAAGTATAAACATCTCCTTGTCATTAAAATATTGAGGAGACCTCAAATCTGGGCTGAAATATTAAAATAACTGTGTAATTGTATTTATAAAATAAGCTGTCTCAATTTATATCACAGAAAAATACCATCAATTAATTATTTACATCATAGCATTTTGGAGGTTTTATAGCTCTTTAACATTCCTGCAGAGCATCTAGGCCAGTCTGGTAAAATGCTACAAATATGGTATTTAAAATAATTTTCCACTGTATTTTCTTTTGAAAAACCACTGTTTGTAGAATTCAAGCAACTTCAGCTCCTGAAATAGTGAAATACCTTTGTGACTTTCAAAAATTGCATTTCATAAAGGGCATTTGTTCTGTAGAATTAAAGATTACTGAATAATAACTATAACTTTAAATGATGCAAGCTGTCAAAATCCCTGAATGTCAAGGTTAAAAACAAATAGCTCTTTACGATTTCTGCTGCTTAAGGAAAGGGAAAGAACCAGGATGGGAGTAAGCCAAGACAGTCTCGCCTTTGAATTTCTTCATCTTTGTGTATTTGTCATAAGTAACAATTCAAATATCCTTTGAGGTTAATATTTTCTGGTTCAATGGGAAAGTGCAGGAAAAAATTAATATATTTATGCATAATATGAGGCAACAGAGACTGGAGCATCTCATTTGTAGCAACTTTTATTTCCAATCCATGAAAGGTATCCAGTTCCTCTTCAGATTAATTTATAAGATCATGCAAAATGTAAACAAAGTTTCAAAGGAAAAACTAATTCCTGACAATTCTAATATATGAGAAAGTACACAGAAATGCACACCAGGAATTTTCTACATATGGCTAATTCCTGGATTTTAATTTGTGCCCACTTTTTGTCATTTCAACACAAGATAAATGTGATGCAAAGAAGCAAAAATTACTAATCTAAGAGAAGAAAGGCTTGTTGATGTGATGCATGATAATATCACTATATTAATAGTCACAAAGAAATGTTAAATGAGGAGCGATGTTAGGTAAAAATGTCTATTTTGCAACATAGTTAATAAGAAATCTAGTTGCAATGTTCTACTTATATCTATTCACAGACTTTTCCTTGAATACCATTCACAGTTCTGAACTTTTTTCCTTTGCTATGAAAACAGGTAAAATGAAATGGAAATATTCCTAAAGGGTGTTCAAAATAATGTATTAACCTAGAATTATAATTTACTTCAAACACAAGGTAAGTGGTACAGTGTATGATATAATGGTAAATGGTATAATGGTATAACATCAAGGTAAATGAAAAAAATGTTTAAGGGCAGAGTATTATAAAAATGTTTCAACATCAATAACATACCATAAAGAAAATAACTTCCTACTTTTGACATTACCTGTAAAGCAAAGACCTGTGGCTTACATCAGAGGGTCTATTTTATTTGAATATTCAGAGTTGGTTCCCAATCACTAAATCATACAGTAGTTCTAAAAAGCCAATCCAGAGTTCATCTATATTGTTTCAAAGAAAATACGATGCCCTTTCTCCAATTTGGACTAAGTCTTAGAGCCCTTATTTAACCCTGGTGTCCAGCGGCCATAAAGGGTAAAAGTAAAGAGCACACAAACTCTCTACAAGTGAAACTTTGTTTACAATATAGTTGAAAATTAAATAGCAAACTCCATACAAAATTAGGTGTTTACATTTATCTTTTATAACAGTGGCATTACCTCTAGCATCCTCCTTAAGGATCCAGAATGACATGACTCCAAATTTCCATCCCAGAACTTCCCACTCCTGGTGCGTTCCACCACAATACCCCTTGTGAGCTCGCAGCAATAGAAAATGAAATGATATTGTATATGGATTATAAAATGCTGTGACTCCATAGAAAGGTTATTGTGAAAGAAGGTACGGTAGATTCTGCTGGGATTTTGTTAAATAAAGCTATCTATATTTTTAGGTGATTAAAAATCACCAAGGTCCTAAAAGTGTTCACCTTAGGTTCTTTATTGTAGGATTTTATCCTTATTTCGGGTATAAAATAAGCCTACCCACTCTGTAAGTCAGCATTAAGGTGGTTAAATCAAAGCTGATGGATGCTAACTCTCAGTAAAACATTTTTTTTTTTGCCCAAGATCAATTTGCCAGGAGTTAGACTAAGCCAGGCATCTGGGAGGTAGAAACTGAAAATGCAGTGCCATGCTCCCTACCAAGAACCCCACGTCCTTCCCCTCCATGACAAACAGTAAGTGCGCAGATGCCCAGACTCCCAGACCCACACTGTACACCCAGGAAAGCTCGATAGACCTTTCAACTCTGCATCACATGCTTTCTTCTCTTCCCACTCAATTAGTGTGCCTTTCTTTTACTTTTAAAAAGTGCGCCTGTTTCAAATTTGTATTATTTTTTTCAGACGTCTAATTTCAGATACGTTTTTTCCCTCTTTAGTCTCTTCCCACATTTCATATACCAGACAAATATTTAAAGGTCTGTAAAGCCAAGCAAGGTTCCAAAATATTTCTAAATGAAACTGCCACAGGTTGAAAGCATGGCAAAATAAGGCAAAGCTGTAGGACAAGGATTTGAACAAACTGGCTAGAAATGTATTGGAAAATCTATTTAAGTTGCCAGAGCCATGGATGAGGTTTCAATGAGGCATAAACATTCAAGTTACTGACAAAACCAACATGTTTCACGATCACTCAAAATAGTCTACTTTTCATGGTGCATTTATTTTTTTTTATTAGTAAGTTGCTCCCTCTTAATGTTTTTTTCTTTTTTTAGTATTCAGGAATTGAAAGCATTTAATAAAACATTCAAAATTCTGAGACTACATGTAAGTGAAATATTTAATGTATGCATAAAAGTTACATCATTTACATAGGGTTCATTTGTATATAATAAAAATTTCATCATAATGAAAAATTTTCTGGAAAGTTATATGTCAATTTGTTTAACATATGCTTTGGATATACAGCTAAATAGGAATCATTAAAAAATTCTTTAAATATTCCCTTTATCAATTAAAAACCTCATTTCTAAATGTTTGTTTTTTCTTCCACTTGCTTCGTTGGTAATATATTTAATTGTGCAAAGATTGGATCTTTTCATAGTTCAGAATATATTTGTATACGTCGATAAATTTTCTCATTGCATAGTGAACATGTAAACTTACAGAGGATCTACAAATTTTAACCTTATAACCTAAAAAAGTTGCCAAAGTTTACATAATAGTTGATTCTAAAATTTATTTTTGTTATAATTTAGATTTACTTTGACTTTTTTTATTTTTAATACGTGTCAATTGAAAGCAACAAATAAAAAGTTAAAAACCAAGTAAGTAATTTTATCCTGACTACCAGAATTTAACCTCACTATATTGTTTGGGTTTTTCTCCTAAATGTAACAAGTTGGAAATGTATTGTGCTGCCTCTTGAGACTGTTCAAAATTAATTTCAACAGTGTGTGTTTAACATAAAGTTAACTATGTTTGCATCAAATAAAATGTTTATTAATGAAAGCTATTTATCATACAAGAAACAGCAAAGATAAGTCATCATACAGAAATGTACACTAGAAGTGACAGATGTAAAAGTGCATGCAGAGATTTCTGTTTAAAAAAAAGAAAGTAATAAACAATAATACTAAAATTACTGGGTTTTGATCCCTATACTCTTAAATGAGTGATAGCTTTTCTTTGAATTTACAACTGGAAAATGCCATAACAGATAGACTAATACACATTAGCAAGCAGGTGAGATGGATGTTCTTGGACTTTATCTTTACAACTACTGTGCTTGACAAATGTGTGGGATTTTTTTTCCAATAATAACTTTCTTCAAATATGGGGTGGGCATATTACTGCCAGGTTGCTCTGGTTTATACATGGTTTATCTAATTTTTTTTTAAACCACATAATTATTTTAGCCTCCATTTGTGTTAGACACCAAAAAGAACATAATTTTTGTTAACATTCAGTAAATGACATTTAAGTCTTTCTCTCTCTCTCTCTCTTATTTTTTTATTTTGGCTCAATAAATTTAAAAATGTATGGTTATCATAACCTAATATTGTCTTTGTCTTCACTGCAGTGGATTTCCGATCAAACTTTTCCCCTTCTTTTAATACTTTAGGGAATTTTCAAACGTCGGGATGTTTGGCTGTAATGCCCCAAGATTTGTTCTCCCTGAAAAAAATCATAGTGACAATTTATTAACTACAGAGCAACGTGGCTTTTAGGGGTCTGCAATTTCTATTTAGATTTACAAATAATCATCTGTGCTCAATAGACCTAACATTAAATCTTAATCATATTTAAGGTTTCTTTCCATGCAAGTACTTTATTTGCTAATTATCTTTTTTTAAGTCCAAAAATTGGGCTGAGTCAAATTGGTGGGGCATTACTTTTATTATAAGAAAATATATTTAAAAGTAATTCTAAGTTGAATTACATTGCATATGCAATGGTGTGTACATTTAAAATGAATCAGAAGTTGGAAATGTAAAAACTATTTGTATGTTTGAATATTTAAAACTTCTGTATTACCACTTTAATAACTTTTACAGATAGATATTGCAACACACTAGTACAGTTAAAACCTTAAATAAAACTGATGGGAAATAAAACTCCTTAGATTCAAAATGGTTTATTCACACAAATTTAATAGGATATATCACAATTGTTTGGTCCATAAATATTTAGGGGAAATAGTTTCTATACAATGCATTTATCAATAAACAAAGAAACATGGACAATTTTGCTAGACCACTTACTGTACTATAAACACGAAGCTCAATATATAAGATTATTGAATTTATCAACTATTTTTGAAAGAGTGCACAACTGCTTTCTATGACATGTTTGTCCCTCTAACAGGATACACCATAAAAAGAGTTTCAGAAATAAGAGGTAAAACAGTACAAAACTAGTGAGGTGTCAAAAGGGCTTAAAACAGTTAATTTAACAAACAACACATATATCCTGATTTTTCACAAACTTACTTCCAAGTTATATCATAAGGCACATAGGAGAACTGAGTTATAATTAGTCTACTTAATAAAGTAGATCTATAGTACCATACATTGTTCTGTCAAAGAACAAATTTATAAGTATCAATATTTTACCTGTAAAAGTGTATTAATAAAATCTCAGCCTTACCAAGGTTGTTTGGTCTGGTTAGTGGTAAATGCCCAAAATGTAATAGAAATATGAAAAGTCAAGATTTAAGCTCCATATAAGATGATAACCACACTTGCTAAATATATAATGGCAATCACACCTTTCTTCTGTTACAGTGTTAACTTATCTTCCATTATCTTTTTTTAAAAAATAAGCTACTTTCTGTGCTAGTTTTCTAAAGACCCTGAGCAAAAGTTACAATAATGCACTTTAATGTGGGCAGTGAACTGTCAATATGTAACCACACATTTATACAGCCAGAAGGACACCTTTAAAGTCTATTAAATAGCCACTTCGACCACCAGAGGAGATTTAAGGGGTCCACAAAGTGGAGAATATGTGCAAAGTTATTCTTAACAATCCACTAAAGCAAGACATATATCTTGACTTCTTTTTTATTTTATTTTATTTTTTAGGAAATCCACAATCTAATTGGTATTTAACGACAACAGAAGCATATAGATGAACATTCACCACTGCCCAGACCATTAAGATTTTAGCTTTAAATTAAGAGAAAAAAATGCTACTGTAAACTAGGAAATATATTCAGATCAACATCCACGAGGCTTCTGAGTTTATCTAAGATTAATAATTTCAAATCTTAAAGCCAGAAAAGCTATTTTTTTCTGACAAATATATCAACCTGTGCCAAAATAAAATAAAGCAAAACAAAACCAAAGAATTCTTGTTGTTGCTTTTAGTCTAGTAAGTCTTTTAAAAATGTTATTCATAGAGAATGCCAGAGACAATATTATGGTACAGCTGAAGCCAATTAATAGAGTTCGCAATTAAATCATACTGATGTTTTTAACTTCTTAAAAATTATATTTTGCTTATTTCCATTTTCCTGGGAAAAAAGTCAATTTAGAAAGAGTGGTTTCACAACTATCATTTTTAGCTTTGGAAGATTAAAAGTACAGAATTTCAAATTCTATATGGAATTTTCATGAATACACAGGGAATTTAAGTGTTTTTCAAATGTTGAAAGGCAAATAACCAGAGTTCTGTTGGGAAGTATTCCTAAGAAAGGGAAAGTCACATTCCTGGAATCCATCTCCCATCTAATTAAGTCTTAATGTTTAGAGTTGCTACAGTTAATGATTTTGTTTAATCATATTATTCATTTGCAAGAAAAAATAATCGAAACATTTGTTCAGTTTTAAAGTAAAAGAGTGGAGTTTTCAACATAAAAACACAAACATTTGCAAGATTTAAAAAATTACTTATCTGATTCTTTATTAACCTAACATATTCACTTAACAGGGAATATGCTTATTTGCCTATAATACCATCCTTTTTTGTTTTCTTCAAGATTCTGGAAATAAGCAACATACAATTTTAAGAGGCACTTAAGCTAACGATTCAAAACTCGCTTTACCGACTGAAAGATCTATTTAATTTTTAAAAAATCCGAATACACTTTGTAGACAAAAGGAGGAGGAAACCTTTGTAAACTCATGTGCCAAGTGGCTGCAGATGCGACACACCACGCTGTCGTCTCTATTTCCCAAGCATCTTGTGGGTTGGGGTGAGAGCGTCTTGCCAATAATAAAAGAATAATCAGAGTAACGGCAAAAAGAGGAAAGGAGAGGATAAAGGTCAGCGCCGGTAA
>JAQQAC010018689.1:801736-841530 GCA_029783875.1 Phataginus tricuspis | reverse complement strand
GCGCAAAGGGCGGCCCGGGCTGCGGGGTGGCGCGCTAGAGGCGGGGCCCGTCCGCGGAGCGGGGAGGCTGCGGCTCGGGGGCAAAGCCCCGGGCGTCTAGGCCCTGCGGGCGGCCCGCGGGCCCCAGCGCGCCTCGGGGAGGCCACTAGGCGGAGCGCCCGGAGGCCGCACGGGGGGGAGTGTCGGTCTGCACAGGGAAGACAGCGGTTTTACCGGCAGGGGAAGGGAGATGAACGCAGAGCCAATGAGGAGGTTTCTTACCTGCAAGACTCTTTTAGTCAGGCCTGTTTTCTGAGCAAGCTGCTTGAGGTCCTTGGCGTCCGGGTTGTGGTTGATGGCGAAGTAGGATTTCATGGTCCGGAGCTGGTGGTGCTTGAAGGAGGTGCGCATGCGCTTGGTCTTCTGCGAGGGCGGGTAAGGCTGCTGATCCCGGTCCAGGTGGTCGGCCTCATTCTCGTTACAACCTGTTGCGGTGACGGTGAACAAACAGCTCAGTGCAAACTCTTGCATTAGCCCAAGTGCTGGCGGGCTGCATGATAATGCTGTCATAATGAAGCAGCCGTGCAAAGGGCTGTGGGCCCAATTATGAGCAGTATGTAGACAAAATAAAGAGGTTAACTGCCCAAGTCAGCCAAACTAGTCTTAATATGGACACAACCAAAGTTTATATGTAATAAAAAAAAATTCTAGATCAATCCTCTCTTGCTTAACAGTTGCTAGAAAAACTTGGGAAAATGAGTAAGCTGTGAGCATGAGTGAGAAAAACCTCCTAGAGTTGAAAGAAAAAACTTGTAAAACACCCTTCTATCAGCACACTGCCCCCCCAACCCCGCACACACACAGTGTTTACAGACCCCACATTTTGTATTTGTGAAATGAGCTGCACTGTCGGAAGGCACCGCGTCCCACTGTAAGGGATGTGCAGACAAGCAGCCGCAGCGCCCCGCACCTGCGAGTTTCTGAGCCCACCTAATAAGGGAGAGTCTAGGTCAGTTCCAATTTTCAGTCCTTTCTGACGAATCCTAGAGCCTTCTCAACCAGGAAAAAGTTAGAAAGTGCTGGAGAGGGTGGAGAAGTTATAGAACAAACATTTGTAGATTTCTTATGGAATCATAAGAGTATTATTTTGGAAAGCTTTTAGCTGTAACTGGTTAACACAGGGCTATGCCAGGAAGAAAACAATTTTCCCTTAGAGTCATTTTAATAAGTGTTTCTGAATGAGAATGAGCCTGGGCTTCTCCTTGTCCACTTCATGGCTGAAGCACTCCCCACAGCTCACAGTTCAGAGACGCTGATGGGGCTTATTTCCATACTCAGATCTTGGCCCGTTTTGCTCAGGATGTGTGTGAGTGGGGTTTGAGCTGTGCCCCTGGCTGGCCTGACAGAAAGATTGTAGCTTCTCCTCTCCCCTTGCCAAGCCCTCCTCAGTACCGAGGGCAAAACATCCCAGCCTTTGAAACCAGCCTGAAAGTCACTACCCCCGGGATGTAAAGTTGTGCGTTTAAAAGGTCATTTCTAATAACCTACTGGCTCTCTGGCTGCATAAGAAATATGATTATGAAATGAAAACATTTTGCTTAATATTTACTGATTCAGCCAACATCACAACTTAAAGGGCATGGCAACTTTTTAATTCTTTAAACCCTTACTTCAGATATTTATCTGATGCATATTCAGATCTGACCATACTTCATTTCAGTGCATTACAATAAAATGTCCAGAACCAACCTGATCATGTCACTGGGGATGGGGGGGGGGGGGAAGGGAGGAGAAAACCAGATTGTAAAAAGAGGCAAGTCTTAATGTTATCTCTTCCATTCTGCTTGATACAATATTGGCCTGCTATGCTCTAACTAGAATTACTTTTTACAAAGTATTTTCAGTAAATCAGCATATATACAAAAACACAGCAATTTTAGTCATAACCAAGAGGTCAGCCATATCACAAAAATCCATTTTACAGTTCTCCCTAATGTAAGAAGTCCAGGCATGAACTAATGTTTCCTTTGTGTATATTTCCCTAAGATACATAAGTAGGAGGGCATGTTTGGCAAAAGAGTAGCTGAGTTCACCAAGGGAAAGATTATATCATATTCACCTTTAATCCCCTAAGTCAAGCAAAAGGCCAGGAGCTCAAGGAGCATTCAATCACAAATTTGAATCTTTGTTCATCAATAAAATTATCAATGACTATTAATGCAAAATCAAATCAACTTGAAACAGAATCCAAGTTAGATATATTCAAATGTTGGACATAGACTTCCTAGACCCCACCAGAAAGGGTAACATATCCAGAGACAAGAGACAGAATATACTTTACATTTTATCCTATTTCAGCTCAGTGGGGCTATGTCAAGTTCAAATATTCTACAGAATTGCCCTTTCATAGCCTCAAATGGATGAAACAGCCTCTTATGACCTACTATAAAATGAAGCTTATCCCAGTAAACTGAACTATACTTCACAACCAGACTGTGAATGTACCCACAGCAAATGGTCCAGGAGGCACACCTTAGCCACTGGAGGCTTCTTCAAATAAGATTTCAGTCCCATCATATGTGGGTAATGTGAGTAACATCTTTCTTGAACAGCATATCACACTGAATACTACACTTGGGATAGAAGACTTAAATTGGTGTTTAATAATGCCCTTAGCCATCTCTCCCCACATACTTGAAGGTAATATTTCTTAGAAATGAATATAATTCTTAATCTATAAGCCCAGTAGTGTTTAAAATGAAGTTTATGAAAAATAATATAGAATGGTTTGGTAAAATTGCTGTTCTGAATATCTATTCTACATCCATTATTGCTAATTAAAAACTCAACCAAGAATTTTAATGCATTAAACACAAATAAGGAACATGTTTCCACATAGTATACAATTCAGTCTATAAGGAGTTAAAGTTAGCTCTTTATTGAACAGATATTATTGTACATGATCTTCCTGTAATTCTTATTACTTATCTTATTCAACCTAATAGAGCAATCTATTTCTCCTACAGAGTAACTCAGTGCATTATCTAAATTACTTGTGTTTAGCTACAAATGCGTTATGCAAGTTTGGAAGTCATTGTGTTTCCCCAAGGTCTACTTCTAAAGATATAGGTGTTTTTTCCCCCTGAATTATGAGATGAAACGCAAACTCTCTTAAAACTGTCTTAAACATATACCTATAAGTACACATCCGGCATTATAAGGTTAATGGGAATATCTAAATATTTTACTTTCCAATCACTTACAAAATGGTCACCTGTAACACTAAAGAAGGTGTGTAACCTTCTGAGAGCTAACTGATCCCTGGGAGACCACTAGGGGTCAGTGCCAGGCTAATTTAAAAGCTACCCGGAGATTTTTGAAGTTTAGAAGCCAAGGAAGAAGCTGAAGGAAGGGAGATTTTGAGAAGTGGCAAAAATTTAGTCTCTCAATTAATACTAAATTACCCAGATAAGAGCCATCTATCCAAGACTAAATCTTCTCACCCCTGGAGGGCTGTATTTCAATCCAGCATTCCAAACAAAACTTCCCATGTCTTTTTCATAAATATCTGCACAAAGAGGGATAAAAATTAGGAATATTCTCATTAGAAGGCATTTGCCTTATGTCAAGCACTAACTGATCTTTGCCAAGTTTCACATCTTCTCTGGAGATCCTTGAGCCGTAAACGTTATCGTGTGCACATGTTTTAAAAAATCTATCAATATAGAGATCATATTTGTTTAGTATCCATGTTACTCTTTCTGAGACTAGTTTACACTTAACAGAGCTGGCAACATAAGATCCAAAGAAAGCTAAAAGGAAGAGCTAAAACTGTGGGTCTACTTTATTTCCTACCTTTTAACATGTTTTCTAATTCACTGAAGATTTTATTTTGCTAGTTTTGTAACAGACCAGCATTAGATCCACAAACTTCTTTTTTTTTTCACAGTGGGTTAATTTCTGGTCAGGCATCTGTAACTCAATTTCTCTAGATTATTTTCATCTGACCTTAAAGAAATATATGCTATTCACTTGTATCTCTGAGAAAAGTCCAGAAAGAATTGTGTGGATCTTAATTAAAAGGCATCCAGTCTGCAGTGTGTGATGTACAAGCTCCTTCAGGTTAAGGAGGCCTCAGCAACTTTTTCCTCCTGCATGAGCAAGATAGCAATAACCTCAGAGCAGCATTAATGTGCAAACTAAAGACCTAAGTAGACGATTTTCATTATTTTTGAGAAGTAAATTTGTGCTCTCTAGTTCTGCTCGGAGAAGCAGAAGCTAAATCTTAATGTCCTTAAAGCTCTCTGATTTAACTTAAAGTAAGATCCCAGGTGAAATCAAATTTAGTTAATTAGCTTAAATAAACAAGCGATAAAATAGGCTTGCCATTTGGCTAGAAATCTCCATCCTTCTGGATTCTCTCCAGCTGAGGGATTCCCTCTCTCCAAAGGTTATGTGGACTCCCCAGTTCTCCCTCTCTTTCTCTCTCTCCCGATCTCATTAGCGGGTTGGTGAGTGGCTGGACATTCCAATGTCATCTTCTATTAATAAAGAACAATCAGTGCCCTGCCTGCCCTGCCCCAGGGATCACACATCAGAGGAGATGAAGTAAGCCCGCTGAGCCAAGTGGCCCCGAACCAGAGCCCTGGGCAAAGCTGGGGACTAGAGAAGCCCGAGGCTGCGCCTGCTGCCCCCACACGATCTGGCCCTGCTGGGGTCTGCAGAGCGCCGACTGGCCCTTTCCCTCAGTCTAGCGACCTCGGTATGATCTCCTAGGGACAAGGGCACAGGTGCTGGGCTTTCCCCTCCCAGCTGCCCTGGGGGTGCTGCCCGCTGTGCCTGTCTGGAATGGATCCATGCCCACTCCCCTCAGTCAGTGGAGAACCCCAGGCAGGAGCCAAGCAGAGGCTGGGGCAGCCCGCTTATCCTGCACGGCCTTCCCTGCAAACTCTGGGCTCAGAGCAGGGCTCTCAGTTCCCACACGTTCACACTGACTGTGTGACCTTGGGCAAATCCCTTATCTGGCTGAACGCTGTTCCTACGCCTGAGCAACAGCAGTCCTGCCCCACATCAGGACCTAGGCACAGAAGAGAAAAACAAGCAAGATCTGTGCCCTGGGGGGGTCCCTGCTTTGGCTGGAGTCTGGGAGGTCACAGTAACAGCCTGGGGCTGCACGGTCAGGTCCCCAAGACACCCCCCTCTCCCCTGCCTCCTCCAACAGAAAGGAACCCCCTAGTCTGAGCCTCCTGCCTGTTGAGAGTCCCAGCCAGGGCTGGCTGGACAGGCAAATCAGGGCAGCTAAGTCAGTCCTTAGGCCTCCTCAAGTTACCCTAGGGCTTTTTGGACCCCTTTTCCCAGTGACTCGCTAGAAGAACTTCCAGCCTGCTGGGAGTTAGGTTACCATCCAAAAGGCCTGTCAGCCTCCTCACTTGGGGATGGAGTGTAGGGGTGAGCTTGCTGGTGAGGGGAGAGACTGATAAACAGTAGGCATATCCACCAAAGCCGGAGAGAAAGCTTGCTCTCTGGCCTGCCGCCTGCATTTTGTTGGTAAGTGAGAAGGCTGGAGCAGGGCAGAGGGCCTCCTCAGAGGGCCTGGCCTGGCGGCACCTGCAGTCTTTGGTGTTGGGGGGCAGGGGTTCTGGATGTCCCCTAAGGCTTGTTCCACGGGGGACAGGCTGGCTGGACATGCATGTTGACCCTCAGAAGGGGCAGGCCAGCTCAGCTGTGGAGAGCAATTCCCCCACAGCTGTTTTTCACCAAGATCAGCCATTTGTGGTCCAACACCCTTGCCAACTGGTTCCTGCTTAGCTCCAGGCTGGCAACCACAGCCTCTGCCCCCTCCACAGACTGTGGTTGGGCTCTCAAGATTTTTTTTTCAGTGTATAGGAAAACCTCCTCCAGGATCCATAGTTTGGCTTCCACACAGGAGTTGCCCTGGGGCTGTGTTGCTCCAACTGGGAGTCAGAAACTAACGGGCTCGTTAACTAATGGGCAGCACGGGTTTGGCTCCGCCCGTTTGGGGGAAGTCACCGGAGCCCCATGGCTGTGAGCGTGTTTTTGCCAGGACCTAAATAAAGGTCTCCCTCGCCTCCCTGCCTCGCTCACCCCCCTCAGCCCTTCTCCCCATCTTCCTCTTTCTTCCCAGTGAAGGGAGTTGTGGTGAGAGAAGAGACATGTTTAAGCGAAGCACCCTTCCTACCACCAGATCTTGGGCGGGAAGGGGCTCCACGGCCTTCTCCTCAGGGCGCGGAGGCTACGGACGAAGGGAGGGGTGGGCGGCATGCGGGCGCACCTGAGCTGTAGTTGACGATGTCCACTCCCAGCGCCGGGCTCTTGCGCTTCCGGGGCCGCCCCTTCTGCACGGTGCCGGTGCCGTTGAAGTAAGGCAGGGCCAGGCCGCCGCTCTTGGCCGCCAGCTCGGTGTAGCTCAGCTGCGCGGGGTACTCCCCTTGCAAGAGGGTCTCGAAGTGGGCGCGGCAGTACACCAGGCTGTCCTTCATACCGAAGTGGTCCCCAGTGGTCAGGGTCTTGTTGCAGGTGGAGCAGGTGAAGCAGCTCAGGTGGTAGACAGAGTCTCGGGCGCGCATGACCATCTCCGACGCGGAGATGCCAAGGTGGCAGCGGGCACATCTCTGCACAGAGAACCTTCTGGAAGAAAACAGGGTGCGGGCTGAGGCACAGGCGGGGCCATGGCCGCCTCGGTGGCCGAGGCCGAGCCCCGGGAGGCGCAGAAGGGAGGCTCGCGGCCGCCCGGAAGCGCACTCGTTGCTTACGGAGCCCTGACGTTAGAACCGGGAGAGGCGAGCAGCGCCCCGCTCCCTCTCTGTCGGGCGGAGACAAAAACAAGCCCGCGCGCGCTGGCGCACAGCTGTCGGATGCCGGGTGGAAACCCTTCACCCGTCACACCGCATCCTGTGGGGCGGCCCCGTGCCGGGTACGGGCATGTGAGCGTGCGCGGGGCGGACAGGGCCCGGGCGAACACGGCGCTGCTGCGGCGGACGCCCGGCTTCGGCCGAGCGGAGCCGGGCCCTGCACGGCGCTCCCCGGGGCAGAGGCCGCCGGCTCTCTGTGCGCCCCGCGCGGGTCTCTGCGACCGCGACAGTCCCTGCAACGGTCGTCTACCTGGTTTCCCGCCATCCTCCAGAAACCCGACCCCCGGCCGCTGCTGCCCGGCCACCAGTTCCGTTCCAGCGCACGGACGCTGCCCAGTTCGTGGTAAACGGAACGAAACGCGCTTTAGTCTCAGTGGCCGGAGACACGTTCACATCCTGTTCCCGGATTTGCCCAGGTCGCCTCAAGCAAGCTGCGAAGTGCCCGGAGGACCTGGCGTTCCTCGCCCGGTGCACGGGGCCTCCTGGTCTCGGGCCTGAGAACCGCGCCGCGAAGGGGCGGAAGCGGGCAGTGACCCCGCCAGGTGAACCGGGCGCAGGCATGGGCGGGAGTACCTGTAGTAATCCTCCTTGCAGTAAATGCTGCCGTCCTTGGCGAAGCAGGTGAGCTCGGACTCGAGGGCCAGCTTACATTCACAGCACTTCAGGCATCTCAGGTGCCACTGCTTGTCCACGGCCAGCAGGTAGTACCTGTCCGAGATCTTGCCCCCGCAGCCGGCGCACAGAGCGGGCTTCTCGGGGCTCAGCGGCGGCAGGCCCTGCAAGGCAAGCACGCGGCGCGCCTGAGACGCGCGGGGAGCCCCGGGGGTCAGGCCTCCGCGCCCAGCAAACGCCGGCCAAGCGTCCGCGCCTTCCCTGCGTGGCTTCTCCCTCTCCGCGCGTCCTACCGGGCCCATAGCCTCAGGGAGCGCCGGCCCCTCCGGCCTCCCAAAGCAGGCTCGGCGCGCGTTCGCTTTACAGCTGTGGATGTTCCCTAGCTCGAGTGATTACGAGCCAAAAATTGTGGCTTTCAACGCACGCAAAGTAAAACGACGGAAATTGTTGTGGGGGTGGAAAGGAGATGTGAGCGAACACAGGTTGTTTTTCAACACACGACGTCACGATGCCATTTACCTAAACTCTCACAGGCAGCGCTGAGATTAAAAGGAAGGTAGGGGCCAGACCTGCGCCCACGGCGCCCGGCCTGGGTTGTGCCCGGCAGGCCTCGCTGCTGTCTGGCCGTCGGGGGCCCCGGCTCCCTGCCTGGTAAGGGTGTCGGTGCCGGGCCGGCCCCTCTGCACAGCCCCCTCCTCCCTGGCATCGACACGCCGGGGGATCTTTGTCCTGGAAACCTGTGCAGCGCGCTCAGCGTCCCCGGAGTCCCACCCGCGGGGCCGAAGCAGGCAAAGCTCACCTTGACCACCATCCCTGCCGCGAAACAGGCTTGGCGGTTACTTTTTGTTCTGAGGTAACTTAGCCACCTTTAGGGGAAAAGAGCAGCTAACCGCGGGCTTGCCCTCATGCCTGGCGGAGCTGGGCGGACTCCCCGACCTCTGGCCTGGAGAAGGAAGGTTGTTTCGCCCCTGACCCGGACCAGGAACGCCGCCCGGAATGCGCGCAGCCGACCTGCACGCTACCCGCGGCCCCAAACCGTGCTGCCCGCCCGCCAGGTTGCTGGGCTGCTGCGTCCGCGCTGGCCGAGCGCGCGGCTCCGTCGGGCTGCAGCCATTCCCGAGACTGCAGTTTTTGCCTCCGTTAAGTGGGGAAGGGAAGCGCATGGATTATTCATTGGTTTTCATTATTAAACGGACAAGACGTTTATTAATATGAAGTGTGGTAACAGCTGTATAGGAATAACTTCGTCTAAGGTCGGAAAATCCCCGCTCCTGGGCCAAATGCCCTGCTCCTCCGGATTTCTGCCAGGTCCCCCCACCCGACACCGCGTCCTTGGGCTGCACGCGGTGCTGTTCCGGAGAGGAGCCGAGCCGCGCCGCTCAGACGGGGGGATCGCGGGGCCGGGCCGCAAGCTCCGTGCGCCCGGAGGCCTGGAGGCGGCCCACTGCAAAGACCCCTCAGGGCTCCGGTGCTGCTCTGCCGCGCGCCGCCGGCTGGCTCGCCTGCCCTCCCGGCCGCTGACCCTCTCCCGGAGGCCCGCAGTCGGGGGCGCGGGAGACTGGGAGGACGGCGGAGGGACGCCCGCGCCTCCCCTGCTCTCCCTGCCGTCCCGGAACGGCGGTGAAGTGTCAGGAGGGCAGGCAATTCAAATCAGAAAGGGGCCTTTGCTGGCCGCGCAGACAGACCGGAGGGAGCCCGCCCGCCACCCGGGGGAGGCGCCCTACGCCCGCCTTCCGCCCGGCCGGCCGGGCCCTCCTTACCGCGTCGCGGCCGCCGAGCGCGGCGCCTTTGGCCAGGCGGGCCTCGGTCTTTGATCTGCGCTCCATCTCCTCCATGATGCCTTGGATGTGGCCTCCGGAGATCCCGTGGAAGAGCATGGCTGGGGGACGGAAAGGACACGAGTTGTCTTCTGCTCGGCACCCCACTATTTCCATACACACACGCCCGGGGCGCTCAGCTCATCCGAGTGAACCGGCAGACGAGGCCGCAGAGGCTGCGCGGTGGCGGAGCGCAGAGGAGCTCGGGGACGCAGGGCCGGAGGGAGCGGGAAGGAGCGACAGGCAGATGGAAACTGGTCAGCTCGGAAAGGAAGAAGAGCAGGGAGAAGCGCGGCGGCTCCTGGAGGAGATGCGCAGAAGACAAACACGGGCGGAGGGGAGGGAGACCGAGGAGGCGAGTCTTGCCGCTCTGAGAGATCGAGTTACTAATGGGAAACAACTGCAGCGGGGGAGGAAAACAAAATCTGGTGGAGAAGGAAAATAGTTTTGAACACAAAGAAAGAAAATAAGTGCTATTTTCAGCGGTCCCTGGCTGCTTGCAATTTCCCAGCGCCGGTAGGTTGGGTCGGGGACCGCTCCTGCCGTAGCTGTGTCCAATTTGTTAAAAGACTAGAGCCAGCCCATTTTTGATAATCTGGTAGGAGGAGTTCTCTCCCCGGAGCTGCCACGGATTTTTATTCAGACAACAAAGACCTGTCATACTCCTCTCAACCCCCTGGTGATGGGCAAGCGGGG
Source organism: Phataginus tricuspis (assembly GCA_029783875.1). Classification (NCBI taxonomy): domain Eukaryota; kingdom Metazoa; phylum Chordata; class Mammalia; order Pholidota; family Manidae; genus Phataginus; species Phataginus tricuspis. Next base: position 831,554 of record JAQQAC010018689.1, on the reverse strand, counting down.
ACAAACATTACAAAGAGGGGGGGCCGGAAGGGGGAGGGAGTAGGAGGGGGCATTTACTTCCCCCCAACACACACACACACACACACACACACACACACACGAGAGAGAGTTCCCAGCAATCATGTTTTAAAGGGGGAAAGGAGCCTTTATTGTCCCTGCCCTAGCGCAGGAGCCAGAGAGCTCCCCTATTTGGTTCAAGTTCAAGATCAGACTCCAGTCAAGGCATAAAGAACGTCAGCTCCAAACTTTGGGTTTCCTCCTTGTAGACTTTCTGCACGATCCCCACCCTTACAGGGGACCCCCAAATAAAATATATAGAGAGTACAGAAATTCCTCTCCTCCCACCCTCCCTTCCTCAACTCACTTTTTAAAAGCAGGTTGCCTTACCTCCATAGGGGTCCACCTGGCCCTGTCAGGGGCTAGACATCTCCCAAAGGGAAAAGCAGGCTAGAGGAGTCTGTTTCTGGACTTTACTTTTGGTAAAAAGATTTTCTTTCAAAAATTAGTTTCCCCAGGGCATGAGCTTGTAGGCATGAGAATGCAACTGAGCCGTGTTCGCTCATGGGTGATGTGTTCTTACCCAATCCAGGTTTGAAGGGAAACTGCTGGCGATACAGTGCCCTGTTTGAAACTGGTCAATGTGGTGAGGGACTGGGAGTTCCACGGTGTGCTGTTTCCCACTGCCCTCGTAGGACAGGGGACTTGAACACTGGATGCCCCACACATTTAGGACGATGTGAAAGAGGCACGGCGGACCCGTGCCTCACAAGAGGCAGGATTGTTCAGTCTCCCTCTGTTCCCACTGCAGTAGCCCCTCTTTGGCCCTATTAAAAAGTGTCCACAATACTCTGATACTGTCAATTCATGCAAACCCCGCAGGAGCCCTAAGCACAAGAACAGAGGCAGCCACCAACCCAGCTTTATCCAGAGAGAGGAGGAAGCCCAGCTGCTCTCCACTGCAACCCTCCCTCTCACCTGCCTCAGTTTCCCAGCGCGCCCCAATGGTAGCGTTCCTAGGAACTGTGGCGCTTGTCTCCTGACACCTCCTGGTTACCTGGGAGGAGTGCCGTGGTGCGGACTCCCTTCACCCTGTGGGAACAGACCTGGCCTGGCCAAGTCTACAAAGGTGAAGGGAGAGGAGGAAGGGAAGAAAGAGGCGTGAGAATGGAAGGGGAAGAAGGAAGGAAGGCCAGGCTACAGGGAGGAAGGGAGCTGCCCCTGCGGCAGCCTGACCTCCTATCTCAGAACAGCGCCTCCTGAAGCCGCTGGGGTCACCTCTCCCGTGAAACCCAAGACTGCACTGCTTCCCCTTGCTCGCTCTTCACGGTTAAAAATAATGTTATTTGCAGACTGGACGCCGTTACAGTCCTCCCGGTGCCAGAATACAGCTCATAAAACACAATTTCACACAAAAGTGGAGCCAATCAAGTGAACTAAGCTGGAGACCTCCCCCTCACTTTGGCAGCCCTACCGGACAGCAGGGCTGCTATTTACTGTAAGTAATGTAATTAGCTCCTTTGGATGGAAATCAATGAGCTTTGCAAACCCACGTGTATAAATGAAGGGGCCCAAGGAGGGCCAGGGGCAGCAGCCCTTTCAGAGACAGCAGGTCCTCTCACAAAGGGGCAGAATGCCTTACCACAATTCAGCAGCAAAATGGACTCAGACCCCAAGGAGGACAAGAAAGAGGAGGGGGCTCGAGAACATCTGTCAGTTAACCCAAAGTAACTCCAAGGAAGAAGTAAATATTGAATCCAGGGACCCACTTTGTCTAGTTTCTAAGTTAAGCTCTCCCCCTCCAATGGTGGCATTTGGAATTAGTTGGCTATTGTTGGGTTTTGACCCCAGAACACCACTCCCTCTTAGCAAGAGATGAAATTTGGAAACTTCACGAAGTGAAAGTTTAACAAACAGCTCCATGAAAAAGCCAGAACTTTCTGAAGAGTCTCCAGGAAGCCCCACACAGAAATCCTGCAAGCCCTTCAATCATTTATTCATTCGTCTGTCCCACACCTATTTGTTAACAATCTATCAGGAACAAGCAGGGCACAGCACTTGCTGCACTCACTTCTGGGTGGGATCCCAGCTATGCCTGCTTTTCCTTATAAAACTCAGATGATAAATTCCTGCACCCAGTGAGATTTGCTGCTTCCCATAAAGAAGCCAGCTGCCAAGATTATTCCTTCTCCACCAGTGCAGGAAGTGTGCAGAAACCTCGGGGTGGGGCAGGGGCTCTGCGGGAGTTTGGGATGACCCCGTTAGTTCTGCAGAAATTGCTCCCTATAGGTCCAGCCCAGCCACAGTTCCTTAAAGAAAAAGCAAAGCCCACTGGAGGGAAGAAGGGGGTAAGGATGCTCCAAGAGCTGTGTGTGTGACCTGGGGTGTCCTAACCTTTTTTTGTCTTGCAGTCCCGGGAAATTAGCTAAGAGGGAGTCCCTTGCTCTCCAAGGGCAGTACGCACGTTGAGAGTGTCTTTGTGGCGCTGCCTTCTTTTGCCTTTCAGGAGGACGGGCTGGGATCCAGCACCTCGGGATGCCGTGAGCGCTCCACGAAAGTCGGAGTGCTCTCTGGTTCCGTGTCTGGGTCCGAGCCCTCGCCTCTCTCAGCAGGACAGGTGCACCGGGCTTGCCCGCCCGCGGCTTGGACAGAATCCCCTCCAGTCTCCTCTGAACTCAAAGCTCCATTCAGAGCAACGGAGCAGAGCCCTGGCCAGGCACTGCCGCGCCTCCCGGCCGCGCGATCGGGCACAGGCAATCCACTCTTCTGCTCTGCAGCCACCCATCCAGCTACTGTGGCCGCTTCCTGGAAAGCGCGCGGCTAGATCCGGCGCAGCCGACGAGTCGGGACTGAGGTCGCAGGGGCCGGGGATCCCCAGAAGGGCAGCAACGTTAGGCAGGCGGCGGCCCAAACTCCCCAGACGAGAGGGGGTGGGGAGCTGAAGGGAACGCAGGGCTTAGGGTTCAGAGGAGAAAAAACCCAGCAGACCTGCGTCTGTTGAGAGCACAGACCACTCAAGGTCTTTAGACTTGGATTTTGAAGGCCAAGATCTTGTGTCCCTTGGTTTGTCCTCAAAAGGGCAAAGGTCACCTTTCCTCCTGACCTTATTAAGTTGCTTGAGGAGCCCTGGGTCTGAAAGGTGCAGCTCCTGAATAGGTGTCCGGGTTTCGGCCCTGGAGTGAGCCCCTCAGGGCGGGACGCCAGGGCTGGGAATCGCGCGTCCAGCGCCCCAGCTGCTCCGGGCCGGAGGTGAGCGGGTGGCCTGGCGGTCCCAGGCCGGTGTCCACCAGTGGGTTAGGGAGTCTTGATCTACCGCCACCGAGGCGGGCAGGTCCAGGCTGAGCCACCAGTCCTCTGCGTCCCTGTCACCCTATATCTTCCAGAGAGCCGCCCGCCAGACCAGACGGAGGGAGCCGCGCTCCGCGTCCCCGGGCCCTCCCTCCACACCCGGCGCCCCTGCACCTGACGGCCGCGCGGGGCTGGGCCTGAGCCGGTCGAAGCGAGAGAAGCCAGCTTGAAGCCAAGCCCTCTGCAGGTCGAAGCCGCGTCTCCCCTCGGCCCTCTGGAGGCTGGGCCACGCGCCGCGCCCGAGGCAGGTCCGGGGCATTCCCGGGGAGGCGGCGGAGAGCCGTCGGAGGCTGTGCGTTAGCGCCTGCGGGCGCGACTCCATTCCCGAGACCAACGTGCATCCCTCCGCCTGCCCCCCAACGAAGGCGCGCACACGCGGTGCGCTCCGGCCCGTTGACACGGGAGGGCAGCCGGCGTGCAACTCACCTGCCTCCTGAGGGGTGCCGGCCAGCATCCCGGGAGCGCGGGCGGGACGCGGCGCGGTGGACGCTGCAGGGCGCGGAATGGCCGCGCGTCAGCAGCGGGGCCGAGCGGCGCCTGCCCCGCGCGCTCCAGACGCGCGCCAACCGCCAGTCGCGCTGCGAGCCCAGGTGCCGAGCGCTCCCGGTGGAGCCGGGCCTCCGGGATCCCGCCTCGAGGTCCAGTTCCCCCCCGACCCCGGCCCTGGGCGGGCGAGGGCGAGAGGCGGCGGCCTGCGGTGCGGGCCGGTGGCCAGGGCCCGCCGAGGGTTCCTCTGTTAATCCAGGTAAAGAAAGCGCTGGATGGAACCTCTCTCCCTGTGTCTCTGTCGGGATTGACCCGAATCCCTCACCTCTGACCCGCAGCCCCCTCCACCTGCCTTTTATTTTCTGTTTACGCTTCCAAACTGGAGGGGGAGGCAGGGGCGGGCAGAGGGCACAGGCGCGGGCCGGTGGCGGACACACGCTCCGGGCCAGGCCCGGCCTCCCAGCCTCCCAACCAGCGAGGAGGTGTTAATGGGGGCCTGGGCGTCACGCGGCCTCATAAAGCCCAGAGCGCCCCGAGGCTGCGGCCCCGCGGCGCCCCGGCCCCCAGGCTCCCGCCGCCTTCGCCCGCCCGGAGCCCGAGCCGCAGAGACACCGCGCCAGCTGGGGCCGCATAGACGGCCGGCGGCGGTCCCGCGGGGAGGGGCCGAGCCGCGGGCTGCCCCCCGCCCCGCCTCCCTCCCCTTCCGGCTGCGCGCCAGCCTCCCGCGCCCGGGGACGCGCCCTGCGCCTGGGCGGCCCTGCCACCGGTCCGGCTGGAAGGTGGGCATGCGACTCACCTTCCCGGCGGAAGCGGACCCCAACGCGGGGCGACGAGCGTGCCGGGGACGCGGAGCCCCGGCCCAGCCGCCCGGTCTCAGGCTCCCGGGGGCGGCGGCGCCCAGCAGCCCGGACGCAGTCGAGCGGCGGGCAAGCGGAGGAGAAGCCGGGACGCGTCGCGCGGGTCGTTTCCCGCACAGCCCCGCCCCGCGGCGCCCCGGCTGCAGCAGCCGAGCTCCGGGAGCCGCCCCCGAGGGCGCGGGCGGCGGGCCGGGGCGCCTGCTCCACGCGCTTAGGCGCGGGAGGGGGTCCGATGCGGGCCACGAGGCCGCGCGCTCTGAGCCTCTCCTTCCATCCCAGGTCCGGACTGGGGCTCGGGCGCGGGGCCGGGGCCCTCCTTCCTCCCGGACACTGTCTTCACTGCGGTTGCCGCCAGCCCCCGAGGCCCGCGAGGTCACCTTCTAAGCTCGCCTCATTCTGGTTTCCCCTCTCACCCCGCCTCTAGCTGCGAGACTCCCCCTCTCGCCCCCACGCGCCGTCTCGGTCGTTTTCGCAGCCGATCGGGGCGGGGGACAAGCCTCGGGGGCGGTGTCCGGGCTCCCGGCGAGGCCGTTGGGGGACGGGCGGCGACACCGCCCCGAAGGTATTCGCTGCTCCACTCTTCCCGGTGCGAGGCGGCGGGTTTCATCCTCTTCGGACTCATGAGCCATTTTAGGTATTTGATAAAAACATACATTCTATACACAGCACACACACACACACGCACACGCACAAGCACACACGCACGCGGGCGCGCACGCTCGCTCACTGAGGCGCACCCCGAAGCTCGCACTTCAGTACAGATTTCGGGTGCGAAGATGCGGCCGTCACGAATCCCCATCCCTCCAGAGCCAGGATTCTCGGATTTACTCTCCGTCACCCATAGTCTCAGAAAGGGGCGCCGTGAGCCCAACCTTGAACCCGTTTGTGGGGCGGGGACGCACCGGCGCGGCGCACAGCAGCGGAGACCCTGGAGACGGCGCGCGCCTTCCGGACCCTCGTCTGGAAGCCGGGCTCTGCGGGCTCCCCACGGGGCACTGCGCACCCCGCACGCACTCACACTCACACACGCTCGAGCATCCTTCTAACTTCTTCCCGCGGGGAGGGCAGAGCTTTGACACGCCCCAGAAATGCCTTTCAATTGTTTGTTGCAGGGTAGTGAAAAACAGCCCCGAACCCTCCTTCGAGGACAGACGTCCGTCCACCGCCCGCGCCTGTGCCCCAGTGTAGAGACGATTGAATGACAGGTGCTGGGGCGGAGCACGAGGCTCCTTCTGAGCTACCCCGGGACTCTGAGGTCTCCATGTGCCCACACAACTGCCAGGGGCCGGTTGCCGGGGAGCGAGCCCCCTTGCCCAACCTTTGGAAACGAGCTGCGCCCCGCTGGTCTCCAGCGGTGGAGCAGTAGGGCCGGCTTAGCGCAGGGGCCCCGCCAAGGACCAGTCCCCTTCGCGCGGTCCCCTCTGTCCAAACACACCCGGTTCGGAAGCCCCAAGTTTCACGGGGGAAAAAAATAAAAGCTCTTCCCTTCGTTGCTCCCCAAATCCTGGGGCCAGTGTGGCTTCTGCAGTCGGGACTGTGCGCGGTGACCCACCTGCTGCGAGAACTGGCGGGCAGGGCCCTTCCCCAGGGGAAGGCCCCCCTGCAGGGGGCAGTGCCTTCTCTTCCCCCTCCACCCCACAGGGCTCCCCAGCTTCCGTGGGTCTTTCCATGACAATCTAGAAATCAGTTTCCCTTGATTTATGGTGCCTTGCGGTGGGAGTCCTCAGAAACCGTGTTAGTGGAGCAGCATCGAGGTTCATTTAAATGGGGAAGTCTCGATTTCTCGGCATCGACATGTTTGTATACACACGTCCAGTAAGAAACCTGGATTTTTACTTTACAATGTGCGAATACAATATAGTTTGAAGCTCCCGCAGCGAGGCCCATTTATGTGGCCATATTGTGTTTAATGTGGGAGTACCCGCCCGCCGCTACCCTTGACGTGCGGCTCGCAAGCATCTCCCCAGAACCACAGCGAACTTCAGACCTTGACTGCCTGCCCCAGATGCAGGAAAGAGTAAGAGCGCCCCCCTCCCCGCCAGAGGCTCCTTTGCTGTTACCAGCAAGGCTCGAAGTTCTGCTGGGATGAGTCTCACACAGGGGTCCTCCGTGATGGACATGGAGCCCTTTTTGGGGGTCAGTTCCCACTTGAGACCTGCACTGGAAGGAGGAAAGAGCTGCCTCCCCGCAGGAGGCATCCCATGTTATTTCCCTGCCAAGGGGCTTTCTCAAAACCTGCCTCACATCTGGGTCCCTTTGTGAAATGAGTTTCTTTTCCTCCTTCTCTTGTTCCTCCAGAAAGATGGACTTCTAAGGTTCCATTTCTTTCTCTTCTCCTGCTCTAGACTGCTGAGGCCCCGACCCAGAAAATGGCCTTGGTAATCTCCAAAGTTAGTGGGAAACAGGCAGCTGGCTGGTTGCTCCTTGATCTAAGAATGGAAAGGAAATTGGCTCCCAGGAGTCCATCAACCTTCCTGGACAGACTAACTGCCTCCACAAGCACGACGCTGATCCTCTTCCAATTCCCCTCTTCAGAGTGATTCCTGGAGAGGACCACCAGCCTTGTTGTTGGCATTTTTTGGTGCCCTGGTTTGGTAGGCACTCTGTGGTGCCCATGTGCCCAGCCTCCAAGATGTAAAATCTAGTTCCTCTGGTTTTTAGACTGTTCTTGCTTAGAAGGCTTCTTTTTCACTTATCTTGCAGCTTAGAAGTGCATTTACATTGAGTTGAATGTGGGAGAACTAAGATCTCTGGAACTCCGGGCCTCTGGCAGAGACTCACACAGCCCCCTGAGACGTTTGGGAGCCTTTCAGGTTCTGCAGGGAGAAAAGGCTGAGCGTCAAGCCTGAGCAAAGCCAGCCTTCCAAGCAGGCAGCAGCCTCATTTTCCTGAACAGCTTCCACTGGTAAGGTAAAGGTTTCCTGGGCCACAGCAGCCTCAGAGGACAGGGAGGAAGGTGTGCAGACAATGGTCCCTGTGAGGGACTACTGACCCAGACTGGAGACTGATGCCATGGGGCTTCCACGAGGCTGCAGTGCAGGGCACAGATGTACAGCTAACCAGAATGCTCTAGGATGGATTGGCTGGGCTGGGCCACAAGAAATGGAGGAGGTAAGTGTGGGAGAGAAGCAAGAACAGTCTAATCAGAGGCGTCGTAAGCAGCCTGACCCCAAGTCAGAATGATTTAAAGTTTTTATTGAGAGAACAGATGGAAGATGAGAGCATTTCCTGATGCAGAATGGCACTTCTTGGGCACTCATATGCTGCACAGTATTAGCATTATATCAATCTCGTCACAGCTGAAGATAAAAATAAAATGAAGGATGTATTCAAAGCCTATTTGCCAGCAACCTCCTCGGGTCACTGACACTAAGGAGAAAACAGGAGGAGCACTGAGGTCATGCAAAAAATCAGGAGTTACTAATGTGACCTGATCACTACTATTTATTTAATGGAACAGTCATTATTTTCTTTCTTCAACATATGTGTGTGGTAATGAAGCAAAAAAAAAAAAAGGGAAATAGCTATCGATGTGCCATTTCAGAAACACAGAAACATTTGCTAGCTTTTTCATTTTATTGATGTTCTTTTAATATATATACTTAAGATTACACTAGTGCTCAAGGACTAGCACCACAGAGAGCATTCTGGATTAGGGTTTTATTATTATTTTTTAAATAAAGTCTCAGTTAGATGGTGAACAGAGATGAAATTGTGGTCAAACATAAAAATATGAATTGAATTGTTTCTTTTTAGATGGATCTTTAACATTGACTTGACCATATGGACACTGCAAAAGAAACAGAGCAAATTATTATTGAATTGCATGACAATCATCTTTAAAAAGTACACTTCTCCTAGTTGAAAAAAAAAGACTGGTAATAATGTTATATAGATCATTTGATCTATCAGGTCCTGCAGACTAAGATGAGAATAATGGCAACCTCTGGCAAATGGTCCTAATTAGGGTTCAAGAATTCTTAAATGTATCCTTCCAACTTTATATCTTCCAATGATGATGTAAATAGAATGAAGAATTTTACTGTCAAAAACTCACTCTCAGGAAATCCTCACATCCTCAATTATGTAAAGTTCTTCCGCATTGATCTGGTGTGTGGTAGGTAGGAAGAGACACAAAGGTGAAGACTTAATTTTTCAATACTGGCCACAGTTAATGTATGCATTCACTGTCCATTCCTTAATTATAAAGTGGGTCACTTAAGAAAATACCTTCTTGCCCCAAAACATACAATCAAAGTGGTCTGCAAACAGAGGTTGTTATCTGTTTATAATCTTAACTCTGTAACAATTTACCCAACTAGCGTGCCATTAAAAAGTTATAGTGAAGAACCCATCCCATACCTTTTTTTCTCTCAAAATAGGGAAGGATTAGTTAGTTCATCTTAATCAGCGAATATAGAGAAATATAGTCACTGAAATACACATTTTACATAAGGTACAGCACTAAGTTTGGGGTGCTAGTTTCATGGTTATTTTAAAGGCAAAGAAGAAAACAACCACAGAAAGAATGAGAGACAGAAAAAGAGAGAAAGGAGGAGGAAGAGGAGAAAAGGAGGGAAGGAATAAAGAAAGAAAATTATCATTTAAATGAAACCTACTTCTCATTACTGGGCAAATACTCAGCTCATAATAAAGAAAAAATTTATTCTGAGATCTAGTTTGCAATATTCTGGATTTCTTTTCCTGACTTCTTTGTGCTTGCCTAGTGAACACAACTTATTTGAAAACTCATGAAAAGTTTCCTTATATCAAAGAACTGCCATCATTTTCAAATCACAGCATTTCATGAAACTGATGCTCACAGTGAAATGTTCCTATGTTGGTCCTAAGGACTTCATTGTCCCTAACTAAAGTAGCTTGTGAAAAATGTACTCCAGGTCTACTTAGTTTTTTATTTGACTTGTTTTTCAAATAATAGGTATTTGTGAAGTTACAGAAGCAGAACTGCTCTAATGCGAGAATTTGCTACTCACGTGTCTGCAGGCAGAGCCGCAACATTCACCTCTCTCCAAGTGGGCGAGCTTTGTGAGTACCACGTGGCTAGAGGCTGGATCCACATAGGTTAGCTGCCCAGCCTGAAGAAGAATGAAATAAAACAATTCCTTAATCTGAGTCTTAATCATATCTCCTCACCACAACTTCTACTCATAAAATATTGCAAAATTTTCTTTAAACAGTATTTAACTTCTTCCCAGGCAATTTTGGTGGCACTTGCAATTAAAGACTGAATGTATTCCAAAATTATACACAGTCCAACTTTATGTGACATAAGCAGAAAATACACCATTTGAGAAAAATGAGAAGTTGATGGAAAAACAAGAACTCCTCTATACCCAGTAACTATTTAGCCACTGCTCAGGTATTTTTCACTCAGTATCTAGGTAACAAGTTTAAAACAAGTGATTTAGATTACTTTAAGAGCTGAAGAAGCTGAAAATGAACTTTCACTCAGAAGTTGCAGTTGCAATTTCACTACTTAAAATATGTGGATAATGATATAAACATACAGAAGGTGCTGATCAAAACCAGCAGTCCTTATAGAAAAGCATTTCTTTTGCTATTATCGAACACTTTTCTTTACCTTCATGATGTTGCACATTTTACACTATTTTCTTTTTTGGGGATTATTGTTCTGTTTTTAAGTGAAAAAAGTACTGTTTTGACATATTAATACTCACTGCTTTCACAAATTTGATCAAAAGCAACTTTTGCCAGTGCAGATGTCAAGGGAGCACACTCTACATTCAAGCCTGGTTTTACAAAAGTGTTCCACGTACGTTGTGTAAGTAAATGACACAATCTTGTCTGTGGATTTGGGCCATGTGACTGACATTATTTAGCCTTGAGATTTTGTAGAGGAACTTTCTCCTGGGCTTTTTATACAACCTTTTTACCATGCAGTCGTTCTGCATCACCTTTGTGTAGGGCCTTTTCGCTAAAATATGCATGAAATTTGAATGTCTTCTATCATAGTTCTGTATGTGCCACAAACTACTTGTTCAGAGTGTCTTCCTTAGTGGATGAATATTTTATTCTGGTTGAAGTTTTAACCAACTATGTTTCATGAGTAAAGCGTGGAGCAAAAGGACAAACTAGTTCAAGTGTAGGTCTACCACAGGCATCCAGCAAAGCCAGACCGGGGCAGCAGAAGCCCTGCCAGCGGGGCCCAGGGCCGCCTGAGGGGCCTCCCAAACCCTCTCGGAGCACAGAGACCGATCACATGAAAACAGAAGCACTGGACACTGCCTTAGAATGACTGGTCGTCAAGGCCTCACTTTTTTACTTACAAAGCCCATATTTGAAGACTTGGAAGAAAGAAAACAAAACCGAACCCTGGGATCTCTGTTAGCAGCCTTTTTTTCCCTTTTCATAGCTCTGGGAGCCTTCTGAGGGCGATTCTTTGGCAATCGGGAAGCCTAACAGCTCGCTCCTGCCCTCCTGCCTGTCTTGCTTCTCCGTGCCCCTGCAGGACCTTGGAGCTCACTGGTGCCCAAACTTAATTCGTCCTCAGTTAAATGAGCCTCAGATAATGGTGGCGACCGACAAAGATGTAGCACGAGTGCTGACAGTCTGCGTGGAGAACCAGCTGTCCAGTGACGTGATCAGTATGGGAAAAAGGCCAGAGAGCGGTCGTTGTGAGGGGCTCTGATTTGTTGGAAAAGAAAAACAAGAAACTTGTTACTGGGTTTACTTAGTCTCTGGGACAGGCATTTAATCTGTGATATGGACACTGATGAAACAAGTGTGGATTCCCACTTGGAGAAAAAGTTTCTCTCCTTTCCCAGGTTGATTGAACTTGTCTTCACATGCTGCTGGTGTTTGATCCAGCAAGGAAAACATAATAAAAATAAAATGTAATGGTGAACAAACTTCACAAGTAACTTTTAAGGGTATACACAAGAACAATCAAAAGCTGCCAGTCATTTCCTGATGAAATCTTACGTGGAAGCTTGAACACTTGAAGGAGTCAGGCAGATTCTCAGGGCTGACTGTCAGTCGGAAAAACAGCCACCTTGAGGCAACCTCCACGGAGCTCTCTATCCCCTTGGCTCAGGCCTCACGAAGTGATGCGCGTGTGACAGGTACTGCTTACAAAGGTGTGACTAGGACACCTGCATACCGTTTTTGTGTCTTTACTACAGAATTCACTTGCTCTCTCAATACAACAAAAACATAAATATGCTACCTTTAAACTCACATAGTCTGAGGTGTTAGAAACTAGGAGGGGAGATGTCAAGGTTTGACTTTGGGACTAACAAGCAGTTGTCAGACCCACAAACAGAAGAAAGCACAGCTTGAGGTTGCCTAGGAAGAATGTAAACAAACGCCTGATGCTAGTTTCCTTTGCAATTGTGCTTTGTCAGGGCGGAGGAAAAGGCTGAAAACGCGGTAGCAAGAATTAAAATAGATTAAAAATAAGTTTGTTTTATTTTTCATTAAAATCGGTGGATGGCGAAGTGTTTGATAACACAGATAAACACACAACTACTGTTCCTAACTTCCCAGCTCCTCTACCAATTCCTTGATACGCCACCCCAACCCACGCACCACGCGCGAACGCGAGGCGGCCCCGCGGCGCCCGGGGTTAGGCTCCGAGGCGGAGGCACACGCAGGGCCCCCGCTCGCGCTCCCGGCGCAGACACGCAGCTCTGCCGTAACAGGAAGCCGCGGCCGTCCCAGGGGCGCGCGCACCGGGCCGGGCGTAGGGGCCTCACCGCGCAGGCGGCCGCGTGCAGCTCCGCGACCCAACGCTCCACGGTCGTGAGCCCTCCGCTTGCCGGAAGCCCTTCCTCCGCGTCCGGCCTGCCCGGCAGGCGGCCTCCCTCAGCGGCGGAGCAGAGGGTTACGCGGGGCTGCTGTCGGAGGCGCGCTGCCTCCCAGACAGGCTTCGGGTGCTGGGCGGCGGCGGGCGACCGCCTGAGCGCGGCGCCCAGCCTGGCCCCCATGGGGTGCGACGGCGGGGCGGGGCCATCGTGCTGGGCGGGGCAAATGGGGGAGGGGAGGGGCCGGCGGGAGGCCCCGGAAGTGCCCGCGGACCGAGCCTCCCGCGCCCGCGCGCGGCCGCCAAGTGAGTGGGTTTTCTGCGCAGCCGACGCGGGGACGCAAACAACGTGCGGCTTCTAGTTTCCGGGCCTGCGTTTTCAGTATCCCATTCTTTTCCAAGTGAAAGGTGGACTCTTGGACTCTGGGATGGCAGAACCAGCGAGATCAGCAGGCCGCTCGATGGGTCCCCTGACTGCGCGAAACGCTGTTCTCGCGGTCGGGTCCTGGCGAAGGGCCCCTAGCGGCCGGGATCCTCTCCGGGGCCAGAGCGCAGCGAGGAGCGATGCCGCCTCGCCAGGGTGCTGGGCGCGAAGACCTGCGCGCAGTGGATTCTCGAGCCCCGCAGGAGGCCTGGGCCCGCAGACCCGCACCGCCCGTTTTCCCGGTGTCCGAACTGACCGCACGACCCCGTCTAATATGAATCTCGTGGTGAATTAATACATTGGGAACCTACTTTGCAAACCTGTTCTCTTTGTGTTGGAATGATAGATAAATTATCGGGGTCTGGAGACTGCTCGCTGCTGTGAGAAGTATAAAATCTGGAAGGCTAAGGAGGGACCCTAGGGGGAATCTACACCAGAAGAGTGATTAGAAACGGGGATTCTCCATACATCTATTATTTCAAAATTTAAAAACTTTTTTAAAAGGTAAAAATGGAATTCAGATTACTTGGTAAGGCAGACCACTAAATTAACCAGAACCTTTCCCTGTCTCCTCTATTCCAAGGGTTAAAAATAATCCTGTTTGGTTAAGATCTTTGGGCGTTTAGGCTGAGAAAGCTGCTTTGTTCTATTCACATGTTACCTGTGTATGCATTCTTACAGACAGATGTCTTAAAAATATAATCAAAGCTGACAATGCACACCTATGAGTCGATAAAGTATTGTAGTACAAGTAATTTCCAAACATTTGATAATTATAGTATCATTTAGACATTGAATAGATTATCTGCCCCCTTCAGTTTTCATTTGATCTTCCATACTTTAGAGCCAGTGTCATTTCACATCAAGTACCTTTCGTTCATTGTGTCTCTTGTTTTAAAAAGCCTCCTCTGGGCTTGACCCTTACCTTACTCTAGAGTGTGTTGGTTTCTTTTCAGATTGTCTGCACTCACATAACGCAAAAACATTTGGAATTGGGGTACAACATTCCCCTTTAGAAGGCAGATTAAGCCCACTTTATTTACAAAATTCCGCACCTAGGTTTGCTCTAAAGAGTTGCTTTGTGCCGCATCTCTGCATGTAACATGTTATTAGATATATGTCATAATCCTTCCCATCATTTCAGGTGTTTATGTTGATATTAAACATGCTTGTTATTTTGAGGGGAGGAGAGGAGTTCAGAGATTTGCTTCCAGTAGGTTTCATTTTTATTAATTTTTGAATAGTTAGGTTATGCCTCTCTATATTGCATGATGTAGATCATGCAACTTAATCTCTCTATAATAAAAGGAATTTGCTCTCATAACCATGAAGCATGATTTGATTCAGAGCTCATAGTGGACCAGGGCTCATCCCTGCATTTTCAGCCATGCCTCTTCAGTGCTGATTCCCCTCCTGGCATGCAGAGAGGTGCAAGATGGCTACGAACAGCTCCCAGGGCTCCATCCTTTCTTATCCTTGTCTAGCTGAGAAGAGGGTCTCATTAGGGTGCTCCTGGACATGAAGAAGCCCCCACAGGTCTTAACTGCCTTCTCTTCACCATGCCTCCTTTCCTGAACCAATCGTTATGAGTATAGGTGGTCCTTAAACCCACTGCTGAGAATGGCCTGGCCTGGGGGAGTGTTGGGGGCACAATTAACAAATACCCCTCACAGTGTGACTTGCAAAGGCAGAATAAATTCCACTAGCCCTCTCAATCCTTTTAGTATTTGATTGCTTATCATTTAAAACATTTTTCATTTTTCCTCTGGTTCCCTTTAGATGACCTTCGATTTCCCATAATTATTTGCTCCATTTTAGTTTTTTATGAATAGTAATTTTTTTGCACTGTTTTCCTAATATCATAAACAAGACAGTAGGGAACATGTTATCTTCATCTTTGTATCTCCACAGCCCACTTTATTTTTGTACATAGTAAGTACTATAACACTTAGTGAATAATAAAGTTTCTGAATGGATAAATGAGTCAGCATTTCTTCATTCTCAAATATATATTCTTTATTGGACAAAAATTCTATATGAAATTTTAAAATTAACATTCTGTACATAATGCAGATTTGAAAATACTATACAGTAATTGTTGCAAATAGTTTAAAAATTAGTTGAAGATACATCTTACTATTTATTAAATAACATTGGGCATTTCACTGGCAAACAGTACAGATGCATACATTATCAAATTATTCGATCTGAGCCCCTGAAATGCTGTTTCTAACTGACTTTAAGTGTTATTGTTAATGAATTATGAGTGTTTGGCACCGTTAGTGGACAAATTAGAGCTGGAGTCTCAGGGCTACCTACAGATTTCTTGTCCATATACTGCCTGTTTTGCACAGTTCTGTCTGGACACTGATTTATGTATTTGATGTTTTTCAAATAGCTGGACAGTGTGTGACATGTCAGGCCCCATGCAGAACACATTTTCACTACCAACTCTTGTGATTGAGAGCAAATGTTCCATGCCCCTGAGAATGCCTATAGGGAATCTTTGTTTCATTTAATCAGATAACCAATAGCACACTGTTTCACAGAGCTGGTCTTAGAAAATTCTCCTGGGAATTAAAACCACTTCTATTTGCAAGCCCAGCAACTCTCTGCTAACTTCACAGCAGACACCACATGCCCAGATTCCGCCATGTTGGCTCTTATCTTTCCACTTTTTGGCCCCGTGGACAAACTGTAGGAGGACTACAGGATATGAAGTCCGCTAGCCATTTTGCCTCCTCCTCCGTCCTCTCGATCCATCCTGAATAACGGTAATCTGGTTTCTCTCTCCACTGCCCAGGCAGAGCACCAGGGATGGCGTGAGGGTTCCGGGCAGCACGCTTCTGGAGCGCTTACCTGACTGAGCTCTGTGCTACACTCCGCGGCATCTCCCCATCAGCAGTCCTCAGCCCCGCTCACCGTACAGTACCTCCCTGAGGGACTTAACGATGCTTATGTTTTTTGCCTGTTACCTGTAATGCTAATGGTCAGATCTCTGCATCAGGGCCAATGCTTGTGAGAGCAACGCATCTGTCTATCCATCCACCTGCCTTAAAAATACCCCTAAACGTGCCACGTCCAAGGACTTAATCTTCATTCCTTTTGAAATATTCCATTTTCTACTTTAAAGGCATAGCTGTCCTCTACTCATCTCATTCAGAGATCTTCAAATGCTCCACATCTTTCCATCTAGACAATCACAAAACCCTCCTGGTTTTGCTTATTTGTGTCTCAGACTGGTCCTCCTTTGCTTCTATCGTTGTTCTAGTTCAGCTCATGAGCATTTGTCCCCCCATGACTACAACTAGAACAGAACAGTTCATTGATGTAACTAATAAACAATACAGACTCATTCCGTACCAGGGTCCTGTGCTTAGTGCTGGAGACCTGTTGTTTATACTTGTGCACTATTTATTCTAACAAGAATGTCCCTCATCTCCTTAGAGTGGTGTCCTGTCCTTGAACCCTCAGCCTGTATGTCCCCTGCTTGTTAACTCTCCTTGCTGCTCACTTTTCTAGCCGCTTCCCCAGCGTCCTTTGCAAGCTGAGATGTGGGCACAGACATCAATGCTCCCCCGGTATCCAGAGCAGGTCTCCATTTGTACCTACTGTGTACCTTATGAGGACTCTTTACTGCCAGACTAGGTCTTTAAGAGTGAAGACTGTCGTGATTCTTCTTGTGTCGGTAGTAGCACAACTGCATAGGGAAGGCCAGAAAAGAAATGCTTGTAGAAACGAGCGGATGAATGAATAATGGCAGCAAACACCCACATCTGAGTCCCATGCAAATGCATTTTCCCTTCATATTTCATGGTTAAGAATCAGTACTGGGTTCATCAGCGTCCGTTGTTCTCAGGCTATCGTTCTGGACACAATATCCTGAGGTAACAAGGTAACTGTGATTTTATTTGGCAATCTATTTAGTAAGTTCCCCCAAATGGTCATTGAATTAATGGCAAGTGCATTGTTCGGGCTGCATTTCAAATGAAGTAGGTTTATGTTGACAGTGAGGTGCTGCCTTGTTAACTCTGAACAATCATTCCAATTATAAACTACATGCACACAATCACTGTCACATAAAATATCCAGACTAATTACTTCTAAACCTTTTGTTATGCAAGCATTAGAAATGAAATCTCCTCTTTTGCATATACAATATTAACAGTGTAATTTCCAGAAAGAACATAGCTAAAAAAATAGCAAGAATGTAATTACATTTTTACCTTGTTACCATAAATGGATTAGGATTGTGCTTTTACAGTGTAAGGGCAACCGCTGATTTGTAGAATTTCCCACGTGCCAATGCGGTTGTAAAAGGATCTTGGATGTGGCCATACAATGACATACAAATCAGAGCATTGTTCTCTGCAACGCTGTTGCTGCCTGCGGGAGAAATGCATGTCCACTGTTCCATGACTGGAATGAAAGGCACACTGAGTCTCAGGTCAAATACCATGACATTGACACGTATGACTAGTCTACTGAGTATGACACGTGTTAATATCCTCCCAGCGGCGGGCACGCGTGACATGCCTCAGTGATCAGCACAGCACGTATAACCCCTTTAGGTTTTCTGAAGGTGTAAAATGGATGCATCTTTGAAGTGCTGTGGAATGTGAATCTTTTCATGCAGAAAACTGTAATATTCCTGCCTGGATTGCATCTTATTTGTATGATTCTGTGAGGATATCATCAACAGCTGCTCTATCTAATCACATTTCTTAATGGCATGTTTTGGATAGTATACTGTGAGCTAAACTTGTTTGTACTATATCATAGGACCAATAATAACAGGAGAATTGAAGCATCATGACTGATTGAGCACTACAGAATAACAGTGCTCTATCCATATTATGATCTTTGAAATTGTGGTGCATTTGGAACACAATCGGGTAATTTATCCACCAGATTAAGGCCCATCGTAACAGGAACATATATATTCTGCCTGCCATTTTATTCAATGAATAAATAAATCCTTGAGTGGTAGCATGTCAGGGGGAGAGAGCATTGTCTTTGAGGGCATATAGACCTGGAGCTGAATCTTCAGCTGTCTACTTTGTAGTTCTGTGACATTGAGATTATTTACATTCTATAAGCCTAGGTTTCCTCTGTAGAATGTGAATAACATCTCAGAGCTGAATTACTGTGAGCATTAAGTGAGATACAGCACATAGAACCTCTAACATGGTCCCAAGCTCATAAATGTTGGCTGTTGTTACACTGAACTAGGAAACTTCTGTGCCTTTAGCTCTCCTGTGTCTCAGCCCTCAGCCACATAGTAGTCCAGCTGCTGCCTATTACTATCAACTTTTCATGGTATGAGGCTTAGCATGGCTGAATGATTACTACTTTTTACTAGTTAACTTGTAGATATGTGCATAATTAAACAGATTTTAGAAAAAGAAAAACCTACATCAAACTAAAATCCTTTTGTATAGCAAAGAAACATCAATAAAATGAAAAGGCAACCCATGGATAGGGAGAAAATATTTTCAAACCATATATTGGATAAGGGGTTAATATCCAAAATATATAAAGAACTCAGAAAACTCTATAAAAAACAAATAACCCAATTAAGAAATAGGAAAGGACCCAAATAGACAATTTTCCAAAGAAGACACACCAATGGCCAATAGCTATACAAAAAGTCCCTCAGCATCACTAATCATCAGGGAGATGCAAATCAAAACCACAATGAGACACCAAACAAGAGATAAGTGTCAGAGAGGGTGGGGGCTAAAAGGAACCCTTGTGCACTGTTAGCAAGAATGTAAATTGGTGCAGCTACTATGGAAAACAATATGGAGGTTTCTCAAGAAACTAAAAATAGAAATACCATATGGTCCAGCAATCTTGCTTCTTGGTATATTTCCAAAAGAAATGAATCAGTATCTTAAAGATATGTCTGTGCTCCAGTGCTCATTGAGGCTTGTGCACAGTAGCCAAGATAAGGAAACAACTGAAGAGACTGCCAGCAGATGAATGGATAAAGATGTCACAGAAAAGGAGGAAATCCTGCCATTTGTAACGACATGAGTGAACTTGGAGGGCATACGGTTAAATGAAATAAGCCAGACACAGAAACACAAATAATATATGATCTCACTACATGTGGAATCTTTTTTAAAATATCAAACTCATAGGACCAAAGTGGAATGGTGGCTGCCAGGGGCTGGTAGGGTGGGAGAAGTGTGGAGATGTTGAATAAAGGACACAAACTCTCAGTTATAAGATGAGTAAGTTCCGGGACTTGATGTACAGCATGGTGACTAGGGTCAGTAACACTGTATTGCACACCGGAAATTTGCTGAGAGTAGCCGGCAAGTGTGTGCCACCCCAGCACTTGCCAGCTGCCTGCTGAGGCCAGCAGATGTGTGTGACGCACACCCCTGGCCTCCGGGTCTGGGTCAGGAGGGCTGGCGTTCCGTGACTCCACAGGACTGTAATGACTGCAAGACAGTTGCTGGCAGGCTGTCTTTTCCAAGACACTGCTCAGACAGTCGACTGGAATGCATCCTCAGTCTTGTGAAAAAGGCCTAATTACTTAGCCTGGAGCTTCAGCCTGAGAGACAGACTTCAGGTTACCCATACACCTAAAGGCTATGGAGGGGCTCCCGGGAAGTGTAAGAGGGCAGACACCGTGCTTATGTCCCCACCTGGCCTCACTACGACTCCATGAGACTTCTCAGAAAGGAGTTTGTACATTCACCTGGAGCCCTGATTTCCAAAGAATTCTTACAAAGAATTATAAGAGACGACTATGAATAATTACACACCAGCAAAAAGGACAACCTAGAAGAAATTGATAAATTACTAAATATTTACAACTTTACAAACTGAATCATGAAGAAATAGAAAATCTGAATGAACCTACTATGAGCAAGAAGATTGAAAAAGGAATCCAAAACCTCCCAACAAACAGAAGTCCAAGGTGAGACAGCTTCACTGGTGAGTTCTACCAAATATTCAAAGATGATTTAATACCTATCATTCTCAAACACTTCCAAAGAACTGAAGAGGAGGGAAAACTTCCAAGCCCATTTTATGAGGCCAGCATTACCCTGATACCAAAACCAGACAAAGACAGTATATAAATAAATAAATAAATAAATTACAGGCCAATATTTTGGATGAGCATAGATACAAAAAACAAAACAAAACTCGAAAAGATATTGGAAAACTGAATTCAACAGCACATGGAAAGTATCACACACCATGACCAAGTGGGATTTAAGAGATGCAGGGATGTAGTTCAACACCTACAAATCAATCAATGTGACAGTCTGCATTAATAGAATGAAAGATAAAGATCATATGATCATGATAGATGCAGAAAAAGCATGACAACATTCAACATCCATTTATGATAAAAACTCTAAACAAAGTGGGTATAGAGGGAAGATACTTCCACTTTAATAAAGGCCAAATATGACAAACCCTGTGATAATATCATACTAAGCAGTGAAAAGCTGAAAAATAACCCACTTGTGCTCAACACAGTATTGGCTGTCCTAGCCATAGCAATTACACAAGAGAAACAAAGGCATCCAGACTGGAAAGGAAGAAGTAAAAGCCTCATTATTTGCAGATAACATGGTGCTATATACACCATTTGTAAAAATCTCCACCAAAAAACTGCTAGAATAAATTAACTTAGTAAAATGGCAGAATCCAAAATTAGTATACAAAACTCTGTTGTGTTTCTCTACACTAATAATTATCACAAAATCAAGAAAACAATCCCATTTATAAACACATCAAAAGAATAAAAACCTAGGAAAAAATTTAACCAAGGAGATGAAAGACCTTTATGCTGAGAAATATAAGACATTGATGAAAGAATGAAGAAAGTACAAATAAAATGGAAAGATATTTTGCACTTATGGATTGCAAGAATTAATATTTTCAAAATGTCTGTACTTCCCAAAGCAATCTACAGATTCATTGCAATCCTTATCAAAATCGCAATGGCATTTTTCACAGAGCCAAAACAAAAAATTCTAAAATTTGTATGGAACCACAAAAGACCTTGAATAGCCAAAGCAATCTTGAGAAAGAAGAACAAAGCTAGAGGTTTTATACACCCTGATTTCAAACTGTACTATGAAGCTACAGTAATCAAAACAGTATGGTATTAGTAGAGATTCAAGAAGGTGGCATGCGAGGTGAGACAGAGAATGCCTCCCAAAACCACAGATAGTGCGAAAATATAGTTAATACAACTAACCCTAAAACAGCAACAGGAAAGAAGGCTGCACCAGATGCATGCAACCTTACGAAAGAGCAGACCTCACAAAACAGGGTAATGTACACAAACCTTGATCTGGTGGGACCCAGGCCCTTCGCTCACCCCAGCTCACCGGCAGGAGGAAGAGAAATGGAACAGGGGAGGGAGTGGAAGCCTGGGACTGCTGAACACCCAGCTCTGGAGGTATGCTTTGCGAGCAGAAACCTACATTGTGTGGTGCTCTGGAGGATGGGGAGCTGGGACAGGCAGAGTGCTTGAGAGACAGATTACAGCCATTTGTAGAGGACAGGATCCACATCTGGCTGCTCTGGGACAAGGGAAAGGCAGGCTGTCTGAGAGGCAGCGATAGGGCTGCTGAAGGGGAAGGGTTTGCACGGAGCTTGCTGCGCAGGAGAAGGGATAGGGGGACAAGGTTGTCTCTGCCCAGCAGATTGGGAACTTTGACGAGGATCAGGCACTCCATCCCCCTGGCTGGTTACTCGGCTCCGAGGCCCTCCACTGTGATACACAGCCTGCCAAGCCTTTCTCCTGGCTTGACAGCACCGGCTTGCAAACTGGCAGTCACTGCACTGGTATCAGGCCAGTCAGAGGGAGGCCCTGCCTACAACAGCTAGAGACACAAAGCACAGAGGCTTACACCTGTGTGCTCGGCCCACTGGCTCTGATAAGGGAGACAGGCACAGCAGATGGGAATCAGGAAACGGATATTTCCTCCCCCCCCAGGGACCAGCTCCACTCCCCTATGACCCTCAACCTCACTCTAGGGGTGGAGCAGTTACAGAGACTGGAGCTTCTGGGCACTATAGAGGGCACCACACAGAAATATGAAATGTCAAAAGAACATGGTTTGGACCAAAATCTCACAAACCCCAGAAAAAGGGCCAAATGAAACGGAACTCACCAATCTTCCTGAAAGAGAGTTCAAAATAAAAATCATAAACATGCTTATGGAGGTACAGAAAAATATTCAAGAACTCAGGGACGAATTTAAGATGGAGATTCAATCATTAAGAAATTCCATATCTGAAATGAAACATACAATGGAGGGATTTAAAAGCAGAATAGATGTAGTAGAAGAGACAGAAAATGAAATCGAAATTAGAGAAGAGAAATACAAAGAAGCTGAGGCAGAGAGAAAAAAGAATCTCTAAGAATGAAAGAGTATTGAGAGAACAGTGTGACCAATCCAAACGGAACAATATTTGCATAATAGGGGTACCAGAAGAAGAAGAGAGAGAAAAAGGGATAGAAAGTGTCATTGAGGAGGTAATTGCTGAAAACTTCCCCAAACTGGGGAAGGAGATAGTCTCTCAAGCCATGGAGATGCACAGATCTCCCAACACAAGGGACCCTAGGAAGACAACATCAAGACATATAATAATTAAAATGGCAAAGATGAAGAATAAAGACAGACTTCTAAAAGCTGCTATATAGAGAAAAAAGATCACATACAAAAGATCTTTCAGATTTCTCAACAGAAACCTCACAGGCCAGAAGGGAGTGGCATGATATATTTAATGCAATGAAGCAGAAGGGCCTTGAATCAAGAATACTCTACCCAGCAAGGTTATCTTTTAAATTTGGAGGAGGGATTAAACAATTTTCAGATAAGCAAAAGCTGAGAGAATTTACCTCCCACAAACCACCTCTACAGTGTATTTTGGAGGGACTCCTGTAGATGGAAGTATTGCTAAGGTTAAATAGATGTCATCCAAGGGATAGACAAAGAGTACAGAATATGATTCATAACATACAAAGAATGGAGGAGGAAAAAAAAAGAAGCTTTAGGTTGTATTTGTAATAGCATACAAAGTGAGTTAAATTAGACTGTTAGAGAGTAAGGAATTACCCTTGAACCTTTGGTAACCACGAATCTAAAGCCTGCAATGGCAATAAGTACATACCTATCAATAATCACCCTAAATGTAAATGGTCTGAATGCACCAATCAAAAGACGTAGAGTCCCTGAATGGATAAAAAAGGAAGACCCATCTATATGCTGCCTAGAAGAGACTCACTTCAAACCCAAAGACATACACAGACTAAAAGTGAAGGGATGGAAAAAGATATTTCATGCAACTAATAGGGAGAAAAAAGCAGGAGTTGCAGTACTAGTATCAGACAAAATAGACTTCAAAACAAAGAAAGTCACAAGAGACAAAGAAGGACATTACATAATGATAAAGGAGTCAGTCCAACAAGAGGATATAACCATTATAAATATCTATGCACCCAACACAGGATCACCTACATATGTGAAACAAATACTAACAGAATTAAAGGGGAAAATAGAATGCAATGCATTCATTTTTGGAGACTTCAACACACCACTCACTCCAAAGGACAGATCAACCAGACAGAAAACAAATAAAGAAACAGAGGCACTGAACTACATATTAGAACAGGTGGACCTGATGGACATCTACAGCACACTCCATCCAAAAGCAACAGGATACACATTCTTCTCAAGTGCACATGGAATATTTTCAAGAATGGATCATATACTAGGCCATGAAAAGAGCCTCAGTAAATTCAAAAAGATTGAAATTGTACCAACCAGCTTCTCAGATCACAAAGGTATGAACATAGAAGTAAATTACTCAAAGAAAATGAAAAAGCCCACAAACACATGGAGGCTTAATAACATGCTCCTAAATAATCAATGAATAATGACCAAATAAACAGAGATCAAGCAATATATGGAGACAAATGACAACAATAATTCAACACCACAAAATCTGTGGGACCCAGTAAAGGCCGTGCTAAGAGGAAAGTATATTGCAATACAGGCCTACCTCAGGAAAGAAGAATAATCCCATATGAGTACACTAAACTCACAATTAACGAAACTATAAAAAGAAGAACAAATGAGGCCCAAAGTCAGTAGAAAGAGGGACATAATAAAGACCGGAGAATAAATAAATAAAATCAAGAAAAATAAAACAACAGAAAAAAAATCAATGAAAGCAGGAACTGGTTCTTCAAGAAAATAAACAAAACAGATAAACCCCTAGCCAGACTTATCAAGAAAAAAAGAGAGTCTATACACATAAACAGAATCAGAAATGAGAAAGGAAAAATCACTATGGACACCACAGAAATACAAAGAATTATGAGAGCATACTATGAAAAATTATATGGTAACAAACTGGATAACCTAGAAGAAATGGACAACTTTCTAGAAAAATACAACTTTCCAAGGCTGACCAGGAAGTAACAGAAAATCTGAATAGACCAATTACCAGCAAAGAAATTGGTAATAAAAAAACTACTTAAGAACAAAACTCCAGGACCAGATTGTTTGACCACTGAATTTTATCAAACATTTAGTGAAGACCTAATACCCACACTCCTTAAAGTTTTCCAAAAAGTAGAAGTGGAGGGAATACTCCCAAACTCATTCTACGAGGCCAAAATCACTCTAATACCAAAACCACGTAAAGACACCACAAAAAAAAAGACAATTACAGACCAATATCCCTGATGAACATAGATGCAAAAATACTCAACAAAATATTAGCAAACCGAATTAAAAAATAAATCAAAAAGATCATTATCCATCATGATCAAATGGGATTCATCCCAGGGATGCAAGGATGGTACAACATTCAAAAATACATCAACAAAAAGAAGGAAAAAAACCACATGATCATCTCCATAGATGCTGAAAAAGCATTTGACAAAATTCAACATCTATTCATGATAAAAACTCTCAACAAAATGGGTATAGAGGGCAAGTAACACAACATCATAAAGGCTATATATGACAAACCCACAGCCAACATCATACTTAACAGCAGGAAGCTGAAAGCTTTTCCTTTAAGATTGGGAACAAGACAAGGATACCCACCCTCCCCACTTCTATTCAATATTGTACTGGAGGTCCTAGCCATGGCAATCAGACAACACAAAGAAATAAAAGGCATCCAGATTGGTAAGGAAGAAGTGAAACTGTCCCTGTTTGCAGATGACATGATATTGTACATAAAAAACCGTAAAGAATCCACTCCAAAACTACTAGATCTAATATCGGAATTCAGTAAAGTTGTGGGATACAAAATTAATACACAGAAATCTGTTGCATTTCTATACACTAACGATGAACTATCAGGAAGAGAAATCAGGAAAACAATTCCACTCAATTGCATCACAAAGAATAAAAATACCTAGGAATAAACCTAACCAAGGAAGTGAAAGACTTACACTCTGAAAACTACAAGACACTCATGAGAGAAATTAAAGAAGATACCAATAAATAGAAACACATCCCGTGCTCATGGATAGGAAGAATTAATATTGTCAAAATGGCCATTCTACCTAAAGCAATCTACAGATTCAATACAATCCCTATCAAAATACCAACAGCATTCTTCAATGAACTAGAGCAAATAGTTCTAAAATTCATATGGAACCACAAAAGACCCTGAATAGCCAAAGCAATCCTGAGAAGGAAGAATAAAACAGGGGGAACTACACTACCAGGCTTCAAGCTCTACTACAAAGCTACAGTAATCAAGACAATTTGGTACTGGAACAAAAACAGACCCACAGACCAGTGGAACAGAATAGAAAATCCAGACATTAACCAAACATATACAGTCAATTAATATATGATAAAGGAGCCATGGATATACAATGGGGAAATGACAACCTCTTCAACAGCCATTGTTGGCAAAACTGGACAGCTGCATGTAAGAGAATGAAACTGCATTGCTGTCTAACCCCATACACAAAAGTAAACTCAAAATGCATCAAAGACCTGAATGTAAGTCATGAAACCATAAAACTCTTAGAAAAAAACATAGGCAAAAATCTCTTGGACATAAACATGAGCAACTTCTTCATGAACGTATCTCCCTGGGCAAGGGAAACAGAAGCAAAAATGAACAAGTGGGACTATATCAAACTAAAAACCTTCTGTACAGCAAAGGACACCATCAGTAGAACAAAAAGGCATCCTACAGTATGGGAGAATATATTTATAAATGACATATCCGATAAGGGGTTGACATCCAAATTATATAAAGAGTTCATGCACCTCAACAAACAAAAAGCAAATAAGCCAATTAAAAAATGGGCTGAGGAGATTAAAGATGGCGGCGTGAGAGGTGAGACAGAGGCTTCCTCCTAAAACCGCATATAATATGAAAATAAAGCTACTACAACTACTCTTGAAAGAGCAACGGGAAAGAGAACTACAATAAACTGCATACACCTGGAGACAAGAGCAGCCCTCACAGAAAACGGTAATATACTAAAGCTGTGGTCCTGTGGGATCCAAGCCCTTCCCCCACCCCAGCTCACTGGCAGGAGGAACAGGAACAGAGCAGAGAGGGAGTGGAGAACTGGGACTGCTGAATACCTAACTCTGGAGATCTACTCTGGGAGCACAAACCTACATTTCATAGTGCTTGCATGATACTCTTGTAATTAGGAGCCTGGAAAGCTAAGACAGGCGGAGCTCCTGGAGAGACTAAGATTCCGGCTGCTTGTGAGATCAGGGATCCATACCCAGCTGCTCTGGGACGGGGGAGGGGCAGGCAGTCTGAGAGACTTCCTGGCAGGGAGGACCTTGGCAGGAGGCCTGCTGAGGGGGCAAGGACTGCACGGAGCTTGCTGCTCGGGAGAAAGGACAGGTGGACAGGATTGTCCGGGTGTACTCTTGCCAGAATTTTGGGAGTTTTCTGATCTTCAGGTGTGCCCGCTCCCTGGCTGCCTGCACTGCTCCAGAAACCCTTTCTGTGACAGGCAGACTAGTGCACCTTTCGCCTGGCCAGCCCCACTGGGCTTGCAAACCTGGAAGCCCTTCGCTGGTGTTGGGCCAGCCGGAGGGAGGATCTGTCTACAGCAACTAAAAAGGCAAAGCACAGAGGCTTATACCTGTGTGCTCAGCCCACTGGTTCAGACAGTGGAGACAGGCATAGCAGCCAGGAACCAGGAAACAGCCCTTTCCTTCCCCTAGGCACCAATACCACTCCCCTACATCCCTGACATTGCTGCAGGGGCTGAGCAGCTCCAGAGAGTACACCTTCTGAACACTAGAGGGCTCCATACACAAATATGAAACGCCAAAGGAATCTGGTCCAGAGTAAAATTATGAATACAACTCCTGAGAAAAATTTTAATGATATGGACCTTATGACTCTCCCTGAAAGGGAGTTCAAAATAAAAATCATTCACTTGCTCATGGAGGTACGGAAAGATATTTAAGAACTCAGGAATGAATTCCGGTCAGATATCCAATCCTTGAAGAACACAACGGACAGTATTAAAAGCAGATTGGATACGGAGGAGGAGACGATAAATGAAATAAAAACTAGAGAACAGGAATACAAAGAAGCTGAGGTACTGAGAGAAAAATGGATCTCTAAGAATGAAAGAATATTGAGAGAACTGTGTGACCAATCCAAACGGAACAATATTTGCATTATAGGAGTACCAGAGGAAGAAGAGAGAGAAAAAGGGATAGAAAGTGTCTTTGAAGAAATAATTGCTGAAAACTTTCGAACACTGGGGAAGGAAATAGTCTCGCAGTCCACGGGAGCCCACAGAACTCCCAACACAAGGGACCCAAGGAAGACAACACCAAGACACATAATAATTAAGATGGCAAAGGTCAAAGATAAAGACAGAGTATTAAAGGCAGCTAGAGAGAGAAAAAAGATCACCTACAAAGGAAAACCCATCAGACTATCATCAGACTTCTCAAAAGAAACCTTACAGGCCAGAAGAGAATGGCATGACATATTTAATGTAATGAAACAGAAGGGCCTCAAACCAAGAATATTGTATCCAGCACGATTATCATTTAAATATGACGGAGGGATTTAACAATTCCCAGACAAACAAAAGTTGAGAGAGTTTGCCTCTCATTAACCACCACTACAGGATATCTTAAACGGACTGCTCTACAGGGAAGCACCCCTAAGGCTAAAAAGATGTCACCAGAGAAAATAAAATCATAGGAAAGAAAGCAGACCATCCAAATACTAACTAAAGGCAAAGAATAAAACACCCAATATATAAAGAATGGAGGAGGAAGAATAGGAAGGGAGAAATAAAGAAATATCAGATGGCGTTCACAATAACTTAACAAGAAAGTTAAGTTAGATTCTTAGATAGTAAAGAAGCAACCCTTGAACCTTTGGTAACCACGCACCTAAAGCTAGCAATGGCAATAAGTACATATCTATCAATAATCACTCTAAATGTAAATGGACTGAATGCACCAATCAAAAGACACAACGTAATTGAATGGATAAAAAAGCAAGACCCATCTATATGCTGCTTACAAGAGACTTACCTCAAACCCAAAGATATACACAGACTAAAAGTGAAGGGATGGAAAAAGATATTTCATGCAAACAACAAGGAGAAAAAAGCACATGATGCAGTACTTGTATCAGACAAAATAGACTTCAAAACGAAGAAAGTAGCAAGAGATAAAGAAGGACATTACATAATGATAAAGGGGTCAGTCCAACAAGAAGATATAACCATTACAAATATATATGCACCCAACACAGGAGCACCAGCACATGTGAAACAAATACTAACAGAATTGAAGGAGAAAATAGAGAGCAATGCATTCATTTTAGGAGACTTCAACACACCACTCACTCCAAAGGACAGATCAACCAGACAGAGAATAAGTAAAGACACAGAGGCACTGAACAACACACTAGAACAGATGGACCTAACAGATATCTACAGAACTCTGCACCCAAAAGCAACAGGATACACATTCTTCTCAAGCACACATGGAACATTTTCCAGAATACACCACATACTAGGCTACAAAAAAACCTCACTAATTTCAAAAATATTGAAATCCTACCAACCAAGTTCTCAGATCACAAAGGTATAAAACTAGAAATAAATTTTAGAAAGAAATAAAAAAGGCTCACAAATACGTGGAGACTTAACAACATCCTCCTAATGAATCAATGGGTTAACGACCAAATCAAAACAGAAATCAAAGAATATATGGAGACTAATGACAACAACAACACAAAGTCACAACTTCTGTGGGACGTAGCAAAGGCAGTTCTAAGAGGAAAGTATATTGTAATCCAGGCCTATTTAAAGAAGGAAGAACATTCCCAAACGAAAAGTCTAAAGACACAATTATTGAAATTGGAAAAAGAAGAACAAAGGAGGCCCAAAGTCACCAGAAGGAGAGACATAATAAAGATCAGAGAAGAAATAAATAAAATTGAGAAGAATAAAACAATACAAAAAATGAATGAAACCAAGAGCTGGTTCTTTGAAAAAATAAACAAAATAGATAAACCCCTAGCCAGACTCATTAAGGGAAAAAGAGAATCTACACACATAAACAAAATCAGAAATGAGAAAGGAAAAATAACGACGGACCCCACAGAAATACAAAGAATTATAAGAGACTATTATGAGCATCTGTATGCTAACAAGCTGCAAAACCTAGAAGAAATGGACAACTTCTTAGAAAAATACAACCTTCCAAGACTGAACAAGCAAGAAAAAGAAAAACTAAACAGACCAATCACCAGCAATGAAATTGAATCGGTAATCAAAAACTACCCAAGAACAAAACCCCCGGACCTGATGGATTCACCTCTGAATTCTACCAGACATATAGAGAAGAAATAACACCCATTCTCCTTAAAGTTTTCCAAAAAATAGAAGAGGAG
>JAQQAC010018689.1:727881-801336 GCA_029783875.1 Phataginus tricuspis | reverse complement strand
ATGAATGGAGTTAGAGGGTATTATGCTCAGTGAAATAAGCCAAGCCGAAAAAGACAAGTATCAAATGATTTCACTCATATGTGGAGTATAAGAACAAAGAAAAAAACTGAAGGAACAAAACAGCAGCAGACTCACAGAACCCAAGAACGGACTAACAGTTACCAAAGGGAAAGGGACTGGGGAAGATGGGTGGGAAGGGAGGGATAAGAGGGTAAAAGGGGCATTACGATTTGCAGATGTAAGGTAGCGGGGGCACGGGGAGGGCTGTACAACTCAGAGAAGACAAGTAGTGACTCTATAGCATCTCACTACGCTGATGGACAGTGACTGTAATGGGGTTGGTGGGGGGGACCTGATGAAGGGGGTAGTTTAATCACCATAATATTGCACATGTAACTGTAGGTTAATGATACCAAAATAAATTGTAAAAAAAAAATGGGCAGAGGATCTGAACAGGCACTTCTCCATAGAAGAAATTCAGATGGCCAACATGCACATGAAAAGATACTCCACATCACTAGTCATCAGAGAAATGCAAATTAAAACCACAATGAGATATCATCTCACACCAGTAAGGATGGCCAACATCCAAAAGACAACAACAAATGTTGGCAAGGATGTGGAGAAAGGGAAACCCTCCTACACTACTGGTGGGAAAGGAAATTAGTTCAACCATTGTGGAAAGCAGTATGGAGGTTCCTCAAAAAACTCAAAATAGAAATACCATTTGACCCAGGAATTCCACTCCTAGGAATTTACCCTAAGAATGCAGCAGCCCAGTTTGAAAAAGACATATGTACCCCTATGTTTGTTACAGCACTGTTTACAATAACCAAGAAATGGAAGCAACCTAAGTGTCCATCAGTAGATGAATGGATAAAGAAGATGTGGTACATATACACAATGGAATATTAATTAGGCACAAGAAGAAAACAAATCCTACCATTTGCAACAACATGGATGGAGCTAGAGGGTATTATGCTCAGTGAAATAAGCCAGGTGGAAAAGGACAAGTATCAAATGATTTCATTCATATGTGGAGTGTAAGAACAAAGAAAAACCTGAAGGAACAAAACAGCAGGAGACTCACAGAACCCAAGAATTAACAAACAGTTACCCAAGGGAAAGGGACTGGGATGGTGGGTGGGAAGGGAGGGATAAGGGGGAAAAAGGGGCATTATGATTAGCACACATCATGTAGCGGGGGCAGGGGGGATACGGGGAAAGCAATGTAACACAGAGAAGACAAGTAGTGATTCTATAACATCCTACTATGCTGATGGACAGTGACTGCAATGGGGTATGTAGTGGGGACTTGATAAAAGGGGGAGTCTAGTAACCATAATGTTGCTCATGTAATTGTACATTAATTATACCAAAATAAAGAACAAAAAAACCCCAAAAAACAAAAATAAAAAATAACAATTCATTAGACAATTAAAAAAGTAAAAAATAAAAAACAGTATGGCATTAACATAAAAACAAATGCAGAAATCAGTGGAACAGATTACAGAACCCAGAAATAAATCCATACATATTAGTTCCCTAACTAGTGATTAAAAGAGTCAAGAATATACAATGGGGAAAGAACAGTCTTGCCAAGGAACGTTAGGAAGACTGGATAGTTAATGCAAAAGAATGAAACTGGACCACTATCTATATAGTATAAAAAATTAACTCAAAATGGGTAAGGACTTGAATGTAAGACCAGAAACCATAAAACTCCTGAAAGAAAACACAGGCAGTAAGCTCCTCAACATTGTCTTGGTGATATTTTTTTGAATCTGACTTAAAGTTAAGGGAAACAAAAGCAAAATTAAACAAATAGGACTATATCAAACTAAAAGCTTCTGCCCAGCAAAGGAAACATCAGCAAAATGAAAAGGCAACCTCCTAATTTAGAAGGTATTTGCAAGTCATCTCTCTGATAAGGGGTCAATTTCCAAAACAGATAAAAAGCTTATGCAGCTCAACAACAGAAAACAAATAGTCTGATTAAAAAATAGACATTTTTCCAAAGAAGAGATATAAAAAGCCAACAGACACATCAAAAGGTACTGAACATCACTAATCTCCAGGGAAATGCAAATCCAAGCCATAGTGAGATATCACTTCACACCAGTCAGAATGGCTCATATCAAAAACACAAGCAATAACAAGTGTTGAGAATGTGGAGAAAACAGAACCCTGTGCATTGTTGGTAGAAATGTAAACCGGTGCAGTCACTATGGAAAACAGTATGGTAGTTACTCAAAAATTAAAAACAGAGCTACCATATGATCCAGCAATTTCACTACTGGGTATCTAACCAAAGAAATTAAAAACACTAATTCAAAAAGACATATACACCCCTATGTTCACTGCAGCATTATTTGCAATATGCAAGATACAGAAGCAACCTAAGTGTCCATTGGTAGATGAATGGATAAAGAACATGTGGCACATACGTACACAATGGATTATTACTCAGCCATAAAACAGAGAATGAAATCTTGCCATTTGCAACAATATGGATGGAACTTGAGGGTATTATGCTAAGTGAAATATGCCAGACAGAGACAAATACTGCTAGATTTCACTTTTTTGTGGATCTAAAAAACAAAACAAAACACAGACTCATAGATAAAGATTACAGATTGACAGTTGCCAGACGGGAGGGTGTTAGTTAGGCATGAAATGGGTAAAAGGGGTCAAGAGGTACAAACATCCAGTTATAAGAATAAGTCATGTGGGATGTAATGTACAATATGGGAAATACAGTCAATAATATTTAATTTTGTAAGGTGACAGATGGCAACTAGACTTATTATAACTATTTTACAACATATACAAATGTTGAATCACTATGTTTGCATATGAAACTAATAACACTGTATGTCAATTATATCCCAATTAAGACAAAATATAATGTGAGCAAAATCCTTAAGAAAACAACTAAAATTTCAATGAGTGAGTGAAAGAGCAGATTAAGCACAACTGAAGTGAGAATAGTTAAGTACAATGAGAATTAGCAGATAATAATATATATATATTATATATAAATTAATCTAAATAGAAACAGAATGATCAAGAGATGGGAGATTTGAAGTAGGAGTAAAAAGACACAGAAGATAGAAAGAAGATAGAATTATAAGGTCTATCATATGTCAATAGGAGTTCCAGAAGTAGATAATAGAGATAATGGGAAATAACAAATAAAATATTTTCCTGTAACTGACAGAAGAGCCAAACCTCAGAATCAGAAAGTACAATGAATCCCAATCAGGATGAATAAAACAGCACTAAGGAACATCATGGTAAATATGCAAAATATTAAACAAAGAGAAGATTTCAAAAATAGCCAGAGAGAAAAGGCAGATTATCTGCTCAAGAATTACAATTAGACTAACAGCTGGCTTGAAATCAGTGGCAGTGCAAACCAGCAACAAGAGTAAGAGTTTCAAAACCTAGCGGTAAACCCCCGTCTACCCAGCATTGTAAACCAAAGCAAACTACCCTTTGAACAGAAGGATGAAATATTTTTTCAGACAAAAACTTAAAATATTTACCCAGTAGAACCTTAGTAAAGGAAATCCTTAATCATGCACTGCAGAAAGTAAAACAGCTGTGAGAAGGGAATATAAGCAATTAAAATTGTATATCTGTGAGTAAAGCTCAATGAAGACTGATTATTTGAAATTATAATACTAATGTCTAATTAATGGGATCTAAAAACATAAAGTATTAAAAAAAACTAAGGTAATTGTCAATGGTAGGATGTAAACCAGGAGAGGAATAAGCAGAATTAAAGAATTCATTAAACTGCTACTTGACATATACAAACAACAAAAATGGCAGGAGGGGAAGAACATGGTGCTCAGGGCGGCCGCTCCAATAAAGTGTTCCCTTTCTTGCTCTGTTGCTGGGCCTGAGCCAGTCTTGGGCCTGGAAGCCACTAACTGAAGAGGTAGCCAACTTTCTAGGGAGAAGGAAATGCAACACCGTGACAAACGTATACTGTAATGATTCCCTTCCCTAATGGGACCACTTCCTTGAGTGAGAGTACACTGGATAGAGGTGAGTACCTAGAAACACTGAGGATCTGCTGGATGCAGAGTCTAAGCTGACTCTGATCCTTCGATCTGAAGCATTGCTGTAGCAATGTGGACTGGAGAGAATAACTGGCTGGCAGCCGCAGCAGCTGAGCTATAAAATCCATCGCCATATTCATGGCAAGGACGCGCTTTCCCTGCACTGCTTCCAGCCAGGGTCTAAGCACGTAAGTAAGACAGGACCATTCCTGGGAGGTGTGGTGCTCCCCTGACAGGCAACTTTTGGCCTGAGGATTCTCAGACAGCCTTCCAACCTTCCTGCCCTTTCTCCTTCACTCGAGGGTCAGAACTACACTATGGTCGGATATTTCTTCCAGCTTCTCCTGCTCCTTCTGTATTATTTCTCACAAGTTTTCTCCCAAAATGAAGTTTTCACATGTCTAATATCAACTTGGTTTCTGCTTCACGGACTGAACCAATACAACCATCACATCCCAGCAGACCCTATGGCGTCAAAGGTGTCAGTAGTGGGAAAAGATGCCGTGTGGTGCTTATGGCAACCCCATGGGGAGGAATACCGCGTAGGGCTCTGGGATTATGGAACAAGGTAACGTTTACAGCAGAGTGTGATGTGATTTTGGAAAAAGCTTCGGGCATGTTCCTGGACCGTGATAGAGAAGCACCACCTGAGCATGGACACCAAGGGAGTGTGCATCTAGACTGCCCTTTATGAGATGCAGTAGGTCAGACCCACCAAGTCCCTAAATCAGACAGGCCCAGCAACAGGACAGTAGCGACACATCCGTGACCAGTGTGAGCCTGCCAGGAGCATGAGCAAGGCACATGAACAGATACCCCAGACCTATGCTGCCCACTACAGTTGCACCTTCCACAGCTTGTACCTAAGGCCACATAGCAGGTTTCATCTGACCAGATGAAGGACACAAAAATGCCTGAGCTTTGTCTTCAGATGGATCACCTTGTTATGTGAGTATAAACAGAAGATGGATGGTGGCTATATTGCAGCCACATTTTTGGGATGGCCTTGAATGACAGTAAAGAGTAAAAATCTTCCTCGTGAGCAAAACTGTGCACAGTATACCTGCTTATTCATGGAAGGAGAGAAAGAAGTGGCCTGAGGTGGGACTGTATGCAGATTTGTGAGCTGGCCTGGCATCTGCTCAGGGACCAAGAAGGAAAAGAATGGAAGACTGGAGACAAGGAGACCTGGGCTGGAGACAGTGGATGTAGGGAGTAAGCACAGGGGGTGAAGGTTTTTTTTACAATAACCATGAGAGTGTCCAGCAAGGAAGAGACACTGAACAACCAGCAGTCAAAATGACAGCCAACTGATGGAGCTGGTATGATGGGCACATAAATGAAGTGCCTAGTTGACGAGACAGACGCTATGTAGATGAACCCAACAAGATACTCACAGGGCTGATCCCACTACTGGTGCCTCTGGATGTCCAGCCTGTCATCACAGACCAACACGGAGATCCTGATGTGGCAATCATCAGGAGATCAACCGGCCATGCTGGTGGGGTCAGTGGTTCATCCTCACAGGAACATATGCCTGTTCTAGGCATGAGCTTGCCTTCCTGCCCTCAGAGCCTCAGCCAGCACCACATCCAGAGGCAGAAAGAATGCCTGATCCACAGGCATGGACTCCCGGACAACATAGTACCCAACCCAGGGATTCAGTTCACAGTGCAGGAGGTGCAGGGGTGGGACCAGAGACAGCGGACCCACCAGAATGGTCAGTGGAAGGTGAGCTGGGGGCCACCAGCTGCTGTAATGAGGGCTACACTTTGTCTCACTACCCTCCCTTTTCTGAGTTTACCCTCAGGAGAAGCCCCCAGGAACCATGGACTAGCTGGCGCTTCCTTGAGGTTGCCTGGAGCAGCAGACCTCTGAGGTCTGAGGCCGGGCAGCTTGGGTCCCTGCTGCAGGGAACACGACTGACTGACTCCCCGGGCTGCTGCCCCAAGGAGCTGACTCTTGAGTTGGCACAGACGCCACAGTTACCCCAAGTGTCTCCTAGCCAGTGACTGAGCACAGCGGACAAAGCAAGGCAAGCCCAGTGCAGGGAGACGAGGGGCTCCTCCATCATGTGGCTCTGGCCCAAGGACAGCCCATCGGCCATCTGAGCTTTTCATGGAACTTAGCTGCAGGCTTCCCACCCACTCCTCCTTCCTTCTCTCTCTCTCTCCTTCTCCTCAAGTCAAACCAGCATCTACCCTCCCCCAATAAATCTCTTGCATATCTAATTCTGTCTTAATGGTTGCTTCTACAGGCAACCTAAATTAGCGCACTTACATGCACCACGCACCTCACAGTTCCGCACACATGCCAAGGAAGAGCTGACTTTCGAAGGGATCAGTTGAGTTGCCTGATGTCACTCAAGCCCAGACGCACCGCAGACCTCTTTCCAGCATTCTTAGTTGACATTTAAAAGAGGCTGTTAATAGACAGCCTGATAGAGACACTACTTAATCAGTTTCAGAAAAACGGGATTCTTCTACCATTAATATGTCAGTAATTGGGAGTCTTTTAAAATGAGAATCTTGGGTTTGTTCCCTCTGTACCTTCCAGTCCTGACAGCTTATGATGTTTTCTTATAGGTAAAGATAGGGTGTTTTTATTTAATTTTTTATTTTTTTCACTATTCTAAGAAATGGGTCTCATTACTATAGACTAAACCCCTAAAATGACCCAGAAAAAGGAAGACTCCATTTCCAACACAATATAGTTCCATGATCCGGTTTCCTATTTTTGCTGGTTTTCTATTTTTTTATTTTTGCTGTGTGGATGGAATGTGTGGTGTTGGGTCCTGAGTTATTTCAATGCAAGACAACAATACATAGTTTGGCATCTTGAATTAAAGAACTGAGAATGAACATACAGAGAAATGAGCAGTGAGAAAATGCAGAGTACTCAGCAAAGCTCCTTGAGCTCCTGACCTCACATTTGTGCAAATAATTTAGCAAAATAAAAGAGCTATAATGTTAAAATGGCCTGGACTTCAAGGGAATAATTTTTTTACCCTTGCTGAAAGTGCAAAGGATAGAGAAAAAGTAAAAAAAAGAATCCTATGATATAAGAGATTATAAATGGAAAATCAACCTAAATCATAGGTGTTTTATCAGTAAGAGGAATGCAGTTAGAGAAAGACCTTACATTAGTATATCCTTGCTCAACATTTGACTGACATGCCAGGTATTTATCACTAGCATATTTTACTTCCCTTGTGCCATATGATTTTGTTTTCCATTTGAATTTCCACTGAATCCACTCTTTTGTGAGAAATGTGGCAAGTTTGGGTGGTTTTGATGAATGCTAATTTTCTTTTTGTACCTTCCATGTATCTTCTATTATCATTAATGAAAGATAGTAACTCGTTAAACTTGTCTCTTGTGCCATACTCTGATTTGTCACTGTATTCCTAAAAGATTAATCCTTAGGTATGTGAGATATTCTATGGGAGTCTTTAGAAACAAGCATTTCACTGATGGATTGGACTGAAACTTTGGAAAAATAATGGTATTCTATTAATCTTTCCCACTAATGCTTTGTATTTTAATGCTGGGTACTTGGTCCCTTCTCAGGAAATTTTTAGCCCTGTTTCCTACAATGACTCACAGTGGCCTTGACTTGGGGTCTGTAATATGGAAGAGATGTAGACACTACCATTTTCTCACCCTTGCCATTGATGAGTTCTGTAAGCTGATATTTCTCAGGCTTCCATTAAAGATATTCTGGTTCCTAGAACTGAGGACTAAGAGAAACTCATAGCTATTATCAAATATTTGTAGTATTTTTCTATGAAAAAGATGTTAGGAGGATTCATGGAAATAAAAGAAGTGGAAGTAGGAACAGTGGAACATAGCAGCTACAGGAAGAAATGTTTAGGTCTGTGTAAAGAAAAAGGTTCCCAGCTTTACAATCTTGCCTCTGGGAGGCAGTAGGGGGCAGAGGTTGAGTATGGCTGGCCCCTGATTTCAAACCAAGGACGTCCTTGCACCAGCCATGTGATCTGTGCTGTTTATCCTGTGAAATAGGTGCAATAGTAATGCTTCCCCCATAGGGTTTTTCTAAGGATTAAGTGAGATGCTTCCTGCCGGGCACTTTCAGTTATGTCTGGTACAGAATAAACACTCAATAAAAGTTAGCTTTATTATTATGGAATAGGCTGCCTGCTTTTGTAGGTTCCCCATTACCGGATTAATTAAAGCAGAAGTGGAATAATAAATTGGTGGGGTTTTACAGGCAAGATTTAAGCATTGGATAGCCTCTCCAAACCCTGAGATTCTCTATTATTTTGTTTCCAGTGAATATCAAGTTATCTTTCATATGACAATGGTGGTTTTAACCTACATATAATCTCACGCTTTTTTGCTGGTATATAGTTCCAGTGGTACAATCTCCTGTAGGTAACCTACAACCACAGAGCAGGGCAAAGCACCACTGCTTAAGTCCAGTTCACATGCTGACCTCGTGGAGCAAACCAGCTCTAGATGCCAGAGACCTAAACAGACAGATCGTGAATTCAATTCAGGGAAAACCCCAAGGAACGGTTCTTGTGATAATTTAGAATCTTTCTCCTGTGACGACAAAATTTAAAAAGGATCACACATTCATTGTTGGTGAGACATACATGGGAAAATGGACACTGATATATTGCTAGTGAGAGTATAAATGGCAAACATTTTGAAAAGAAATCTGGCAAGTCTATTGTAATTTAAAATACACATTCTCTTCAGTCTACCAACACCACTTTTGATAACCTTTTCTGTAGAAATATAAGCATCATTTTTTAAAGTCACATTAAAAAAATCTTTATTGTAGCATTGACTGTGGTGGATAAAAGGGATACAATCTCATTGTCTATCAACAGGGCAATTGAAATGTAGTACATTTTTACTATGGAATATTATGCAACTCCTTAAAAGAGTGATTTAGATTTCTGTCTATTGACCTGAGATGTCCATGATGTACTGTTATTCTTTTACAGATAAGATTTAAGCATTGGAAAATCTCAACAATGCCTGGGATTTTCTGTTTCTATCATTTTGTTTCCAGTGAATATCAAGGTACCTCTTCCATATGAAAATGGTGTATGTGTCTCTATCTATCTATCTATCTATCTATCTATCTATCTATCTATCTATCTATCTATCTATCTACCTACCTAATCTATGTAAAGCAAGTCCCAGCATAATATTTACAGTATTATCTAATATCTGAACAGCAAACAAAAACCTTGCAAATATCCTTCAAATATTTTATATATAAGGGGAGAGGTGGAGACCTCACATGGTACCTGATGACATCAGTCACCCTGGACTAGAACTAGGAGGGAATGAATCAGTGTCTGCACATATGTTAATGAATTGATTTACATATTGCTTTTGGAATGAAAGAAACTAAAAAGTGTTTAAAGAAGAACTTAATTACAAAAATGTACCTAATTCTAGCACAATGCAAATTTCTTGAGAAAAATACTCCTACTTTCCTATCCTTATTTTTTATTCCTTTTTTCTTTTTTTTCCCCCTCACTTTTTTCTTTGTCCTTTTTCATCCTCTACTTCCCCTCAAAAACAAAAGTATTTTTGTGGAAATGGGACTGCATCATAGGTCATGTGCTTTGCTAGGCAGGGAGGGTATGAAGAAGCAACTCCCCCACTGCTCGTGGACTTCGCCATTTCCAGTGAAATGGGATTTCCTACGACCATGCCAGAGAGAACACAAAAACAATATGCCTTCAAAATACATTTGTAAAGAGGAAGGGCAGGAGCAATAGTGGCAAGTGTTCTAAAAGGAAAGTCAAATCTTTTGACTTTGACCTTATGTGGACAAGAGCAAAAAAAGAATAAACTATGTTAATTAGTCAGAAAAAAAGGGACAAATAAAGCCATGATTTCTCTCATACTGTAACAATTAGCTACTGTTAAACATTTGTGTAGATCAACCTTCTGAAATTTCTCTTCCTAAAATAGTATATCTTTAAAGTTTTTAATGAATTATGTGAATTACGTAGTTGAAGAAATTTATGTTTCTGAAGGATCTGAGCCCTGGCTGGCCTCCTTGTTAAGACTGCTTCTATGAACTTTTCTTTCCAGGGTTCAGTTGGTGTCCTTCTTCAATATCTTAAAATCTTTTTTGCCGAATATATAAAACAAATGCAAAAGTACACAGAAAAAATTTAATTGACTCCCCCTGTATTCAGCATCTAGCTTCCGCATCATGTACCCTGGCAACTCATCTCACCTATAGCACATCTGGTCCTCCAATCATTGTTTTGTAACCAGTGACAAATACAATAAGTGTTTTAGTTCTTATGTCTAAAGGATGTGAACTCTTCCAAATATAACCACAAAGCTATTACTACACCTATAAGAAGGATATTTTCTGAACATCAACAAATACGGTGCTACTGTTAGAATTGCTGATTGTCTCTTAAATGGAAATTTTTTCTTAAAGTTTTTAATCTATAGATTCTTCCTCGATATATTTTTCTCCTTTGAAATCTATATGCTGAAGAAACTGGGCTGTTTAATACTTCCTGTGAATTGGAAATTGGATCTAGAGACTTGATCAGATTTAGATTACTTTTTTGTTTTTTGTTTTGCCAAGACACATTACGTTCTATTAGGAGGTACAAAATGCTTGATTGTCTCTTTTCATGATGTTAAAACTTAATATCTAGATTTACTAATTACCTGAAGTTGCAAAATAGTGAGAGTCTAATTGTAGCTAGCATTCCTTCCTTATTTATTTGCTAGGATATTTCTCTAAACAGAAAATTTTACTTATCTATCATTTTAGTTACCCAGTGTTACAGTTCACACAGAGAAGGAAGGATAAAGGTTTAATGAAGGCTTTTCGTACCAGTTTTCAAAATAATAGATGTGTTGCCTAGAATCATCCAACAGTGATCCATTAGGTTTTTGGATGTTTGTTTGTTTAGCATCATTACAAACACATGGATTTAAACATATTTGCTCAATTTCAAGACATTAAAGCTATTGTTGTTGTTTTGGTGTGCTGTGTGGCTAGTGTCCTAAATGGCTGACCCTGGTAATCTGTGATGTTTTCCCTGCTATTTGGTATGAGAAGGTGTTCCCCACACCTTGTACATTTTCTGCTCTGGACTTGGAACTAGCCAAGGCTCCTTTAGGTGGATTCTTAGTTTTGTGGAGGTGGTCATTACTTCTAGGCCTCTTCAGTGGACAGAGTAGGGAATATTTCCTCAGATAAATGTATCCATTATATCATGAGCTTATATTTATGTTTTAAATTTAAAGTGAGGGCTCTCTTATATCTGTATCTCTTGTATTTTATATCTATATATCCTTTGCTCTGCTGAAAATCCCAGTTCTCAAGGTCATCATGGATGATATAATTATCACATACTTGCTTATGTGTTTGATCCACAAAACAGAACAAATATCAGAATAATGTACCCCTAGCAACAATATAGTTACTGAAAACAATTAACTTTTTTTTTTTAGGTTTTAATTTTTTGCATTCTGGTGGGTGTGTAGTGGTATCCCACTGTAATGTTCTCATTTTATCTTTAGTCTTCGACCCTTTGGCTTTTAGGATTTTCTCTTTTTCACTAGTTTTCAGAAGTTTAACTATAATGTTTTTGGTGTGATTTTCTTCATGTTTTCTCATTTTGGTTTCACTGAACTTCTTGCATCTGTAGACTTGTATTTTTCATTAAATTTGGGGAAATTTCTGCATTATTTTTTCATGTTTTCTTCCTGTTCACCTCACCCCTCTTTCTTAGACTCCAATTACCTGTATAGTAGATTGCTGAATATTGATTCAAAAATCATTAATACTTTCTATAATTTGTCTTTTGCATTTGTTTCATTTTGAATGTTCTTATTGCTATGTTTTCAAGTTCAGTAATCTTTCCTTCCACTATATCTAATCTATTAGTCCAATGGAGCATATTTTTCATTTCTGATACTGTATTTTTTATCTCTAGAACATCAATTTTAGTCTTTTTAAACCTTTGAAGATTCTTCTCATTAAGATGATATTTTTCTCTGTCCTCTTGGGCATAAGGAGGGATATTTATAATACTTAAAAAAAAATTCCTCTTCTGATGATTCTATCTTCTTTATCATTTGAGGTCTATTTCTATTGATAGATTTTCTCCTGGTTAGGGATTACATTTTCTTGCTTCTTTGTATGTATGCAAGTATTTTGTTGGATGCCAAACATCGAAAATTACTATGTAGTTAGTATTGTATTTTGCGTCCTTTCCTTAAATGTTGGATTTTGTTCTAGAATGCTCAGTTTGACCCTTTTGTCTTCTTTTTAAGTATTGTTAGGATGGGTCCAGAGCAGTGTTTTGTGTAGGGCTTATTTGATTCCAAACTGAGGTAATCACCTTCTAAGGACTTGACTTATTGTCCTATTAACTCAGGGTTCTTCCTACTCTAATTAGAACCTGAAATACTCCCCACCCTGTAAATCTAGAGGGAATATTCCTTGTAGTCTTTTCTGGCGGTCCTGTCTCAGGCTGTGTGTCATTTCCTCCCATGCATATGCGGATCAGCACTCAGCCATAGACTTGGACAATTTCTTGGTAGATCCTTGGACTATTTTTATGCACATGTCTCCTTCTTGGAGTTATACCCAGAGCATTCTAGCCATTTTGGCCTTCCTTAATTTTGAACTCTGTTTCTTCCCCTCAGCAAGACTGCCAGGCTTTTTGGAGACCTCTTCCCACGGCAGCCTGGGAGCTAAAAGCAAGAAGCTGGATAATTGAAGGACTTGGACCTTTCGTTTCCCTTTTCTCAGAGATTTATTACTCTGCACTGTTTGTTGTCCTTTGTCTGAAAACCAGTGCTTCATGTAATATTACCCAGTTTTCTAGCTGTTTAACTTTGGAGGGTGAAATTGGCCCTATTACTTATAGTCAGAACTGAAATTTCATTAATTTTTAACGTTGAACATTGAAGAACCCTCCAGCGTTTTCTCTGCTTCTATCTATACAGCTCCATATCCCACTGTCTCCAATATTCCTTTTCTTCTTAATAATCATGATTCTTTACCCAAACCAATAATGAAACTCATGTTTGTTTTGTTTGTTTAAAGGCATGAAAAATCTGAAATACCCAGGTGGTAGCCTTGACTTCCAATTCAGTAGTACCATTTTATGTATCTAGAGAATGCATTCCTTCCTCTAGTACTAAAGTTTCAAAAACATCAGACCCTAAATGCCCAAGAA
Organism: Phataginus tricuspis; assembly: GCA_029783875.1. NCBI lineage: Eukaryota > Metazoa > Chordata > Mammalia > Pholidota > Manidae > Phataginus > Phataginus tricuspis. Next base: position 788,055 of record JAQQAC010018689.1, on the reverse strand, counting down.
TAGGAGTATGTGCCACCTGCAAACTTCTAGTCCTTACCATGGAGGCTTCCACTAAGTTTCCAGCTTTGACCACTACCTCAGATGATGGGACAGACTCTGCCCCTCCAGAGCAAGCCTAGGAGGGAGAGATTCCTCAATGAAAAAAAAAACATACATTTTTGCCTAAGGCTCTTTCTCCTTATAGGCAAGTGAACAAGATAAACCATTAAAAGGATTTGTCTTCCCTCTCTCCCACCCATACTTTATAAAGGGTTAACTCTGAAGGGGGGTGGAATAAAGTTCCAGTTGTCCCTTTCTGTTCTGTGCCAGAACATTACACAGTGATACCTATAAATAAGGCTTGAGCTTTTCTTCTCTTGGTCAGTTAACTATACAAAAAGCCCCCCCACCAAATAAAAATAGAGATTGAGGGAGGGGCAGCAGAGCAAAACATACAGGCAAGCTGGAAATGACAGTTTGTAATGCAATTTGTGTTTTTAGGGTCTTTCTTTAGGCCCATGATTTTATTTCCACTTCAAAAACGGGGTGGCACTGGGTATGCCTCACTCTGACTAGGAAGTCAGATAAGCTGGCTTGTGATAGTGACAGCATCACATTGTTACCTGGTGCTCCAAAGTCAGACTTCGTTCTGTCAGGGACAAATCACGACAGAGCTCTCAAAGGAGGACTGTTACTGCTAAAGATAAGTGGCTTTGCTGGAGGACCTTGGAAGCCAACCTTAGGTTTTGCTCCAGTCTTTGACAAAAGCATCGTTAACTGGTCAAAGATTACTGAGCACAAATAAAGGTTCTGGGCCATAAGGACCCTTGTGGTACATTTTTATTTAGTTTCCATTTGCTCTGGGACCCATTAAAAGTATTCAGTCTTTTGGCAAGTCTGATGAATGGGCAGGAACAGTATGCTTAAATGTGGTTCTAGAAAGGAAAGAAACGGGTCCAAGCGTGCGGGTCACTGTACCGGGCTTACTGCCGAGCCTGCCTGCGGTTCCCACCTCCCCCAGAAATGCAGTGCTGGTCAATCAAGAATCTTCTGACTAGCACACATGAGGTAATAGGGCGCATGAGCCCTCTGCATACCGTCCAAAGATGATGAGGTGACCTGTAGGATAAGGCCCCTGCTCTTCCTCCAAAGGGACGGTGACCTGGCCTGAAACAAACCCTCCTTTTCTTTTGCTAGTAACATTTTGCGCCACCCTCTTGTCTATAAAAACTTTCCTTTGTATGACTCCTTAGATCATCTCTGCTTCTTAGATGGGATACTGCCTGATATATGAATCACTTAATACAGCCAATTAGATTTGAACTTCATTTAACTGAATTGTGCATTTTTAATTTTTTTAATTTTTAATTTATTTCGGTATCATTAATCTACAATTACATGTGCAATATTATGGTTATTAAACTACCCTGTTCATCAGGTCCCCCCCACCAACCCCATTACAGTCACTGTCCATCAGCGTAGTGAGATGCTATAGAATCACTACTTGTCTTCTCTGAGTTGTACAGCCCTCCCTGTGGCCCCCCAACATTACATCTGCTAATCGTAATGCCCCTTTAACCCCTTATCCCTCCCTTCCCACCCACCTTCCCCACTGTCTTTCCCTTTGGCAACTATTAGTCCGTTCTTGAATTCTGTGAGTCTGATGCTGTTTTGTTCCTTCAGTTTTTTTCTTTGTTCTTATGCTCCACATATGAGTGAAATCATTTGATACTTGTCTTTTTCGGCTTGGCTTATTTCACTGAGCATAATACCCTCTAGCTCCATCCATGTTGTTGCAAATGGTAGGATTTGTTTTCTTCTTATGGCTGAATAATATTCTATTGTGTTCATGTACCACATCTTCTTTATCCATTCATCTACTGATGGACACTTAGGTTGCTTCCATTTCTTGGCTATTGTAAATAGTGTTGCGATAAACATAGGGGTTCATCTGTCTTTTTCAAATTGGGCTGCTTGCATTCTTAGGGTAAATTCCTAGGAGTGGGATTCCTGGGTCAAATGGTATTTCTATTTTAAGTTTTTTGAGGAACCTCCATACTGCTTCCCAAAATGGTTGAACTAATTTGCATTCCCACCAGCAGTATAGGAGGGTTCCCTTTTCTCCACATCCTCGCCAACATTTGTTTGTGTTTTGGATGTTGGCCATCCTCACTGGTGTGAGGTGATATCTCATTGTGGTTTTAATCTGCATTTCTCTGATGACCAGCAATGTGGAGCATCTTTTCATGTGCCTGTTTGCCATCTGAATTTCTTCTTTAGAGAAGTGTCTATTCATCTCCTCTGCCCATTTTTTAATTGGATTATTTCCTTTTTGTTAGTTAAGGTGCATGAGTTCTTTATATATTTTGGATGTCAACCCCTTATCAAATACGTCATTTATGAGTATATTCTCCCATACTGTAGGGTGTCTTCTTGTTCTACTGATGGTGTCCTTTGCTGTACAGAAGCGTTTCAGCTTGATATAGTCCCACTTGTTCATTTCTGCTTTTGTTTCCCTTGCCCGGGGAGATATGTTCATGAAGAAGTCGCTCATGTTTATGTCCAAGAGATTTTTGCCTATGTTTTTTTCTAAGAGTTTTATGGTTTCATGGAAACCACTTACATTCAGGTCTTTGATCCACCTTGAGTTTACCTTTGTGTATGGGGCTAGACAGTAGTCCAGTTTCATTCTCTTACATGTAGCTGTCCAGTTTTTCCAACACCAGCTGCTGAAGAGGCTGTCATCTCCCCATTGTATATCCAAGGCTCCTTTATCATATATTAATTGACTGTATATGTTTGGGTTAATGTTTGGATTTTCTATTCTGTACCACTGGTCTGTGGGTCTGTTTTTGTGCCAATACCAAATTGTCTTGATTACTGTGGCTTTGTAGTAGAGCTTGAAGCCAGGGAGCGTAATTCCCCCCATTTTATTCCTCCTTCTCAGGATTGCTTTGGCTATTCGGGGTCTTTTCTGGTTCCATATGAATTTTAGAATTATTTGTTCCAGTTCATTGAAGAAAGCTGTTGGTAGTTTGATAGGGATTGCATTGAATTTGTAGATTGATTTAGGTAGTATAGCCATTTTGACAATATTTATTCTTCCTAGCCAAGAGCATGGGATGAATTTCCATTTGTTAGTGTCCTCTTTAATTTCTCCTAGGAGTGTATTGTAGTTTTCAGAGTACAGGTCTTTCACTTCCTTGGTTAGGTTTATTCCTAGGTATTTTATTCTTTTTGATGCAATTGTGAATGGAATTGTTTTCCTGATTTCTCTTTCTGTTAGTTCATCGTTAGTGTATAGGAAAGCAACAGATTTCTGTGTGTTAATTTTGTATCCTGCAACTTTGGTGAATTCAGATATTAGTTCTAGTAGTTTTGGAGTGGAGTCTTTAGGGTTTTTTATGTACAGTATCATGTCATCTGCAAATAGTCACAATTTGACTTCTTCTTTACCAATCTGGATGCCTTGTATGTCTTTGTTTTGTCTGATTGCCATGGCTAGGACCTCCAGTACTATGTTGAATAACAGTGGAGAGAGTGGGCATCCCTGTCTTGTTCCCTATCTTAGATTAAAAGCTTTCAGCTTCTCGCTGTTAAGTATGATGCTAGCTGTGGGTTTGTCATATATAGCCTTTATGATGTTGAGGTACTTGCCATCTATACCCATTTTGTTGAGAATTTTAATCATGAATGGATGCTGAATTTTGTCAAATGTTTTTTCAGCATTTATGGAGGTGATCATGTGGTTTTTGTTCTTCATTTTGTTGATGTGGTAGATGATGTTGATGGATTTTAGAATGTTGTACTATTCTTGCATCCCTGGGATGAAATCCACTTGATCATGGTGTATGATCCTCTTGATGTATTTTTGAATTCGGTTTGCTAATATTTTGTTGAGTATTTTCGCATCTACGTTCATCAGGAATATTGGTCTGTAATTTTCTTTTTTGGTGAGGTCTTTGCCAGGTTTTGGTATTAGAGTGATGCTGGCTTCATAGAATGAGTTTGGAAGTATTCCCTCCTCTTCTATTTTTTGGAAAACTTTAAGGAGAATGGGTGTTATTTCTTCTCTGTATGTCTGGTAGAATTCAGAGGTGAATCCATCTGGTCCAGGGGTTTTGTTCTTGGGTAGTTTTTCGATTACTGCTTCAATTTCATTGCTGGTGACTGGTCTGTTTAGTTTTTCTGTTTCTTTTTTGGTCAGTCTTGGAAGGTTGTGTTTTTCTAAGAAGTTGTCCATTTCTTTTAGGTTTTGCAGCTTGTTAGCATATAGATTCTCATAATAATCTCTTATAATTCTTTGTCTTCTGTGGGGTCCATCGTCATTTTTCCTTTCTCATTTCTGATTCTGTTTATGTGTGTTGATTCTCTTTTTCTCTTAATGAGTCTGGCTAGGGGTTTATCTATTTTGTTTATTTTTTCAAAGAACCAGATCTTGGTTTCATTGATTTTTTCTATTGTTTTATTCTTCTCAATTTTATTTATTTCTTCTCTGATCTTTATTATGTCCCTCCTTCTGGTGACTTTGGGCTTCATTTTTTCTTTTTCCAATTTCAGTAATTGTGTCTTTAGACTATTCATTTGGGAATGTTCTTCCTTCTTTAAATAGGCCTGGATTGCAATGTACTTTCCTCTTAGAACTGCCTTTGCTGCGTCCCACAGAAGTTGTGGCTTTTTGTTGTTGTTGTCATTAGTCTCCATATATTCTTTGATTTCTGTTTTGATTTGGTCATTAACCCATTGATTAATTAGGAGGATGTTGTTAAGTCTCCATGTATTTGTGAGCCTTTTTGTTTTCTTTCTAAAATTTATCTCTAGTTTTATACCTTTGTGATCTGAGAAGTTGGTTGGTAGAATTTCAATATTTTTGAATTTACTGAGGTTCTTTTTGTGGCCTAGTATGTGGTCTATTCTGGAAAATGTTCCATGTACACTTGAGAAGAATGTGTATCCTGTTGCTTTTGGGTGTAGAGTTCTGAAGATGTCTGTTAGGTCCATCTGTTCTAGTGTGTTATTCAGTGCCTCTGTGTCTTTACTTATTTTCTGTCTGGTTGATCTGCCCTTTGGAGTGAGTGGTGTGTTGAAGCCTCCTAAAATGACTGCATTGCTTTCTATTTCCTCCTTTAATTCTGTTAGTATTTGTTTCACATATGCTGGCGCTCCTGTGTTGGGTGCATATATATTTATAATGCTTATATCTTCTTGTTGGACTGACCCCTTTATCATTATGTAATGTCCTTCTTTATCTCTTGCTACTTTCTTCGTTTTGAAGTCTATTTTGTCTGATACAAGTACTGCATCACGTGCTTTTTTCTCCTTGTTGTTTGCCTGAAATATCTTTTTCCATCCCTTCACTTTTAGTCTGTGTATTTCTTTGGGTTTGAGGTAAGTCTCTTGTAAGCAGCATATAGATGGGTCTTGCTTTTTTATCCATTCAATTACGTTGTGTCTTTTGATTGGTGCATTCAGTCCATTTATATTTAGGATGATTATTGATAGATATGTACTTATTGCCATTGCTGGCTTTGGATTCGTGGTTATCAAAGTTTCAAGGGTTGCTTCTTTACTCTCTGACAATCTCACTTAACTTTCTTGTTAAGTTATTGTAAACACAGTCTGATGTTTCTTTATTTCTCTCTCTTCTTATTTTCCTCCTCCATTCTTTATATACTAGGTGTTTTATTCTTTGCCTTTAGTTAGTATTTGGATGGTCTGCTTTCTTTGCTATGATTTTATTTTCTCTGGTGACATCTTTTTAGCCTTAAGAGTGCTTCCATCTAGAGCAGTCTGTTTAAGATATCCTGTAGAGGTGGTTTATGGGAGGCAAACTCTTTCAGCTTTTGCTTTTCTGGAAATTGTTTAATCCTTCAGTCATATTTAAATGATAATCATGCTGGATACAATATTGAGGCCCTTCTGTTTCATTACGTTAAATATTTCATGCCATTCTCTTCTGGCCTGTAAGGTTTCTGTTGAGAAGTCTGATGATAGTCTGATGGGTTTTCCTTTGTAGGTGATCTTTTTTCTCTCTCTTGCTTCCTTTAATACTCTGTCCTTATCTTTGATCTTTGCCATTTTAATTATTATATGTCTTGGTGTCATCTTCCTTGGGTCCCTTATGTTGGGAGATCTGTGGGCTTCCGTGGACTGCGAGACTATTTCCTTCCCCAACATGGGGAAGTTTTCAGCAATTATTTCTTCAAAGACACTTTGTATCCCTTTTTCTCTCTCTTCTTCCTCTGGTACTCCTATAATGCGAATATTGTTCCATTTGGATTGGTCACACAGTTCTCTTAATATTCTTTCATTTGTTAGAGATCCTTTTATCTCTCTCTGCCTCAGCTTCTCTGTATTCCTTTTCTTTGATTTCTATTCCATTAATAGTCTCTTGTATCTCGTCCAGTCTGCTGCTAAGCCCATCGATTGCTTGTCTCATTTCTGTATTGTCTTTCCTCACTTCCCTCACTTCCTCCCTCAGCTCTTGCGTACTTCTCTGTAGATCCATCAGTATGGTTATGACTTTTATTCTGAATTATTTTTCAGGAAGGTTGTGCATTTCCATCCCTTCAGACTCCCTCTCTGGTGTCTGGGTCTAGATAAGCTTTGTTTGTACTATACGCCTGTGTCTTTTCATGGCAATAGAAGTGGTCACTGGTAGGTGCCACGTATGTCAGCTGGACTCTTTAAGACTTTAAAAAAAAAGAGAAAGAAAGAAAGAGGAGAAAGAGAAGAGAAAGAAGAGAAAGAAAGAAAAGAAAAGAAAAAAGAAACACCAAAAAAACCAAAAAGACGTCCACTGGGAGTAGAATCTGTGAGGATGCTGTAGGTGGCGCTGTTGTTCCACTATTCTGCAGCCGCGGCCACGCCATTCTGCCGGGCCTTTTTTAGCTCTGGCCGGGGCAGGAACGAATGGGAGGCTGTTGATCTCTGTGGGAAGTCTCAGTAGGGCTACTTTTTCCCAGTTGCCAGCCAAGGGGTCCGAAATTCACCAGGACTGCCAGCCTGCTGGGCCGAGTGTGCTGGAACAATCCTGTTCCTTCATTGGGCCCCTATCTCTTTAAGACCACTAAAAAAAAGCGTGCGCTTTTCTTTTGTCCCAGGGAGCTGGCTGTGAGGAACCAGTGCATTCCCAGGCTCAGATCCTGCACCCTCTGTCTCTCCAATCTCCGATACACCACGCAATGTGTGTCAGGGCTCCTGGTGCAGATCCCCAGGGCTGGTTATTTCGCAGGCCTGTACTTCCACTCCCTCCCAGCTCTGAATCCTCTCCTCCTGCCAATGTGCTGGGGTTGGGGAGTGCTTGGGTCCTGCCGGGACACAGCTCCATATCTTACCTGCCTTGCAGTGTGCCGAGTCCTCTCAGGTGTAGATGCAGGCTGAGTGCTGTCCTGTATCTTCTGGTCTCTCTTTTAGGAATAGTTGTATTTGTTGTATTTTCATAAATATATGTGGTTTTGGGAGGAGATTTCCGCCGCCCTGCTCACGCCACCATCTTCCCAGAACGCTCAACTGAATTGTTTCTTAAAAGTGGTATATGTTGCCTCCAAAATCAAAATATGTTTACCAAACACAGTGTCTCTTGTATCATGGTAGAGAGTGAAAAGGTGTAGAGACTTCTCTTTCCCTTTGGAAGTGGTATATAGAAACATTTAATTTCACTGTATCCCATTTTACTCAAGTGGCAAATCTCTGTATTTTCATGGAACTAACATTCTACCCTTGGAACCCAGGTATTTTATCAAGCCATTGTGCACAGCCGCCATTACATGCTGTCCACATCCTATCAGCATATTGCCATCAGTAGGGAACCACCACAAACTACTATGGGATGATGAGACAATCAAGGTCTTGGTGAATTTGACAGTGGCACAGAACGGTGAGTCGTTACCACCTGGAGCAAGGCAGTAAAGGCATCCTGCTGCCTGCCAGGTGCAAGGAAACCGCCTCTGTGTCCTGTGATTGACAGCATGGGGAAATGCATGCCACCCAAGAGCCACATGCCACGTGTTGGTATCAGCTTGCTCCAGGAAGAAGGCACAACTCAGGTAGCTGGTGTTATTGGAGCCACAAACCAATGAAAATGATGATTACATATTACAGATGCACTTAAATGTGACAGGAATTTTAGATAGCTGGATACTTAAATTTTTACTTTTTGACTTCTTTCCTCTCTTATGCATGAGACCATTAATTTGAAAGTTTTGAGAATAAATCACATTTGATAGAAATTGATAATAATTGAATTTAACATATAGAAAATAAATACAGTCTAGGGCACTTTTATGTCATCTGGTTCATATTTCTGTTGACTCTGGAAGACTCTTATGAGAAGCTATCTTTAATATCTCTTTTGAAATGATAACTGAATGTACATAAAAATGTGTCTCACAATACAAAAAAATTAAATAATCTTTTCTTGCTTTTATTTTCGGATTTATTTTTAAACATGTAATTAAAGAGTTAAAATATCAACCAGATAATGAACTTTAATTAGGAATTTTAAGAAACACTGTATTTTTAGGGCAGAAGTCTTTTGTTTATGTATTCAATAATGAAAAATCTGGTTGTTATTTACCTAGATCTTTAACACAATGCAATTTACAACAGAATGGGTTTCTTCCCTGTGAAAGATGAATACATAACTGTGCCAATTTTTATGAAAATATACTTTAATCTGTAACATGATTGCTTGTACTTTGTTAAAAGACTTTTAAATAGATTCACTGGATTATTAAACAATAAGTAACCTTTCGTTTTCTCTGTTACTAATTCCCTTGATTTCAATTACAACTCATGGTTATGAAAATGCAAACTTAATATGCAAATTATATTCACTTAAAAATATATTCACAGCAGCTTTAGGTGAAAACACAACTGTCAGATAATGCCAAAAGTAAATCATGCTACTTCATAAAATGAGTATTTGTAATTCTTTTTTAGAAAAAGTATATATGCCCAAAACAAGTAACTCTGATCTGTTTTGAGATTGTGACATTGTGAGAAAAAGGGTACAGGTTGAAAATTTAGATGAACTGAGCACTATGCATAGAAACTCATAGCTTCAGTGAATCTCAACACAATATTATACTCAATGTAACATTGAGCTGTTACAAGGATATAAGCAAGTAATGGTTCAACAAACATATAAAATACCTAGAACACAAAACTTCTATAAAAACTGCCAAATATGTAGGCTTTAAGGTGCTCTGAATAGTATCATGTGGCTATACTAATTTATAAATATTTATTGAACACCTACTAGGTGCTGAACTGTGCTAGATGCTGGGGATTCAAAGATGAAAAGGCTGTAAGTTCTGGTTCAGAACAGCTTAGTTATCTACTTAGAGAAGCACGTAACACTTAGAAGTCAGTGTGTGCAACAAAGACATCAAGTGTTTATGGCTGCTGGAGGAGAGGCCAGCAGGTCTGCACTGGGAACTTGGTGAAGGCTCTGTAGAGGATGTGGGTTTGAGCACTGGAGGATATAAAAATATGTTAATTCTACTACATGTTGTATTCACAAAGTTGCTCTTATAAGGTATAAGGGATGTGACATGATGAAGTACATCCACCATTCACTGCTGCCTAACAAACTCTCACCAGCTGTGTGCATTGTGTTCTCTCCATCCTTGTCTTCTCGAAGGAAGGAATCCAATCAGACAGACTCAGGACAGTCTTAAGGGACAGGAGTTTATTAGGCAAGGCAAAAGTACACGGGGAAGGGTGGAGAGTGGCTGTCTAGAAACCAGAAGCACCCTGCTATTATGGTTAGGGTTTTAAAATGGTGGGAAGTCCCTCCCCAAGTCTTCAGTCATTTAACTGGCATGCAGATTCACAATTTCAGGTTATAGAACCTTATTCCTAGTGTGCAGGCGCTCATCCCTAAGTACCTAAGTTAAACCCATGGGGGGTGTGGGAGCCAGACCCCAATGTATATTTATAATAATTACAGTGTAATGAACTCGGTGGTAGCTCCAGTCCCTTGTGGGCCTTAGTGTATCTGGGGCCAGCCTGTGTGGAAGCCCTGCTGGACTTTTTACATCTTGTTTGGCCCTGATAAGGCAGGAGACTGAACCAGAAGCAGGAGGGATTTGGGGCAAGTTCTGCCATCTGGTGATAGGGGGCAGGTGCAGGGGGAAGACCTGGTCGGGACAGAGTGGGGCCCATTCCTGTCTGCCTGGCTACCTGACCAAATCCCCCAGAGGTCAGCGGCTAAAACAAAAGTCACTTATTATTACAGGTAAAGTATCCATGAAGCCTGAATGTCCACAGAGAAGCAGTTACTTTATTCCATGTGACAGCCTGACACTATGGCGAGTTCTTTCTCTAGATGAGGGTTCAGCAAACTCTGGTCCACAGGACACATCTGCTTGGCTGCCTATTTTTTGTAAATAAAGGTTCATTGGAACACAGCCTCTCCGTTTGTTTACCTGTTGCCTGTGGCTGCTTTCACACAACAGCAGGTCTGAGTAGGAGCCCCGCAAACCAGGCAGAGTGACTGGCAAAGTGGAAAGGCACCTGGAGGCCCTGCCCAGGCCCTATGGTCCAGTGGCCCACCCGGAGAGCTGGGCGGGTGGCTGCCATGACCGAATCTCAAGTTTTATTCAATTTTAATCATTTTGAAATTAAATTAATTAGCTACATGTAGTTGGTGGCTACCCTCGGACAGCCTGGTTCTAGAGAGTAAGTTCCCTGAGGCCAGGGACAGGTTTCTGGTTCTTTTTTGCTCAGTTTTATCCCTTCATGACCCAAATGCTGCCTCACACTTAGCAGATACAACAATCACCTCAACAAATATTTACTGACTTAAATTTATCATGGTTGTTTTCCTCTATTTCTGTCAAACTTTATGAGAGACGTAAAGCTAAACCACTTTCCTCAGGATGGTCAGTGTCGGGTGCAGCTTAGACGCCCAAGGCTTCTTCAAAGTATCTCCAGATGTTCTGGTCTAGAGATTCTTGCTCCTGAAGGAGGAGCTGTTTTTTGAGGGTCTCCTTGTTGGCACACAGAATCCCACCGCAACTGGCCCCCTGCTCAGATTTGAGGGCAAGGCCCTTGGGGGAAGGCAGCTCCTGGACAAGCCTGGCCCTCAAGACCAGGACCTGCCCTGGGGCTGCAACGACGTTCTTTTTCTCAGACTCATGCTGTCGTGGGGCTGGCTTGTCCTGCAGGAACTTTACTTGAAGGGCTTTACCTCGATGCTCTACCGCTGGGCCTCGGGAAGACCCCATGTATTTTCCCACAGCCCTTGCAGACATTGAAACTGAGGGAGTAGATCTCAGGTCACTCCTTGGAGGTGCATAATGCAAACTGGTTTTTGTATATCAAGGGGAGGGGCAGCCTTGCCTCAAACAAAAGGTGCTCTTATACTTTCTGACTCAGGGTCCTTCTTCCTTCACATTCGTGTAACTAAATGTTATCACTCAAAGCACATAAAAAGGTGAAGCTGGTTCCAAGGCAACTTCTTTTGGGTCTATATTACAGATCGTTTACTAAGTGAAACATAGCTGCTTCTTTCATTCCAGAAAAGGGATGGACTGATAGAAGGGAGGAAAGAAGAAAAGAAAGAGGGAAGGGAAGGAAAGGAAAAGGGAATGATAAAATTCCTTCCATAGGCATGTTTTTGTATTTTTCCCCATTTGGTGGATATATACAACTTGTTTACTCAGTCCCTTATTGATGGCCCTTTACTTCTTCCTCCCACCCCCACTTTCACTGCTAAAAATGACTGCAATTCTGCATATATCTCTGTGTACTTGATAGGGATTTTCTATAAGCTACATTAAGAGTATGGACATTTTATAATTTTATAATTATAAATTATAATTATAATTGACTTCCAATTGTCACAAAAAAATCTGTATTTCTGTTTTGTTTTGGAAAATTGGAAGTTTGGCCATTCTGGGTCTACATTTCTACCAATTAACAACGACCTGGAGTTAAGCAAGAGCTGCAGCCTGTAGAGTGGGCCTGTGCGGTCAGTTCCACCATATCCCCAGGTCCCCACTGCCTGCCTCTTTAACTTGAGAACCCACCAGGCTGGATGAACCTCTTAGTTTGCAGCCCCTGCCTTGGCACATAGCTGGGAAGCAAGGAGTTACAATGTGCGATTATTTCCTGAATAACTAGAAAAAAAGAAGGGTTTTTCCTCCTCCCTAACTTTACTTTTAAAAGATAGGAGAAAGTGGGTAAATCCATAGGCAATTTTAAAATTATAACTTGATTTTGAAAGCCAGACTATTAATCAAGTACGATATGGAATTATGATTCAAGTATCATGAGATAATTTACCCTGCATCAATTTACTACTAGGTAAATGCTGAAGTAAGGACTTCTCTGATGTGATCTGAGGAATGCAGAGACCAGAGAACTCATTGTCTATGAAGCAAAGCACTACAGTTATTAGTTCAAACTCAGAAGCTCTTCCTTAAAAATTTTGATTTATTTGAAAATGTAGAGTTATCAATAGTTATGATGCAAATAAATATATGTGGAAACAAAGAAATGAGATAATATAGGATATAGAAAGTGCTTTTCTTCCCCACTTTGCAAGTGGGCTGGTATAAAATTGTCACTTTTAAAGGAGCTAGGAGTATATCTTTACCTAGAGAGCAATGTTAGCCCACCTGGCAAAAGCCTTCCTAATCCTTAGTAGTTGACTGAAGTACAGACTAACTCTTGAGAGCCTTCAGCCCTTCTTGTTATATGAGTGAGAGCAGGTGGAGGCTTGCAGAGTCAGACGGTAGGTCCTCTCCAGCAGACAGCACTGAGGGTGGCATCTGCAGAGGGCAGAGAGGAGTGAGAATATGGAGGTGGGCCTGGAGAGAAGCTGCAGGAGAGGGAGAGGAAGGGGTCATAGTAGTGTGACAGGAGAGCTTTAAGTTTTAGTATGTGTAGCCATGTACTCTGCTCAGATCTGCCTTTGAGAAAAAAGGTAATTTAGGTAAAAGGAGTGCTGCTAACTGCCCACCTCCAGTCCCAGCACATTCAGGATATCCCTCAGTAGGTGGGACAAGGCCATGCTCTTCCTGGGGAGCCTCCAGTTCACAGTCAAGCACTACATGGGTACTAAAGCCTTGCCATTTCTGCCCAAAGTGGGCTCCTCTAACCAGGCAATATCTCTTCAAAGCTCTCCATTGGATTGGCCGACATGCTGTCAGACCTGCCTCCTGCTTTGAGGTTCTTCCTGCCAAATTTTCTTTCCTTTCCCCATTTCCTTACACAGGTGTCAGATCAGCATCGTCGTATTCTGAAGGCTTTTCCTGCCCAATTCTCCAGCCGCCTCCTTTTATTTTTCCCTGGCTTTATTCCCCAATAAACTGCTGGCTTTCCTAACTCCATGTCAGCATCTGCTTCCTGGAATACCCAACAGACACCGTAATTATCAGTTTTTCATAAAACCAGTGTTGCTAAGAAAGGTACTCCTTTTATATATACTTATAAATATTCACTAAATAAATCTAATGGAAATGCTATGAGTGTAAGGGACTGAATTAATTGTATGCAAGTGCTATGGGCATTTTTTCCTGAATTAATCATATATTTCTACTTAACACTGTTTAATTTCTCTTAATGAAAGAAAGAAAATAAGCTCACGTATTTTCAGTTTTCCACTGTCATTTCAGAAAAATCGTTTACATAATGTTTTATTCATATTATTTTTTAACAGAATATGCTTGATATGTTGCTGATGTCTTAAATTGCATAGATTAGTATCATCTGATTTTGAGATTGTAATATTTACTGAAATGAAGATTTTAGATCTGTATTTTGCTATCCTTTAGAATTCATGAACCCAATATCTCCTAATAATTGGATTTGAATCCAAGACACTTGTTTACGATTTTTTTCTCTCTTGTTATAATGAGTTTTCTATTTTTTTATTGAATATATTACAGGTGTTCTATCACTGGCTCATTAAATAAGCAACTAAAGAATTGATTTGAGCAAAATTACAATGAGATATCACCTCACACCTGTCAGAACAGCTTTTATCAAAAAAATAACAAGGGATGGAGGATGTGGTGAAAAGGGAACACTTATACACTGTTGGTAGGATTGTACATTGGTGTAACCATTATGGAAAACAGTATGGAGATTCCTCCAAACATTGAAACATAATCACCATACGATCTAGCAATTCTACTTCTGGGTATTTATCCAAAGAAAATGAAGCTATTATCTTGAAAAGATATTTGTACCCCATGCTCACTGTAGCATTATTTATAATAGCCAAGACATGGAGGCAACCTAACTGTCCATTAATGGACGAATATCTCTCTATATAATGGAATATTATTGAGCCATAAAAAAGGAAATCCTTCCATTTGTGAGAACATGGGTGAATCTTAAGGGTATTATGCTAAGTGAAATAAGTCAGAGGAAGTCAAATACACATGATTTCACTTACATATGTGTAATCTAAAAAAAAATCTAAACTCAGAAAAAGAGATTAGATTTATGGTTACTTGAGGTGGGGGGTGGGGATAGGGAATTGGAGGCAGGTGGTCAAAAGGTACAAACTTCTGATTTTAAGATAAATAAGTACTAGGGATGTAATGTACAACATGATGACTACAGTTAACACCACTGTATGATGCAGAGGAAAGCAGGTAAGAGAGTAAGTCCAAAGAGTCCTAACCACAAGGAAAAGCATTTTTTATTCTTTTTTTGCTTTTTCATTTTATTGACTCTGTAGGAGGTAATGGATGTTAACTGAACTTACTGTGGTTGTCATTTCATGACACATGCATATAAAATCATTATGTCGCCCACCTAAAACTCAGTGATACATGTAAATTATATCTTTATAAAATGTGGGGGAGAAAAGACGTCCTCAAGTGATTGCCTATTTTCTGTGAGCAAGTAGTTTGGTCTTTTAAAAAAAGATGTTGTGTTTGTGATTCTTCTCAGTATATTTTAATTATTGGGTGCATGGTGCATGTTTAATACAAGCAGTGATTTAAGTGTCAAATCTAATTTCTGTTATTTCTCTGGTTTTTGTGTACCATTTTTTTTATTTTGCTATCATTACTCTACAATTCATGAGCAACATTATGGTTACTAGACTCCCCCCCATTATCAAGTCCCTACCACATGCCCTATTACAGTCAGTGTCCATCAGTGTAGTAATATGCTATACAATCACTACTTGTCTTCTCTGTGTTGCACAGCCTTTCCCATGCCTGCCCCCACATTATGTCTGCTAATCGTAATAACCCTTTTCCCCCCTTATCCCTCCTTTTCCACCCATCCTCCCCAGTCCCTTTCCCTTGGGTAACTGTTAGTTCATTTGTGGGTTCTGTGAGTCTGCTGCTGAATCATTTGATACTTGTCTTTATCCACCTGGCTTATTTCACTGAACATAATACCCTCTAGCTCCATCCATGTTGTTGCAAATGGTAGGATTTGTTTTCTTCTTATGGCTGAATAATATTCTATTGTGTTCATGTACCACATCTTCTTTATCCATTCATCTACTGTTGGACACTTAGGTTGCTTCCATTTCAGGGCTATTGTAAACAGTGCTGCGATAAACATAGGGGTGCATATGTCTTTTTCAGACTGGGCTGCTGCATTCTTAGGGTAAATTCCTAGGAGTGGGATTCCTGAGTGAAATGGTATTTCTATTTTAAGTTTTTTGAGGAACCTCCATACTGCTTTCCACAATGGTTGAACTAATTTCCTTTCCCACCAGCAGTGTAGGAGAGTTCCCCTTTCTCCACATCCTCGCCAATATTTGTTGTCTTTTGGATGTTGGCCATCCTGACTGGTGTCAGGTGATATCTCATTGTGGTTTTAAATTGCATTTCTCTGATTAGTGATGTGGAGCATCTTTTCATGTGCCTGTTAGTCATCTGAATTTCTTCTTTGGAGAAGTGTCTGTTCAGATCCTCTGCCCATTTTTAAATTGGGTTATTTGCCTTTTGTTTGTTGAGGTGTGTGAGATCTCTATATATTTTGGATGTCAACCCTTTATCAGATATGTCATTTATGAATATATTCTCCCATACTGTAGGATGCTTTTTTGTTCTATTCATGGTGTCCTTTGCTGTACAGAAGCTTTTCAGCTTGACATAGTCCCACTTGTTCATTTTAGCTTTTGTTTCTATTGAACGGGGAGATACGTTCATGAAGAAGTTACTCATGTTTATGTCCAAGAGATTTTTGCCTATGTTTTTTTCTAAGAGTTTTATGGTTTCATGACTTACATTCAGGTCTTTGATCCACCTTGAGTTTACCTTTGTGTATGGGGTTAGACAGTAGTCCAGTTTCATTCTCTTACATGTAGCTGTCCAGTTTTTCCAACACCAGCTGCTGAAGAGGCTGTCATCTCTCCATTGTATATCCAAGGCTCCTTTATCATCTAGTAATTGACCGTATATGTTTGGGCTAATATCTGGACTTTGTATGCTGTTCCACTGGTCTGTGGGTCTGTTCTTCTGCCAGTACCAAATTGTCTTGATTATTGTGGCTTTGTAGTAGAGCTTGAAGTTGGGAAGCGAGATCCCCCCTGCTTTATTCTTCCTTCTCAGGATTGCTTTAGCTATTCGGGGTCTTTTGTGATTTCATATGAATTTTAGAACTATTTACTCTAGTTCGTTGAAGAATGCTGTTGGTATTTTGATAGGAATTTCATTGAATCTGGAGATTGCTTTAGGCAGGATGACCATTTTGAAAATATTAATTCTTCATATCCATGAGCACAGGATGTGTTTCCATTTATTGGTATCTTCTTTAATTTTTCTCATGAGTGTCTTGTAGTTTTCAGAGTACAGGTCTTTCACTTCCTTGCTTAGGTTTATTCCTAGGTATTTTATTCTTTTTGATGCAATTGTGAATGGAATTGTTTTCCTGATTTCTCTTTCTGCTAGTTCATCATTAGTGTATAGGAAAGCAACAGATTTCTGTGTATTAATTTTGTTTTCTGCAACTTTGCTGAATTCAGATATTAGATCTAGTAGTTTTGGAGTGGAGTCTTTAGGGTTTTTTATGTACAATATCATGTCATCTACAAATAGTGACAGTTTGAATTCTTCTTTACCAATCTGGGTGCCTTTTATTTCTTTGTTTTGTCTGACTGCCATGGCTAGGACCTCCAGTACTATGCTGAATAAAAGTGGGGAGAGTGGGCATCCCTGTCTTGTTCCAGATCTTAGATGAAAAGCTTTCAGCTTCTCGCTGTTAAGTATGATGTTGGCTGTGGGTTTTTCATGTATGGCCTTTATTATGTTGAGGTACTTGCCCTCTATACCCATTTTGTTGAGAGTTTTTATAATGAATGGATGTTGAATTTTGTCAAATGCTTTTTCAGCATCTATGGAGATGATCATGTGGTTTTTGTCCTTCTTTTTGTTGATCTGGTGGATGATTTGATGGATTTGTACCATCCTTGCATCCCTGAGATGAATCCTACTTGCTCATGGTGTATGACCCTCTTGATATATTTTTGAATTCAGTTTGCCAATATTTTGTTGAGTATTTTTGCATCTATGTTTATCAGGGATATTGGCCTGTAATTGTCTTTTTTTGTGGGGTCTTTGCCTGGTTTTGGTATTAGAGTCATGCTGATTTCATAGAATGAGTTTGGAAGTATTCCCTCCTCCTCTATTTTTTGGAAAACTTTAAGGAGAATGGGTATTATATCTTCTCTATATGTTTGATAAAATTCAGCGGTGAATCCATCTGGCCAGGTGGTTTTGTTCTTGGGTAGTTTTTTTGATTACCGATGCAATTTCATTGCTGGAATTGGTCTGTTTAGATTTTCTGTTTCTTCCTTGGTCAGTCTTGGGAGGTTGTATTTTTCTAAGCAGTTGTCCATTTCTTCTAGGTTTTCCAGCTTGTTAGCATATAGATTCTCACAGTATTCTCTTATAATTCTTTGTATTTCTGTGGGGTCCGTCATGATTTTTCCTTTCTCATTTCTGGTTCTGTTTATGTGTGCAGAGACTCTTTTTCTCTTAATAAGTCTGGCTAGGGGTTTATCTATTTTGTTTATTTTTTCAAAGAACCAGCTCTTGGTTTCATTGATTTTTTCTATTGTTTTATTCTTCTCAATTTTATTTCTTCTGAGATCTTTATTATGTCCCTCTGTCTGGTGACTTTGGGCCTCATTTGTTCTTCTTTTTCCAGTTTCAATAATTGTGACTTTAGACTATTCATTTGGGATTGTCCTTCCTTCTTTAAATAGGCCTGGATTGTTGTATAGTTTCCTCTTAGAACTCTCTTTGCTGCATCCCACAGATGTTGGGGCATTGTGCTGTTGCTATTTGTTTCAATATATTGCTTGATCTCTGTTTTAATTTGGTCATTGATCCATTGATTATTTAGGAGGATGTTGTGAAGCTTCCATGTGTTTGTGAGCCTTTTTGTTTTCTTTGTACAATTTATTTCTAGTTTTATACCTTTGTGGTCTGAGAAGTTGGTTGGTAGAATTTCAATCTTTTTGAATTTAATGAGGGTCTTTTTGTGGCCTAGTATGTGGTCTATTCTGGAAATGTTCCATGTGCACTTGAGAAGAATTTGTATCCTGCTGGTTTTGAGTGTAGAGTTCTGTAGATGTCTGTTAGGTCCATTTGTTCTAGTGTGTTCTTCAGTGCCTCTGTGTTCTTACTTATTTTCTGCCTGGTTGATCTGTGTCCTTTGGAGTGAGTGGCGTGTTGAAGTCTCCTAAAATGAATGCATTGCATTCTATTTTTTCCTTTAATTCTGTTAGTATTTGTTTCACATATGTCGGCTCTCCTTTGTTGGGTGCATAGATATTTATAATGCTTATATCCTCTTGTTGGACTGACCTCTTTATCATTATGTAATGTCCTTCTTTGTCTCTTGTTACTTTCTTTGTTTTGAAGTCTATTTTGTCTGAACAAGTACTGCAACACCTGCTTTTTTCTCCCTGTTGTTACCATGAAATATCTTTTCCCATCCCTTCACTTTTAGTCTGCATATGCCAGTGGGTTTGGGGTGAGTCTCTTGTAAACAGCATATAGATGGGTCTTGCTTTTTTATCCATTTTATTACTCTTTGTCTTTTGATTGGTGCATTCAGTCCATTTACATTTAGAGTGATTATTGATAGATATGTACTTATTTCCATTGCAGGCTTTGGATTCATGGTTACCAAAGGTTCAAGGGTAGCTTCCTTACTATCTAACTGTCTAACTTTAACTCTCTTATTACACTATTATATACAGTCTGATGATTTTTTATTTCTCTCCATTCTTATTCTTCCTCCTTCACTCTTTATATGTTAGGTGTTTTATTCTGTACTCTTTTGTATTTCCTTTGACTGCTTGTTGTGGATAGTTGATTTTATTTTTTGCCTTTAGTTAGTATTTTGTTTGTCTGCTTTCTTTGCTGTGATTTTATTTTCTCTGGTGACATCTATTTAGCCTTAGGAGTGCTTCCATATCAAGCAGTCCCTTTAAAATATCATGTAGAGGTGGTTTGTGGGAGGCAAACTCCCTCAACTTTTGCTTATCTGGAAATTGTTTAATTCCTCCTTCAAATTTAAATGATAATCATGCTGGATACAGTATTCTTGGTTCAAGGCCCTTCTGTTTTATTACATTAACTATATCATGTCATTCTCTTCTGGCCTGTAAGGTTTCTGTTGAGAAGTCTGATGATAGCCTGATGGGTTTTCATTTGTATGTGATCTTTTTTTCTCTCTCTGGCTGCCTTTAATACCCTGTTCTTGTCTTTGATCTTTGCCATTTTAATTATTATATGTCTTGGTGTTGTCTTCCTTGGGTTGCTTCTGTTGGGAGAACTGTGGGCTTCCATGGTCTGAGAGAGTATTTCCTTCCCCAGCTTGGGGAAGTTTTCAGCAATTATTTCTTCAAAGAAACTGTCTATCCCTTTTTCTCTCTCTTCTTATTCTGGTACCACTATAATGTGAATATTGTTCCATTTGGATTGATCACACAGTTCTCTTAGTATTCTTTTATTCCTAGAGATCCTTTTATCTCTCTCTCTCTCTCAGCTTCTCCGTATTCTTTTTCTCTGATTTCTATTCTATTAACAGTCTCTTGCACCTCATCCAGTCTGCTCTAAGTCCTATTGATTGTGTTGTTTCTGTTATCTCCCTCCAGAGTTCATCCCTTAGCTCTTGCATATTTCTCTGCAGGTCCATCAGCATGGTTATGACTTTTATTCTGAATTCTTTTTCAGGAATATGGTTATATCTATCTCACCATGCCCTCTCTGGGGTTGTCTGAGTGATTTTTGACTGGACCAGGTTCTTCTGCCTTTTCCTGGCGATAGAAGTGATCGCTGCCAAGTGGCACATGTGTTAGCTGGGAGAACAAAGTCCCTTCCTGCTTGCTGGTCACCTTGCCCTTCTCTGCTGCCTGTGCTGGTTACCCGCACACTGGGAGCAGTCTCTGGGATAATCTCCTGAGCTGCTGTGGGTGGGGCATCCCTTGGTATAGCCTAGGGCACAGTGGTGGTTTGCACATGGGCCAGATGTGTTCTCCTGTGAGAACGGCGCCCCTTCGTGCTTTCCAGACCTTTCTCTGGCTTCTTCTGTCTGTGTTGGGCAGCTGTGTGCTGGTGGCAGCCTCTGGGTCTGTCCCGGTTAGCTACGTGCTGGGATGAGACTCTGTGTGGTTGCTGTGGGCAGGGCTGCTCCCCGGCTGGTCTGCAGCTGTGGCAGGTCAGCCAGTTTGCTTACAGCACCAGTGTGGGGTAATGAACGGCAGGCTGCTTATCGCCGTGAGGGGCTTTGGAGCTGCACTGACACCCAGGGAGTTAGGGCACCTGAAGTTCCTTAAGATTCCCAGCCTGCTGGGCTGAGCGTGCTGGGACAATTTTGTCCAGCTGTTAAGCCCTTGTTCCTTTAAGACTTTTAAAAGCACCCACTTTTCTTTTGTTCTAGGGTAGCCAGCTGTGGGGACCCGCTTGCAGTTTCTGTCTCAGATTTTACTTTTTTGTTTCTCTAATATCCAGTACACCATGCAATGTGTGTCTGTGCTTCCAGTGCAGATTACTAGGGATGGTTATTTAGCAGTCCTGTGCTTCCACTCCCTCCTCACTCTGATTCTTTTCCTTCTGTCAGTGTGCTGGGGTTGGAGGAGTGCTCAGGTCCTGCCAGGTCACAGCTTTGTATCTTACCCTTTTCGTGAGATGCTGAGTTCTTGCAGATGTAGATGTAGCCTGGCTGTTGTACTGTATCTTCTGGTCTCTCTTTTAGGAATAATTGTATTTGTTGTATTTAAAAATATATATATGGTTTTGGGAGGAGATTTTCTACCGCCCTACTCATGCCACCATCTTGAGCCATCCCCTTGTGTACCATTTTTATGTGTATATGTACTTCTATGTGATTTAAGCTATTTTGACATACTTCAAATGAGAACAGCTAAAAATATTCTGTTAAAGAACAGTATTGCCAGAACAGAAATGTTTCTATTAAGTCACTTATCATTTATTTTACATGGTCTTTGAAGTAACTTCTATATGTATATTAGTTTCCCAAGGAGGCTCTAGCAAAGACCACAAACTGGGTGGCTTAGAAAAACAGAAATTTATTCTCTCACAGTTCTGGAGAGTAGAAGCCCAGATCTAGGTGCCAGCAGGGGAGGCTCCTTCCAAAGGCTCTGAGGGAGATCAGTTCCAGGCGTCCATCCTAGGCTCTGGTGTTTGCCTGAAAACCTTATCCCTTGGCTTACACATGCATCATTCCAATTTCTGCCTCTGTCATCAAGGGCATTTTCCTCTGTGTCTACCTCTGTGTTTCTTCTCTTCTTTTTTTTTTATATATATTTTTTGGTCAGCAGGGTATCTTTCCCTAAGCCCTAATGATTTATATCTCCCCTTTAAAATACATAAGTATCTTTTGATTACCTTGTTACTCTCAAAGATACTCGAGAAAAAAATTATGAATTAAGCACCTATAAATTCTTCATTTCTGTTACAGTGTAGCAATTTGTCATCTAACCCATGTGGCCTACCAACTGAGCAGGGCTGAGTTTCTTGTTTTCCTCAGACACAGGTAACTGCAACTCAGAGAGCAATGGCTGGGCTGAGCTTTTCCACTGAAACAGCTAATTTTTAATGTCATTTTAAAACATTAAGACTAAGTTTAGCCTCAAAATGGTCTTCTTTCTTCTGAACCTGCTTCACCAATTCTGCTCTTTCTTCTTTTAATCCTTGTTTGGGAAGATCCTCATTCACAAAATCATTTTGGAGATCACTACACATTCCAGTCTGAAGGGATTGAGATTCACATACATTGATATTCTTGAAGATGTTTTTCAAATGTGTCCTTCCTTCAAATTGACTAGCACGATGTGTTTAAAACGTTTTTGACATTCCAAACAGTTTTCTGTTGAAGATGCTGGTTTCTCTGAAAAAGTTCTGATCATTTTCTTCATTCTTTACTCTTCAGATGTTTTACCATGCTGTAATGGGAAATGAATGAAGATCTTGCTTTCCTTAATTGTTCTCTAAGTGCCAGACTCATAGGTGGTTTTCTTGACCTACGTGTATGGGGAGGTGGTGGATTGGTAGGTCCATGAGTTGCTGGAAAAAGCTACAGCTGAGTTCGATGGACTTTCCATCTTGGAAATGAAATCTTGGTTTTCCTCTCACTAAGCTATCCCCAGAGAGTGCGGAAAGCCCACCCAGTGAAGTATCATCCAGCTCTAAAAAGGATGGACGTGCTGATACATGCTACCACATAGATGACCTCTGTGGACACTCTGCTAAGGAAAAGAAGCCAGACACAGAAGGCCATATTGTATGATTCCATTTATATGAAATATTGAGAACAGGAAAATCCATAGCGAGACAATGTATGAGTGGTCACCAGGGGCTGCAGGATGGCAGAGAAAGGGAGTAGCTGTTAGTGGGTATGGAATTTTCTTGGGGGGGTGATGAAAATTTCCAGACTAAATAGTGATAACGGTTGCACAGCATTGAGAATGTCTTAAATTCCACTGAGCTGTACACTTTAAAATGGTTAAAATGGTGAATTTTATGTTGTATGAATTTTCCTTCAATCCATGAAATTAAAAAAAAACAACAAAACCAACCAACCAACCCAGGGTGGAAAAGAAGGAGGAAGGGCAAGATGAGGGACCCAGAACATTTCTCTGAACTTAGTTTCTTCATCTGTAACATGATGTTAGTAATGCCCCCATCCCCTAGCTGGCATGAATTAATACATATGAACTAGTGTTACCTAAATGCTTAACAGCGTAGGCACTCAAAATAAATGTTCATTGTCTTCTTTTCTACTTGTGTCTAAACCTAGTTGTCCCCTTTGTTACCTTTATCTCTTATGACTTTATGGTTTATGGCTCCAGCCATACAACCTGTCCTCATAAGGGCTTTCCCACTCAGTCTCATTGCATTTGGCAGGGTGTTCTGCCATCTGGGATGCTGTCCTGCCTCCAGTGTTAAAGGCCAGTATGGTCCTCAGGCCACTGCCACAGAATCACCTGAGGGCTGATTCTAGGGGACCCACCTGCTGAATCAGACTATCGGGATGTTTGGCCTGAGAGAACCTGGAGGTCTGCATTTTTAATACATGCTTCAGGTGATGATTGTGCACATCAAAGTCTGAGATTTATTCCTGTCTTTATCATCTCTTTCTGGAGGTCTGCTCAGACTCCTCCGCACAGAGTCCTCCTCACCTGTGCCTGAGACTCTGAGTGGCTCCAAGTCACCTTGGGTTCTGCTGGGTCTACCATATTCCATGGGACTGGGGAATTCCTGGGGACGGATATCTGGCCCTCTCTTTCTTCTTGACACCCTGATTTCTCCTGAGTGTAGGTTCTCCTG
Organism: Phataginus tricuspis; assembly: GCA_029783875.1. Classification (NCBI taxonomy): domain Eukaryota; kingdom Metazoa; phylum Chordata; class Mammalia; order Pholidota; family Manidae; genus Phataginus; species Phataginus tricuspis. The sequence continues at coordinate 764,287 of JAQQAC010018689.1, read as the reverse complement.
GTATGCTGCAGGAGGCAACACACTTTAGTTTTAAAGTCCTTAGAATCCTGTTTCCTTTACTTTTGCAGATACTTGGAGGGATAAGTAGTTTCTCTTTCTTCTGACCGTTCTGCTGCCTACTTTTCGAGAAGATGTAGAGATCATGTTACTGTGTCACATTAGCCTTTGTTTTTCCCATTCCATCTTACCCCACAGGATGTGCTAGGTGTGGGCCAGCCCCCACCCCACCCACAAGGGACCACTGATCCTGGAGCTGGGCCAGAGTCATCTCTGACTATCAATGAGCAGGTATATTCTGGGGCAGGAAGGGCCGGGTGTAAGGGTGATGGATCGAGGGGTGTGTGCAAGGAGGAAGACTCCACAGAGCTCCTCAAGGTCTGTTAGAAAACCAGTTAGGATTTCTCAGGGGCTGAGTTTGGGGATTTAAGCTGTGACTTTAAAAAGTAAAATTAAAATGTACAAATACACATACGTTTACACGGGGAATGATTTGGACATCAGGTAATTTATGTTGTCTTCTTGCTTATATGTATTTTCTAATTTTTGGCAATGACCATTTATTACTACATAATTTTTAAAAGGTGAAAAAAGGCTATTATCTCTTAAAATGTAATTGGAGTGAAGACCCTCTAGGTCAAGTTTGAGTCAGAAAGGGAACTGCTTTGGGGGTTTATTTCACTTGTAAGCCCCTGATGGGTCGGTCATATTGTCACTTTTCTGGCAGAGTCTCTGGCTGGGTCCAATTTCCAGGCTTAAGGAATGGCCTTCAGGTATAGGCCAAGTGCAAGGGAGGCCTGGCACAGAACTTTTTAATGTACAGTGTCCCTGATTCTTGAATGGCCCAAGTGTAAGCACTTTAGTCCTGGACGTAGGGAGCTGGGTGCTGGCCACTGGAGAAGGGAAGACAGCCACCTATTCTGAGGAGGCCCAGGGGCCGCCTGCACCACTGGGATGTGGCTGCTCCCCTCGAGGCTGGAGCATGCCCTCAGCATGGCCCAGCTGCCCCTCATCTCAGGAAGTTAGTTGCAGGGAAATCTTGGCTTTTACCACCGTATTATTTCATGTAGTTATTTCCTTCCTGACATAGATTCACATGCCTGATTCTGGTTTGGGCTATGGTCAAACTGGCTTCAGTGCCGCTTTGAACGTCTTTGTGCTGGTCCCTTAAAAACTTTTTTTTGCTTTAATTCCTTTCTTCAAATTCCTGCTCAGAGACCCCTACTGTCAGCCAGTTGGTGTCCAGTAAGTGGCTCCTGGAGAAGGTTGTGGAGAAGGGGAGAGGCATTTATTTGGACACATTGACCTCTGTAGATGCTGCTCTCCTTAATAAACTTCCTAGAGTCCAAAGGGGAAGGGCAGAGGCCCAATGCCAGAAACTGGCTTTTATATCCCCGTTCCTGTTGAGCTGGATTCTATGCGTGATGATAGTGGAGGCTGTTGAGCTGGCTGTCATTTCTTCTCTTCTTATAAGGGTATTAGCTATATTGGAACCAGGTCCACCCTAATTCAGTGTGACCTCATCTTAAGTTGATTACTTCTGTGAAGATCCTATTTCCAAACAAGATCATATTCACAGGGTCAGGGTTAGGACTTCAACACATCTTTTTGAAAGACAAGGTCCAAAACACAGTAATATGTAAAACTAAATTTTAATTATTACTTTTAAGGTTATAGATGGCTTTACCATATATTTTCTTATTTGCTTTCAAATATATCACTTCTTTCACATTACATCTTCTCATGATGACTTGAAAATAATTATTGACTCATGTTTCATATTAAATCCTAGAACCATTAATATTTATTATCAATATGTGAGATAATACTGCTTAATTAATTAAACCAGTACAATGTGAGGTAGTTTAAGTATTCTGAACAATTACATCCAAATGTTAATTATCTGATATTCCAATCTAACTTTCTTCCAAATCTTCCAATCTCTGATTGGAATCTCTCAGCACAGGACCTGACAATTATGTCTTACTAGTTTCAATTCCCTAATTCTGAAAGATCCCAAAGTCACATAGGTTTTACATTAAATTTCATGTCCTATTATAAACATGGCTTTCTTATTAATATAGGAGCTTGGTATGTACTCACAAACTCGTGCAAGATGGTGTGAGTGGAAAGAACACAGGCTTTGGACAGAACTTGGATTCAAGACCTTGTTCTGCTATTAACTTTTAACATTGCCCATATTTAAGTTCCTCTTTAAAATGGTGCAAGTTGTTATGAGACTTAAATGGCAATAGCTAACAGAGCTCACTATATTATATATTAGTATAGTATAGCAAATATACTAGTTTCTGTAGCACTTATTTGCCAAGCATTGTTCTAGGTGCTTCATGTATATTAAGTAATTTTTTGCACAACTGTATCTATGAAGTAAGTACTATTACTATCCCCATTGTAAATAAGGTTTTAAAGAAGACATAAAAAGGTTTAGAAACTTTCCCGAGGTCCATTAGCTAGTAATGATACAGGTGGAACTTGAACACGAGCATTCTGGTTTCAAAGTCCACACCATTAGTAATACCACACGGCCTTTCCAGTAGGTGCTTTTATTGCAGAGCCCACTCAGTGATCTGTGTGCCTATGTCTCATGTAGAGACGTAGTCATTTACCTCTGAAAATGGATTAATGGAAATTCTCTTTTTACTGGAAAACTTGAGCTAGCAAGGCACTGAAGATCCTGAGTTCAGAAAAAAAGTTTTACATTAAAAAAAAATCAAGAATAATGTCTTTGGAATAATACAGAAACTGTTGTCTGTCTCTGTCCAGTATTGCTTTCTTTTTAATTAATTTTGAAGATGCACAACTTCTTCCACGCCCTTTGTGAGTGGCTACCAATAGAGTACGTTATAGTTTTTAATATGCAGTAATGAACATAAGGGAGAGAGTGTCTGTGTGTGTACGTGTGTGCACCTGGCACTGGGAGGACAGACTGCATGGGGGATATTTAAACCACTCTCAAGGGTTGGAAACTGCCTTAAGTGGCCTGATAACACTGTAAACAACAGAACATGAAAATATCCTCCTCACAGGCACAAGATTGAGGTGTGTACTCTAGGAATTAGACATTGCCTTTTTTGACTAATCTTGTAACTTCAACATTCCCCAGGAACAAAATGTAAATAACTGGAAAGGAAATGTGACTAGAAGTAACAGTCTAGCCACTCATACATGTGGAGCAGCAGAAGTAAGCCTTGTTTGTTTAAATGGATGTGAAGAGTTAATTTCTGGCTCATGGCACCAGAGTGGTGGTCCACTATCTGAGGAGGAGCAGAGGGAATCTGGTAGGAGGGTAAATCAAATGTCTGGCACATACAAGCAGCAGGCTGTGGGAAGCCCCAGTCTCCCTGCCGATAACTTATCTCTCTCCTTCCTCTGAAGCTTGATCATGGTATTTAAAATACAGTCAGAGTATATTTTATGTTTGTGGCATGATGGAGGTATTCGTACAAATTTAAACCTTTAAACTTAGCAAAATATACAGAAAATACAATGACACCGAGTTAGATCTAATAGATGTTAAGCCATCTAGTTAGTGTTTATTATTTTCTTGTGTGCTTCCATTTTTTCCTTCCTTCTCCTCCTCTAAAAGTAACTTATTTATATACAATTTCAAACACAGAAAAGAAGAAATAACAATCTTGTTTTGTCTACACCTCTACATGCTTCCCCAACTCCCTAGATGATTTGGGGTCAAGTCCTAGCCATTGCATTACTCCATTCATACATTTTTTAACATTAATATCAAAAGATAAAGATTATTTAAATATATCGATTACATCATCACCTCACATAAACTATTAATAGTAACTCTTTAATATCTGTAAGTAGTCATTCAGTATTCAAACTTTCCTGTTTTTTCTATAATTGTAATTGTGGAAATCAGAACCAAAGGAATTTATGTTCATACATTGCAGTTGACAAATCTCTTCCCTCTTTTAATCTGTAGTTCCCTCATCCCTCTCTCTTTTCTTCCTTGCAATTTATTTTTTGAAGAAATCCATACTCCAGATTTGTTGATTACATTTTAGGGACTCCATTTAATATTTTTCCTTGTCTGCTGTTTTTCCATAAATTAGGAGTTGGTTCCAGGAGCTTAACCAGATACAAATTCTATTTTTTAGCAAGAATATTTCAGTTATTCTGTGTACTCCTATCAGAGGCTCATAATGTGCATTGTGTCTTTTCTGTTATTGTTTCAGACTACCATCTTCTCTTTAGAGAAGTAAGATGTTATAGATGTGTTAAAATTCCACTGCCCCCTCATTCCCTCCTCAGAGGTAAGTACCATCCTGAACTTCATGTTTCATTTTCATACATATTCTTATACTAATTATATATTCATATTTTTAAAACTAGACTTAAAAGTGTTTGTCTGCTTTAACTTTTTACACAATTAGTATCACACTGCATGAATGTATTTACAGCTTTCTTTGATTTATGGTGATATGAAGATCTAATTCATTTTATTTTAACAATATTGCCTTGTATGAATGAATTCCAGTTTATTTATTAATTTACCTACTTATGGACAGGCATATCATTTTCACTTTCCTCCCTTAAAAACAGCACTGTAATGAACATTCTGTGCCTGTCTTTGTGTATCTGTACTGACATTCCCCAGGTGAGGCACCTACAAGGGAAACTTCTGGTTCGTGTTGGTGTATTGCAGCTGACTTGTGCTGGCTCAGGAGAGACTACTGTTATATTTCCAAAAATTTTGTGAGCTGGTTTTTTAAACAGACTTTATTAAAACCTAAATTATGTAAACTTATGATTAAAGGAATTACACTGCAAACAAAAGTAATAAATACCAAAAGTTCATCACTTACTAATTATTTTACTATAATTTACTATGCTGTTACCACACATACTATAATTATCTATGCTCTTGAGGTTATTTATGCCTATTTTATCTGAATGAGGAAATACTATATAATAGTGTGATATGGCTTATCTCTTTCCAGCTCTGCTCCAAGTGGCACCACATTGGTAGACTGAAATCAGTCATGGTGGGAGTAGTCACAGCATGGAAATTGGATGCTACTACAAATCAGAGCTTAATTTATTGCTTTATTGATGGTCTGGGCTTAAGAAAGTAAGGGGAAAATGTTAATAATGCAGACTGGTCTTAAAAGTGTATTGTGTCTACAACACTTACATTGTGAATAGCCCAAAAAGTGAAGAAACACTCTTCCAATATTCAGAAAGTATTATCCAATAACACATCCAATGTCACATTAAATGGTCACGTTAAAAATCTTTGGGATGTGATGTACTATTCAGTGAATGATGCAACAATTTAGAGGCCTAACTCACACTGTATTCAGAAACAAACTCCTCACAAATTAAAAATCTCAATACACAAAGCATTTTCTTTTGAAAGAAAATGTAAGGGATTATCTTTGTGGCTGAGAGAGGCACCACCCAGATCCATTTTCAAGAAAGGGTTCATGGGCTACAAGCAGGGAAGACAGCTGTCAGCTTTGCCTGGATCCAGCTAGCTGCTCCTGGGGGACTGCCAGCCAATGACTGAGCAAGGTGGCACTTCAAGGTTCAGGCCAGTCCCACCCAACAAGGGACCCCTTTGATGGGACCTTTGCTCTGGAGCCCCCATCGGGCTGCGGGTGACTTTGATCTGCGCTGTGGTCTGACAACCCCCTGCTCTCTCTCTCTTTCTTCCTTAGATACTAGCCTCCAACAAAACATGCACACCTGACTTCATCTCAGGGCTGCTGCTCGGAGAACCTATCTGCAACGTTTTGTTGACTTTTGAGTTAGGAAAAGTTCTACAGTGTGAGTCCATCATATTTTTGTTGTAATTACTGATTATGGTATGGCTTGCATACAAGTGCACTGAATTTGGAATTCTCAATGCTGAATTCAGACTGGGCTCTAAAAGGACATTATTTGCTGAAATATTAAGAGTGGTTGTCTCGGGGGTGGTCAGGCATGGGGTGAAATTTTTGTTTGTTTATCTGTATTTTTTCAAATAAAAAACATTTGTTGAGAAACCTAAGTGTTGCCAGGCATTGCTCTAAAACAGCAGGAGTTTCAAACGTAAGACTGTCCTTGCTCTGAGGGATCATACAAATGAGAACAAGGCAGGAGACACCCTACAGGAGTGTTCGGGTCAATCGGTTATATCCTCTCTTAATCTGTTTTGGCTAAATTAGCTTTGTTGAGAAAGTTTTTAGGTTTCAATTGCGGGTGATAGAATCATTAGCTCTAGAAAATTACCCTTTCAATTGATTTGAGGGGAGAAATCATTCTTTTTTTGGTAACACAGGTCTTTCTCACCTTATTTCAAAATGGTACTAGGATGTATCTACTATGTGAGTGGAAAAATTTCTTCCAGCACTTAGTTGACTAGCTGGTCCTTATCTGTGTACTTCAGCCACATCCCATTAGCTGGGAGAAACATGTAAGTGTGGCAACTATAAGAAAGACTGGGCGAACACACAAGTGCTCTTCTCCTTCTACCCCACAGGCGCCTGCTCCGTCTCTTCCTTGATCTCTGACAGGCGGCCCTTTCTTCACTATAGCGGGAAGAAGAGCACCATACGTCTAGAAACTGGAGTAGGAATGAACATTGCAGCATTACTTGGCTGTAGACTAAAACAATTTTTAAAAAGCTATTTAATATTGAATGAAGAATATGTAGGAATGAAAAGGAAACAGTTGTGTTCTAAGACTTTGAAATAAGCTGGCCCAAATCCCCTATGACAGAGAGAAATATGTGTCTAATGAGGCCAGTGGCACTAGACTAAACTCAGTGATAACGATGATTTAGAATCTGGTGTTGCAAAGTTTTGAGTTCTGTGTGAATTGTAACACCCCCCACGTCCACTTGCCCTGACTTAGAAGAGACACTAACTCATCTCAGTCAGCCTTCAAAGGACCCCTAATTGGAGGAGGGACTAAGGGGAGGACAGAGGACTAGCTTTATGTGCAACCTGTCGGGGATGTAGCCTCTGAATTTAGTCTTTCCAAACAGAAAAGATTGCTTACTGTTTTCCTTGTGGACCTATCACACATCTGGCAATGTCCCAAAGACTGAATTTATTCTCTAGGGTCTTAGAACCAGAAAAAGACAAAGAAGATTCTTTTCTCATGGTCACTCAGAGGAAATGGAATGAAATCTTGTGCAGCTGTAGTTAGAAAGGAAAAGCCTTAAAGACTAAGAAAATGTCTATGCCATTTGGGTTATTTTTTAATTTAAAGCGGAGAGGCCTGAGAAAAGGCAATAACAAAAGTTCTTCATAGTCAGTTTAGTTTCATTGTATTTTATTGAAACTCTTATGGCCAGATATTTGGGGAAGAAAGAGGAGACTATGTGAAGCTATGATTTCCTGGGCTTTCTGTAGTATCCATGGGAATCAGAATAATAAGCTCTCACACAGCCACGCCTGAAATCTGAGTTCAGGGCCTGAAATCCTTAAGCTAAGGGACTGCCCTTGACCCACTTCTTCACACTGTCTCCTCCTCCCAGACCATGGAGACTCTATAGGAGATTAGCTATTTTGACTCATTTAGCAAAACTAGCATTTTTCATCTAGGACACTTTTTTTTACAACTTTATCTGAATACTGACTATATCTTATCTTGGTATATAATTGGCAGTATTTCTTTCTTTCATGGTGGTAAATAAAACAATGGGCCATTGTATAATATATTCAATGAAAGATAATAATGACAGCTCCTTTTTAGTACCTTTTATGTACTAGTCACTCTAAGTGTTCTGCAATTAGTATTTCATCTAATGTATTACTCACAAAAATGTATGAGGATTCACTAGATCTTATGTGTGAGAAAGATGGGGAGACCTAACCCTGAAGGAAGGCCTTCAGCAGGCAGGTCTGTCTGAATCCAAACTCCGTTCTCTCCCCACATGATCACCACAGCCTCTCTGTGCCCAGCTTAACAGCCAAACAGCCACGGCGTGGTGATATCAGCAGAAATACTCCCATGGCATTGACGTTGTGTGTGTGTAGATTGTGAAACAACAAAAATTCAGCTGAGTAATTTCAGAGATCAAATTGGCTTTACTGAATGATTTATGAATCAGGCAGCATCACATCCAGTGACAAGGAGCTCCAATGAGCTGAAGAAAAGAAAAGGTGTTTAAACGCAGAGGAGTGGAAGATAGGAAATTATTAGCAAAGAAGGCTTTGTTTTAGGTAAGGTTGCCCTCCTTAGGGGAATGGAAATGGCCTATCAGTGAATTTCCTAGTGCTGGCGGGCTCGCAGTCACATTTCTAGGGGCATTGAAACTAGTTAGGTTAGGTATTAAGTTTTGGTTTGCTGACGTGGGGCCTTCACATAAGTGACTCTATTTTGGGACTGTGGTTATCTTTTTAACCAAACACATACACTCAATACAATGTACCTATAAAGTAGGTATTTACCATTAGCATCCTTATTTCACAGAAGAGAAAGCACAGAGACATTGTCCAGGGCACACAGCTCACTGGTGGCAGAACTAGTGTTGATCCAGGTAGGTGGTTCCAGAGTCCTGACTAACCCATCTTGCTCCCACACCAGGATTAACAGTTGACACTGGGGAGCTCCCCACTCCAGTAAAAGCTTAGAGCTGAGTGTCCACGGGCTTTGACCATGATTCATTCATCTGTTTTCAGGAAGCAGATCAATTTATGTTGTAGTTTATTACCCCATTCCCTCGGGTCCTATAGCCTCACTATAGAGCAGTCTTTCTGTAGGTTGCAGAAAGAGTCCTTGTAAATGTGGCTCCTTCAGCGGAGCTCACTGAAGTGCCAGGGCTTGGCCACTTAAAACATTAAAGTAAATGATAGGATAAAAGAGAATGGAACCAACAGTTTGTACTAAATAGGAGCCAAGCATTTTGCTTATGTTACCCATATAATCCTCACAATAATCGGTTATTGTTCTCTTGTCCTAGATGAAGCCGCTGAGTGAGGGCAAGATGTGAAATAATGTGAACCAAGTCACCTTCATAGTGACAGAACAGGTCTGTCTCTGGGCCAAAGTCAATACTCAGTTATGGGCCAAAGCTTAAGTGGTAGATAAAGGGAAGGAGAGGAAGAGAGGAAATCTGAGCTGAAATAGAAAACGAGCCTGTGCTGTGGCACGGACATTGTCTAGAGGTAAGGGAGGATGTGCTAGGAAGCAGCAGAAACTGCCTGAGGAAAAGCACGGGAGCAGGAGCGACTTGCCGTGATGGGGGGCTCTTGCCGTGAAAGGGTAGAAGAGGATCACATCTCATTTCATAATGCTCAGCTTTAAAAGACCATAGGAAAAGTCTGAACCCGGTCAGGAGCCAGTGGGAGGCCAAGTCCCCAAGAAGTATCTGAAGGACAATATCATAATTATTAAGTGAAATGATTATTTAGTGAACATGTGAGAGCATATCCCATTAAGCTGCAGCTGAGATTAATGAAAATCCTACAGTTAAAATTCAAACCCTGGCAAATGATATAGGACATTTAGCCAAGCTTTTACCACAAATCTGCTGCTTTTAAAAAATAGCCAAAGATCTCCAAAATAAAGCTCAGGCAATTGAAAAAGCCAGCAGGTGATTTACAATATGCCACTGAATTTGAAGGGCATTGGAGGGAGGTTTACTTAAAACTCATGAAGACAATGATTTAGAGCATGGGATGGAGCCACCAGTGTGGGCAGAAGTGAGAAAGGGTATTGCAAAAACAGCTTGTCTTCTTTTCTGTGGAAAAAAAACAAGCAGGGAGGATCTGCAGTCAATCAGCACGTCTAAACGACTCTACCACCCTAAAACAAGCAGGTCAGCCCCAGGCTCTCAAAGGTAAATTGGGTTTCACCTCCCCCCGCCTGCCCCCAAGACCCTGCACCACCATCCTTTGTAATCACTACAGGATAGATTCAGCAATGGGCTGAACTGAGATTTGGAACAGAGCACAGAGAAATCAATACACCAGCTGGAGCACAAAGTCCAAGAAACATAAATTTCTTGGAAAATGGCCCTGTATTTTGGCAATTATCACTGTGAATGAGAATATTTTAGAATCTCAATTCAGAACAAAGTAGCAGGATTTTTTTCCTCCAAACTCCTCAACAGTATGTTTTACTCTTGTGTTTACCCCTGACTCACAAGTGCAGGCATGTTTTTATGTTTATTCCTGAATGATGTAAAGCATTCTATTCTGTGAAGTAGTATCAGACTTTATTGTAAACTACTTATTGAAACTTTAAAGTTTTTTTTCTCCCTATAAAGGCTTTTCTTTTGAAAGAGAATATTGTAAATGTATTTCTGTGGAATACATTATACTACCAGAGTTGAATCTATTAATGTTTACAGTTTAAACATTTCCATTTTCAAGCATAGACTTGGTATAGCCAGTCAGCCTAACCTAAAACCTCCTGTAATTATGAGTTCATCCTATAGAAAACAGAGGCAAATGATAAGAGAAATACTTCTGGCACTATTCCAGGGTATACAGTAAAGAACCTGAATAATTCCATCTTATTCTATAGTAAATAGACTGTGCAAGCTCTGAGGTCTTGCTCCTGCAGAATTTAGTGTTCCTCATTAAAAGTCTGATATGATTTGGTTGTGACCTGGGGTCTGGGCAATCAGATAGAATAAAAAAGCCATTTCACATTTTTTCAGTGTGGGGATTTCAGTTTTTGCCACTATGTAATCTTTTATTCTCTCAAATGATCTCTGAGAAGCAAGTAGTAAATATAAATGGCAATAACTTGAGAACGGGAAGTCCTCTTGGAGTTAAAGACCCAAGTTCTAGTCAAACCTCTGCCATTTAAGACTTGGACAACCTTAACCTCCTAGCCTCAGTTTTGATTTTTTAGATTTTTTTGTTTTTTGTTAGCTTACTTATTCAAGCTATATTTACTGTGTGTCTGCTATTGTGCTAGGCCCTGGGTTATACACTGGAGTTACACAAATTAACACTGTACCCACAAACTCTGCCCTCCTGAAACTTAATAGATCATCAATGGAAACATTCAACAAAAAAATTGCACTAATTGTTGACTATAGTTTTATAAGAAGGAACAGTCGAGTATAGATTGCTAACTAATAATGGAGGTTCCTAATCTTCCTTTTGTGGGTCCTAAATAATGAAATGTGGCTGATGCATAGAAACTTCAATAAATTGCAGCTGAATCTGAAAAGGTGTTCCTAAACAGGAGAAACTGGCAAAAAAAACCCAGCATCAGAGTCTCTGATTCCTATTTCAGTCTTCTGGCCTATCAGAAAACTGAAAGCAATCACATTATCAGAGGGTTGGCAGAGGGAAAAGGAGAAATTTCTTTCAGCATATGTTTACCTTGAGGAGAGAGAAATAAAATATTTCAAGGACTCAAATTTGCTGTATCTGTTGGTATAAATAAACCTTAAAGGGTTCATGTAATTTTTTTTTCTTTTTGCATACTGCTTTGGTTTCTCACTTAAAACTTAAATCCTTTGACAAGTGATTATTTTTAAAGAGGCAGAGAACATGAAGCAATGGGTCAAGTGCCATTGGGTAAGGGATTTAACTGAAATGAATGTAATTCGATTTTGTGCAATTTACATTTTGATGTAGAAAAAAATAAAAGGAATCTGGCCTGCTAACTGAATGGAGCCTTGTTCTGACACCATTCATCACATACAATGACGATTCTGCTACAAGCTAAACTAAAAATGGAATATTATAGACCCCAGAGGCAGCTTAGGAAGTTTCATAATGGCTCACTCCATGACCTCTAAATCTAACAATAAAAATACCACTTTGTATGCAATGTCTCTGCATATCATTGGTTTAGGTATTTGTATTACTGTAGCCATCTTTAAGATCAAGAAACTAAAACAAAATAAAGGAGGAAATTACTTTCTCAGGGAAATGTTATTAGTCAGAAGTAAAGCCAGAAATACAGCTGTCTGACTCACTTCAGCTGGGCTGGGCTTCAGGGGACAGTGGTGTATGAGAGGAAGTGGCAGCATAAAGAGGGGGGATGGTAAGAAAAAAGCCCAGATGGAAAGAGAAGGGGAAAAAGAAGTTGAAAGGGAGAAACTGTAAAGGAGTGCTTCCTCCATGCTGATTAGGAGAGGCTGACGATGCTTTTGTAGACATTTCAGGGAAAATACAATCTTGTGAAAAGTTTCCTTTGTTTATTTTGAATGAAAATGCAAATTCTGATGAAGGTTCAGAAGATCACAACCTGGAAGGGATAACTCAATAGGATAGAAAGTAGAAATCAAGATTCAAAAAATTTTACAGATTGGAAAACTGGGTCAAAACAAAGAATGTACAATGTAGACCTGATCAGTTAAAATTCAACATTTAGATTCTCATTCTAAAGACAGACCCTTGCCTAACACCCATGGCTAAAGAAAATTGGATTTGTCAGTACATTTGTTAACTCCCTCCCAACAACCTGAAATTAGTATAGGTCAATGTGCCAGAGGAGGTGCCACATTATAACCATTAAGAGTATGGGCTTTGTTTTTTTTTTTGTATCATCAATATAAAATCACATGAGCAACATTCTGGTTACTAGATTTCCCCCATTATCCAGTCCCCACCACATACCCCATTACAGTCACTGTCCAGGGCTTTGTTTTTAAAAGAACTTTGAGTTCAGGATCTACATCCTGACCTTGTAATTTGCTGTATGATCTTGAGAAAATTGCTTTAACCTTCCTAAGTTGCAGTTCCCTCATCTAGAAAATGTGCATAATAATAGTACCTAACTTAGAGGGTTGCTGTGAAGAGTAAATGGGGATAAACACTAGAGTTAAAAGCAGACTTTGGAGCTAAAGTGTCTGAATTGAATTCTAACTCTGCTTATTATTGTCCATTTGACTCTATGTAAGTTGCACACCTTCTTCATGTCTTGGTTTCATATGTAATATAGGGGTGATGTATATTGTCTACCTATACATTGTAAGTGCTAAATAAATGAACACAAGTACTTAGAACAGTGCCTGGTATACAGAAAGCATCCAGTAAGTGAGAAATATTACTATTATGTAATTATGTATAAATATTAGCTACTATCATGTGTCTTCATTTTTAATATTATTATTCCCACAACTTATATCACCTCCCTGAGCACTAGCGGGATCAGTGAACCAAAGCCTCCCTATCTAATGACTACATGGCAGATTCCAAACACTTATTTCTGATTTAAACTCAGATGTCTTCTGGTTCCCAGCCTTGCTGTGAAGCTCAGTTCTTGCTCTCTCTGTTTGGTCAGGATCTCAGTTTCCCTCAACACAGTTCCAGATGTTAATCCCAGGGTCCTCCAACTATGGGTGGGCCCACACCCTTGCACATAGATTTCTGTGGGACACCGACCTCATACTGTTCTCTCCAACTTGATCCCATTACCATATAGCTCATTCTAGCCTCTGTCCCTGGCTCCTCTGTAAACTCCCACTTCAGCAGTGAGAGGCCAGGGTCCCTTACACGGAAATCTTAGGTCCTCAGCTGCAGTGCACATGAGCAGCTGTTCAAAATTGTCAGCCTGGACCCACCCCCTCCTCCCGGCAAACAACTTTATCAATGAGAGCATATATAGCTCATAGTTCCTCTTGACTCTAATTCTACAGACTTGTCATTTCCAGAGATGTTTAGGGCAGTGCCTTTCCCCCCAACCCTTTCAGTGAGGTTGTTCCACACATTCATACTCAGTCTCTTTCAGTCACATTCTGTGTTCCATCCCAGGTCTCCTGACCTCCCAAAAGGTTTTTAAAATTTGACATCCATGAAGGTTCACTCTTTGTGCTGTAAAGTTCTATGGATTTTGATAAATGCATAGAGTCATGCATTCACCATTACAGTATCATACAGATCAGTTTCCCTACCCTAATAAAATTCCCGTGCTTCAGTTACTGACCCCGCACCCCCATGAGCCCCTGACCGCCACTGCTCTGTCTGCCATCTCTACAGCTGTGCCTTTTCCAGAATGTCATATAGATGGTATCAAACTGGGGAGCCTTTTCGGACTGGCTTCTCTCCCTCAGCAACACACATCTCAGATGAAGGCCTGTCGTCCGGCAACAGGACTAGTCAGCACTTCCTGGGCACCGCTTGCTCATTCACGTTTTGGTCTCGCCCACGACACGGTGAGCTTTGTGAGCACAGAGTGTCTTTCTTGTTCCTCATTTTATCCCCAGTGCCCAGCACAGTGCCTAATAGATTCAAAAAAAGATCAGTAGCTATTTGCCGAATGAATAAACCCATCAAGTCCTCTTGGACATTGTTGTGTAAAAGCATTTGCTCTGATCTACTGCACGAATATTAATATCATAATTGTTTATATCTGGATTAGAACAATAGAATTTGTCCAATTTATTTCCTAGTTCTTAAAAATTTCTTAGAATTTCCATACATTTCATATTTAAAGTCATATTTCTCTGTAGCCTTATTTGTGATTGGTATGAAACTGCAATAGTTAATTTATTTTTCCTGGTATAATTTGAATATATAAAAACTGCATTAAAAAAGTCTAAGTAATAACCTTTGGCATTAATTTTTACAACCTGAGAGAAGTCTTTCTTTGTATTTACTTATATTTCAAGAAAAATGAGAACATTTCCTTTTAAATTATATAAACTCTATCAAAATAAAAAGTACACACAGAATAATACATAAATAATAACTGTATATCTTGATGGATTTCCCAAAATGAACATATTCAGGTAACCTTCCCTAGATCAAGAAATAGTATATTATAGCCAGAACCCCAGATCACAACCTCCTATTAAGGTTAATCACCATTCTGACTAATTTTGCCTGTTTTTAAACTTTATATAAATGGAATCATCCATTACATACTGTTTCTGTGTTTGACTTCTTTTGCTCAACATGAGCTTATGAGATTCATCCATATCAAGGTGCATATATTTAGATATTTTTCATTGCTAGATAATAATCCCTTATGTGATTATACTGCTACTTATTCATTCAATTGTTTGTGGGAATTTAGGTGGTTTCCAGTTTGGGGCTATTATGAATAGGGCTGCTGTAAACACTTAAGTGTATAGTTCTGATGAACATAACATATATAATGTTTTAAGCATATACCTAAGAGTGGGAAGGTGGGGCCATAGAGTATGTATAATGCTATGATATAATCTGTTTTCAAACTATCAGGACTTTACTGATTGTCCTGGAAAGCTAGAGTTGAACGTTCAAAATTCATAGTATTTAATAAAATCATATTGTATTTCATTTAAGAATATGAATATACCTGTGGTGGGCAGAATAATGACCACCCCTCCACAAAGATTCCACATTGTAATCCTCAGGACCTATTTAATATGTTACCTTACATAGCAGGAGGGACTTTACAGGTATTATCAAGCTAAGGATGTGGAGATGGGGAGATGGTCCTGGATTATCCAGGTAGCCCCATGTAATCACCAGGGCCTTTCCTAGAGGAAGCAGGAAGGTTAGAGTCAGAGAAGATATGATGACAGAGAAGACGTCAGAGAGAGTGGTAGATTTAAAGGCGTTACACTGCTGACTTTGAAGATGGAGGAAGGGGATCATGAGCCAAGGGGGCTCTGGAAGCTGCAAAAGAAAGGGACACACTCTCCCCAGAAGAACCACTGGCAAGAGAACAGACTCTCCTAGGAGCACCCAGGAGGCAAGCAAACCTGTCAACACTGATTTGGGCTCTACACGATCCATTTCAGACCTCTGATGCCCAGAACTGTAAGACAACAAACTTATGTTGCTCTAAGCCACTAAGTTTGTAATTTGTTACAGCAACAATAGGAAATTAATACAATATCAAGTGTGGTCTTCTAAAAATGAGCTATTTTAAGTTCTACTTATATATTTATTTTTAAATAAAATCTACTTTATTTTAGTACATAGTTTCATTTTAACACTAAGATGACTTATCTTTTGTATTTTAATTCTACTGCATGAGAATAAACAGTTTAATTTCAAGTAAGTACTTATAAAAGCTTTTTAAATATCACTATTTTAGTGATAGCTCATTTATTGTTTAGCTTGTCTTTCTTACCAGCTTTATTTTCCCATTTGCTCTTTTTTTTTTATTTTGTTCTGGTACCCATCATTTTTTAACCTCTTTCCATATAGTTCACTCTATATTCCAAGACCACATTTTTTTCTTGGGAGAGGCCAAGTTTGTGCTGAAATTCAGGAAACCAGTTATTCATGGGTCTCTTTTACTTACATTTTAAAAATGTGGTTTAGTAAATTAATTAGTGGACATAGAACATATAGAGAATTTTAGATAGCAAAAATTATTGCATTAACCTCCTTGATCTCTATTTTAATTAAACTTGTTTTTGATCTAAATTTGGACAAGATCCATTTGATCAGCTAAGTAGATAGAAAAAAAGTACAAGAATAAACAAATATAAAACCTATTAATGTTCTCTGGATTCCATCTTTCCCTGATTTCCCTAAACATTTTCATCTATGTTCTATGATCTTCCTTTTTTCACTAGAACATAGCCCCGTTAGCCTAGCAAAGAAATATTTAACACGTGGATTAGGACCAGAAATATAAAAAAGCCTGAGAATCAACTGAAAGTCCAGGAATTTTGACTGCCAGCAAGTGCTTCCTTAAATTAGAATATGGCCACAGCCCCCACTGTTAAATCCAAACTCCCAGGGCAGCAGCATGGTAGCAACTGGGTGGGGATTATATGATCCTGGGGTTTATGTTGAAATCTGTCTCAGGGAAATCAGATCCACTTCAGGAACTCTGAGGCCATGTGTAAACTGTAATGAAGACTTCAATAGCAAGATTTAAAAAATTACAAATATTGTACTATTTTTGTATAGATTAGATAGGAAATATTTAAGCTCTGTCTTAAAGTAGAAAGTTTGTGAATACTTTGATCATTACAATATTGCCAGTTCTTCTAGATATAATGTATCAGTTGTACAGATAAGTCATAAACTTGGAAAACACTGTGTAACAATTTATGAAAGAGATAAATTAGGGCGTGATTATTTGTGTGCATATGTATTAAGTATATATATACACTTTTGTTTTGCAAAAGGATTCATAGGAAGTCACTGATATGTTTGAAATGTGATTCTTGCTTAACTGGAAAACAATATTTAAAAATCCCTTTCCCTGTCTTTCCTGCTCTTGGGCTTGCAGTCTTGTCTTTCATTATGGGCTGGTCAGGGGTGAGTGTAGATCTGCTATTTATTGCACACTAGCTCTAAGTTATACCCCTGAGATCTCACCCTGCTCCAGATGCGTCTTTTTGAATATGTAGTCTTGGTCAAAAGGAGAAGTAACAGGAGGACAGTGTATCAGGGTTAATTACTAGAAAGAAAATGTGTAAATTCAAAGGAATATAAATGAGTTACCAAGTTGGGGGAGAAACAGACAAAATCAGGAGGAGAAACTCTAGAATGTCTACTTTCTTTGAACCACAGAGATAAAGTGAGCCAAATATCAAAGTAGGTTAAGGTTTCAGTGAAAGTTGAATTAGAAATCCTCCATTCCCAGTTGCCTTGGCAGAGGCCCTCTCCCTGTGTTAATGACATAAAAATGACAAAAAACAAAATTGCAGCATTATTCACAACAGCCAAGATACGGAAATAACCTGTGTCAACAGATGAATGGATGAAGAGGATGCGGTCTGTATATGCAGTGGAATATTATTCAGTCATGAAAAATAATATTTCCCACAACATGGACAAAACTTGAGGGTGTTATGCAAGTGAGATAAGTCAGACAGAGACAGAAAAATTACTGTACAATATTCTATGTGAAATCTAAACAAGAGGAACTTATAGAAACAGAGAGTAAAATAGTGGTAACCAGGAGCTGGGGGTGAGGGTGGGGAAATAGGGAGATGTCAAAGGGTACAAGCTTCCATTTATAATACCAATAGGTTCTATGGATCTAATGCACAGCATTGTGACTACAGTTAATAATACTGCATTACACACTTGAGAGCTGCCAAGAGTAGATCTTAAATGTTATCAACACAAAAAAGATACATGTAAATTAAGTAAGTAGTAACTAGAAGCAGAGCAATGTATGGTTTACTAAGTTAGCTCCATTCTGGGAGAGTCTTGGTAGCAGAGTCAGTCTGAGAGAGGGTGGTGCTTGGTGCTGCAGACAGAATATCAGATGATGAAGCAAATGATTCAGGTTACAGATAAAGAGGTAAAATGAAGCTTGCATACTCAGGGCCTCTGGGTTACTGGGGACTTTGGCTAAGGAGTATTACTAACAAATCTTTTGGTTCAGTATGCATATACTGGCCTGGATTGCACTGCTCTTTGGAAGTAATCCCCTGCTACCCCAGAATGAAACAAGCATAAGAATCATCTCACCCTGGAAGACCTGGGTATTTTGGAAGCTTTGCTGGTCTGGGTAAGCTGCAAAGTATCCTTGAGAGTCATAGCAGACTCTGCAGTGATGGTGAGACCACAGAAGGGGCAGAAAGCCTTGGAAAAGCCTCAAAGGGACATGTCAAACTTCACTGAAGATGTGGCAAAATAAAATGTATAACAGTGTAGGAAGGAAACAATTTAAAATTATTCCTTACCTAAAACTTCTTCCCATGTTCAAGGGACAAAACACCATTTCCTATGTCCAAACACTGAAGAGTTAATCAGTTTATCTAGAGTACCTTGAGGATGGTCTCAGCTCCTAACTTGAGTGTTTTATGTCCTTGTCCCCTGCCAGAGGGTTTCTTTCTTTTAAATTCTGTACTAAACTTCACCTACCTTTTGAGAACTCCTAATCTGATACTTATCAGTTTGTTATTACCCCAGGATCTGGCCTCTTTGATCTGGCAGTTAATCCCCCTAAAACCTGGTGTTCAGCTTTTAGAATTTCAGCAGGCCATGCCAGGGTAGGCTCTGGCCCTCCAAATCTCACCAAAATGCTGGAGTTGAGAAAAGTTCACGTCCAAGTGTAAGTGTGGTGTTGGCCCAAGGGTGATTGCTGAGGCAAGACAAAGGTTAGTTTGATGGAGTATAGCTTCTTAAACTCTCAACGAGAGGAGAATCACCTTACAAACTGCCTCTTCCTTTGCAAAGCTATCTACTCTGCCTTACGCAGTTAGCCTTCCCCATGAGTATGCAGAAGGCTTTAAGTTACTCATTTTCCTCCTTCCCCAAACTATACCTCTGTCCATTTCCACACTGACCTCTAGTCCTTCCAGGATGAGGATCACACTCTTTATAGAGTGATGTACACCGTAATGGCTATTTTATTAGCCACACACACACATCCCTAAGCTTTGACCTCAAAGCTTTTAATTTCAAAGTTCTATGTACTTCCAACCTTACAGCTGTACCTGCACCATTACTCCACTCCCTATTCCCATCACCTTAGCACCTCTTTTCTAGCTGTTTTATCTTGCGCATTTACCTAATTCTAATATTAGTCTGAAATTTCTGGATTTTCCTTTATCCAGCGTTACTGATTGTGGACACTCTGATGATCTGCTCCTTTTGGAATGAAGGACTTAGTCCCCAAGTGCTGCTGGCAGACAACCCTTGGTGGCCAGTATTGTGGAGAATTGTCTCTGCTCAGAGAAACGCCTCCTTGCCAAGGACACAGCCTCTCCCCAAGGAGGCCCACAAACTGTCAGCCCCCTTGTCCCGACATGGGTCACACGCCTTTGAAGAGCTGTCTAGTGTCAGAGCTCCCTGCAGGCTTGGCTCAGGCCTTCTTTGAGACTCTCTTACAGCCTGACCTCTTTTGCCCCATCCTTCTTCTTTTCCTCCTTTTCCAAAGAATAGTCCCTAATACACTTTCAGTAGCTCATCCCATCTCGGAGGCAGCTTCTGGGGAACCCAACCAGGGCACTGCCCATTCTTCGGGCTATGGTGGATGAGGACTTCTTCCCCTGCACAGCTCCACCCTGTCCCTGTTACAGCCTCCCCCATTTCACCTTCTCCCTGGTTATGTCACTACTTTTAGATAAATCAACGGGCAGAACAATGATAACATAGCCATTATTCAAAGCTGAAGCATATCATTTACTATATTTGTCTCATCAACTTTTTCTTTCTCCTGATGCCAATAGCTGCCTTACATTTTTATTTCCTTGGTTTTTCCATCAATTGTCTCCTCATTTCAATCTTAAGACTAATTCTCCTTCGAACATGGTCACACATATTAGCTAGTCAACCAGTCCTATACTGTTTTTAGAAAATACTCCAACAGTCTTCCACCACTTTTCTTGCCCTTGGGGCCTCTCTGCTCTAATGTGGCTGTTTTGTGTGGCTGATGACAGCCGGCATTTTGGTGTTTCTGTTCACTGTCATTCTGGGAATGCCTTTTCCCCCATGCTGTTACCCATTTCCTGGATCCTCTATCTTCCTCTTTGCTGCTTTACTCCTTCAGTCCAGTGGGGGCACATGATCTAGTAGCTTTCTAGAAAAGGATGTATGGGAGGTAAACTTTTTAAGCCTTTGCATTTCTGAAAATGTCTTTCTCGCCTCACACATGGCTGATAGTTTGGTTGAATATAGAATTTTAGACCAGGAATCATTTCCTCAGTGTTTTGAAGGCATTGTTCTTTTGTCTTCCAGTTTCTGGGGATGCTGGTGGGAGGATCCTGTCCTTTTCGTGTGGTTTGCATTTCATCTGTTTGTGTTCTGATCCCTGAAAGCTTTTAGGATCTTCACAGTGGCCCTGGTGTTCTGAATCTTCCTGATAATGTGACATGAGTCTATTTCTAGTCTGAACTGGGAATGAGCCTCCAGTTTTGAACCTCATGTCCTTTAGTTCTAGGAAATTTTCTCTCACTATTCCTTTGATGGTTCTTCTTTCCATCTCTTTCTCCTCTGTCAGATGTTGGACCTCCTGACTTGCTAGTCTGGTGTTCTTGTCGGTTCTGTTTCTCTTTCCATTTCTGACTTTTTATGCTAATTAGGGATATTTTTTCAACTTTTTGTTCTAATATCTTTGCTGATTACTTTTTCACTTCACTTTCACTCTTATTTCCTTGTATTCTTTCTTATTCTCTGAATATTCCTTTTTTTTTCAAACAGTACCTAGTTTTTATTTCAAAGACTTTTAACTTGTCTGAGTACAATCATTATAGGGTTTTTCTTATTTATTTTTTTTCCTTGTTTCTTTCTTTTGCTTATGTTGCCTCTGCCTTTTATGTTAGAGACTTTCTGCAAACACCAGTGAAACTTTACTATCCAATTATGATTACTTTTTTATCTTTAAGAGCAAGACACTAAAAAACTGATTAACTCAGGTGGAGCTTGTCCACTGGTGAGCTTTACCACCTGGCCCTTTCGTGGGGCTCAGAAGAGTACCTGTAGTGCTTCCCTCTTGGGCTCGTCA
The DNA here is from genome assembly GCA_029783875.1 of Phataginus tricuspis. Classification (NCBI taxonomy): domain Eukaryota; kingdom Metazoa; phylum Chordata; class Mammalia; order Pholidota; family Manidae; genus Phataginus; species Phataginus tricuspis. The sequence continues at coordinate 742,993 of JAQQAC010018689.1, read as the reverse complement.
GTTTTCCTGGAGAAGAATCTTCCTTTTCTCTGCTTGGAGGTTCATATATCTTGGCTGCTAGTGCTGGGGGAAGGGAGCTGGCGAGCACAGTGTTCAATGTGGACTTTGTCAGATCCTGTCAAGCCTGGAGCCTCTCCTCCTCTCCCCTCCTCCCACACCAGCCTTCCTTGGCTCCCCATGGGTCATGCTCCAGGGACAAGATGTATCTTCAGTTTGAGAAGGTGTATTTGCTTTGTTGCATGAGGTGGAGAAGGGTTAAAACCCCATTTTTAAAAGACTTTCAAAGAGTGCTCTTTTCAGTCTCACCCATGACACTGTTTTCAGCAGTACCCATGGCCACTAATCCCTTTGTACCTCCACAGATCATTTGGACTTAGCTGCGTAGACTGCAGCTTTCTCTGGACTGCAAAGTCACTTCCCTTTTCTGTTTCCAAGAAGATTTCTTCTTTTGTATGCTGGTACATATTTTCCTAGGTGAGTGTGTGTGTGTGTGGCACATATTTTCCTAGGTCAGTATGTGTGTGTGTGTGTGTGCCGTATTTCTTCTTTGCAATCATTGGTGTAGGGTTTGGGGAGGGAATAGAAATACATGTTTTTTTTCTTTCTTCTATAATTAAATGGCAGTTTTCCTTAGCCCCCCTTTCCTTCCATATTTAAATGACAGTCTGAGGGAGCATAAGGGAGTCTCCTTCTTTCAGCTACATGCACGCAAACATTATAGTATCGTTTCTGTTGAAATGAGCTGGTGACCAGCCTGGTCACACAGTATAATCCAGTGTTAGTTAACTGTTACCCAAGAAGGCCCAGAGGTGGGGAAATTTAGCATCAACTGGAGGATGGCATAATGTTTGACATTCTTTGGGTGATTCAAATTAAGTGTATGGGGGCATGAGGACCCCGAAATGGGAAGGGCAAGTCAGGCCTGAAGAAACAGAGTATGATTATGCATGCCAACAAGACTTTTTTCCTTTAAATGCTTTCCCTGGGGGCTGCCTTGGTGATGAGTGAAAAGGATGAAGATAAATGAGTTAAGTGTGTGCTCCTACTCAGTTTAGATTTTAGGATTTATAGCTTGTCTTCTTCAAAAGGATAAGAGATAGTTCGACATGATTAATAACGAACGGGCGGAAGGGCTGAATGCCTTCTTCCAGTCCCTCCAGATCACTCCTCCACTGTTCGCTCTGCTATCGGCCTTGGGAGACTGGCTCAGACAGGCTGCCCCAGCCCAGCTCTCAGGCTGGCTGGCTTCTCCTGGCTCCAAGCCAAGGAAGCTGCAGCAGGAGACATAAGGATGGGAGTAGAATGAGCTCAGGGCATCTCTTCTCCTGCGTCCCCCCTTGCGATGATCTTCATCTTTCTCACCAAACTGGCCCTTCTCTGGCCACTAAACCTACATGACTGCCTCCTTGCTGGCTACTCCCCTTTCCCTTATCATGCAGCAGGGGTCCCCTCTTGTTCTGTGATTTTGGTACAGCTATGATTACACCTGAACTTCCAGACAGGATGCATAATGTCAAAACATAAAAACACAAGTTTTAAGTAACCTGAGCATGTGCCTTTGGGACCAAAGTGCTAAGGGGAGTGGTTTTGTTTCCTTCACTGTTTGTGCCTCTGGGTTTATGGCTGAGGGATCTTACCTGCCAGTGTGTGAGTCTACCAAGTGCCTTTTAATGACTCTTTTTTCACTGCCTCACCCTAAAAACTGAAACGAGATGGAGGCGCTTCCAGTTTGTAGGCACTGGCCGGCACACTTGGCAGCATGAGACTCAGTGATGTGGCAGGACTACAAGGCCGAGACGTCTCTCTTCTTGCGAATGTGTCCTATTCCAATAAGGAAGTCTTTCCCCTATTTCCATGTTCACTCTCTGCTTAGAGGCTTAGAGGGGAGGCTGGACACACACTGACCCACATCAATCATGTGGTGTAGCTTGAGACTTTACCATGATGATAATGAAGCAAATATATTTGTGGATTGGTCTTTAGGCAAAGAAGTGTAAGGGTATAACACAGGTCATGGGAAGCTAAGGTCAGTGCAGCTTAAAATGAAACAATGGTAAAACTGTTGTGAGCTCACAAGTTATTTAAATCATTTTCCAAAGTTACCCTGTGCCCTAAAAACTATTTCATGTTATTTTTCTAGGCTCAATTCAATATCAGATTTTTTTTTAAAGTGTTAATTAAAAAAAATTTCCTCAAAAATGTCCAGTAATTATTAAACCCTAACAAATCATTTAAGAGGCAAAAAAATTAGCATTAAAATTGGTAATTTTCAGTCTGAAAATGGTGAGTTCTGGCCCTGAAAGAAACATTGCTTTTCAGGGGTGGTTTGTTAAAGAAACATTGACAGGAAAACACCAGGTGTCTGATACACTGTTTCTGCATGGTAACCTGATGGGTGATTAGTTAAGAGACTGTATTCATCCCATCCATTTGTGAGCAGATACTCCACTGACCTTACACAGGAGCTGTTGGTGCACAAGGGCTTTGAATGTTGGTGCCAAGCAATGCAGGTCGCAGGGGCGCTGGAAACGTGTCAGCAGCAGGACCTGCCTGGCTAGAAGTGGTGGCTTCTGGGCCTCTTGTTGTGCCACAGGAGGAATTCAGCCTCAGATGTAGCTGCAAAAGAAGATCCTACATAGTGAAATGCTGAAGAGGAAGTGCTTTGGTGGCACACTAGTTAGCACCAGAAGGGCTGTCTTTTTTGTGCCTTAAGGACAAACCATGTCTATGTCAAGGCCCAAACTGCTGTTGGTCATATCGGTCAAAGTTCTGTGCAGAAATGTTCCACTTTAGGGAAATCTTAAACATTAGGGCTAAACTACTCTATCCTAAATTTATGATTGTCCACAGGAAACCACGAAGGAGAAGCTGCTGCGAGATCTGAGACCAAATTTAATTAATGCCCTGTGAGGAGCTAGCCTGCCGCAGGGGACAGCAGGGGAATCCCCAGGTAACACTGAAAACGCCGCGGACAGTTCCACCTCTGCGGCGCCACGACAACCTGAGCCAAGAGGCTTATGATGCATTCACTGCTTATGGAAATGCAGACAACCTACTTTTCAAATAAATGTAACTGTTCTCTAAAACCAAATACTACATCTCGGCAGTAGATGTAGATCTGTGGCCTTTACATACGAGAAGCTAGGAGAATTAAGCATTCAAAATATTTGTTGAATAGATGAGTGAATAAATAGTAAATAGGTTTGGTAAAATCTGGGGGAGAAGAGGAACAGGAGAATCTTACACTAGATAAGGTTGGCATCTGACACCTCTGGGGGAAAATCTGTTACTTGCTGAGGGGAGCCCTCCCCTTCCCTTCCTCAAATTATTGGAGTAATAAAGTAACTTATCAAGCGCTCATATTCTAAGCTGTTTAAATTTTCTTTTCAGAGGAAAATTATTATTCGGTTAATATTAATGTTCAATTTTTTTTCATTTCCTCTTTTAGCTTTTTAATCTTTCTAGCATAATTTTATATATTGAGCCAAGTATCTTTTCTCTATGAGGATCTTATAGAAACAAAGTTTTATAGAGGAACCCACCCTGAAAGTAGTAAAATCCAGAGCTTAACACTTTTAGACTAACAATAGTATGCAGTTTATCATTCTTCCTTTTTTACCTGTGGTCATCCCATCATCTACTAATTAGTAAATACTTATTGAATACTAAATGGCCCCCAAATTACATGGGGGTATTAAAGAGGGGACACACACACACAAAGCAGAACTCATACTTCCTGCCCTTAAGGTATTTATAGCTAGAAGAGCTTAAATTACTATATGTAAAAAGAGCAAAAAGCAGTTAAATAGTAAACAGCTGGAAATTGGCTCAAAGTGCCATGGAAACACCAAGGAAATGGACCAAACCCAGTGGGGGGGATTTTCTGAGGAGGCAGGACTTGAGCTGTACCTTGAAGGACAGGGAGGAGGGAGATGGAGCCTTCCAGATGGGACAGAGAAGCAGGAATGCAGCCATAAAAGCTGGAGGGAAAATGAGGCTGACACCTGTTTACATCCCAAGTTAAGCCAAAGGCGGGACTCAAGCGAGTACCAGGTTGTAAGTACCAGGCTAACGTTTCTTGAGGAGAAAGGCTGCCTCAGGACAGGGACAGGTGGCACTATTGTCTGGGAGTTAATTTGCGTCCTAATGTTTTGTGCCTGCCAGGGGAGCTGCAGAGACTTTAAATGGATGATTAAAGGACCTTAGGGGAAGTAGTTGAGCTGCTGGGGATTCCTGCTTAAAAAATGGTTAGGATATTTATTTATTTATTTATTTATTTTATTTTATTTTAGTATCATTAACCTACAATTACATGAGCAATATTGTGATGATTAAACTACCCCCTTCATCCGGTCCCCCCCACCAACCCCACCACAGTCACTGTCCATCATGGTTAGGATATTTAGAGTGCCGGCAAGTTTTTAGGAATTTAGGGAATTCATATCTTAATTTTTGCTACAATTTGACTTATTTAGTCTAACTAAGCCACACCTAGTAAAATCCTGTCCTTTGACAGCTTAGAATCCGGAAAGATGAGAGTTTGAAGCCCATTTGTGTGGCTGTGGGAAACTTATCTTTTTGAATCCAATCTGTAAGAGAGGGAGGAAAACGGCCTCAGTGACTACGAAGATGAAATGAAAAAGCATATCCAACCTATGTAGTGATTCCTTGGCACATATTTTTCCTCTTTCCTTCTTTCCCTTTCTCAGTTCAAGTAATAGGTTGCCGTACCTGGGAAGCCATAACTTATAAAGTTGTGGCTTTCTGGAGTAAAAGGAAGCATTACTGAAAATTACACTGGGCGCAGTAGTAAATGGACACAACTCTTACTATATTTCTTTATGAAAAGAAAAAAAATCTGATAAATCATTAAAAAAAGAGCTTGCATCACAAGAGGCGTTCTGGGGTTTTCCTATGTGTGTCTCAAAGTCACAATCTTCTCGCAGTGTACTTGACAGTGTCAGTAAGACACTGACGCAAACTGCCACTCCTGCTCTCTCATGACAGTCACATCTTTATCATAATTTTTCTTTACAAACTTCCTGGCTGATGCATTCTGGCTGTTCTGGGAAATTCAGGAGACCTGTGATTGGGTCTAAAAAGGCCAGGTTTATGTATATCTAGATTTCAGAGTAAGTTCCAGTGGAGGTAAAACTGAATTCATGTGATGGCATTTGTTGAGAGGTGGTCCCAGGGGCGGCACTGTGGCACAATGTGTGTGTGATAATCACGGGAATAGTTAGACTTGTCAGTGCAGACTTTTTGACATTTCATCATTTTAAATTACTTTATTTATTTTAACGCTTTGAATTCTTTCACTAAAAGGTGATGTTGGCATTGAAATATTACTACCCTCTTTTATAGGTGACTTGAGCCTCAATCTATGCAAGCCTTAATATTTGGTAATAATTAATATGCTGTTTGCAACTTACCCCATAAACTTGATTCTAGGCTTGCAAACTAAATGGAGAACCTCAGCCCAAGAAGTTTCAGTCCTAACACATTAATTCACAAATATCCAGTCTGATTGGATAGCCTAGGGCAAATTGAATCAACAGAGCCTGAGCTCTAATCTACTCTAGGCTTTCCACAGAATTATTTGTAACCAGGGACATTCATTACAGTGGGTGACTGCAGGGAAAATGGAAGTTCCACTGCCAGGGTCCTCACCTGGCCCTGGTCTGCTTGCCCACTGAGCATGTGCAATGCTCGCAGGAGCAGGAAAGATCTCTGCCTGGGGTTCTGGGATTGCAAGGCTGTGGAGAGGCTCAGAGGTGGCGCTCGGCTTGTTGCATTCAGAATTCCCTGGAGGAGACAGGATTCTAACATGCAACCTGTCATCATGAGAATGAAGCTTGATGCAAGACCTTTTACCCCAAAACCATTCCATTGTCATTTCTCAGTCTCACTGAGTCCAGAGTGAACTTGCCTGGGGCTGAAACCCTCAGGCGAGACAGGGACACCCACCCGAGTGCTCACGGCCTTGAGGTGAGTTCGTGATGTGTTGCCTTTACACGTCATTGCAGCGATTCTGCAGATCCTGTCCTGTCCTCACTGAGTTCCCAGGCTCCTCCTGTGGGGCTCTTGAACCAGTGACACAGAATGTGACATCTTAATGCCTCCCTGGTGAGTGTAAGGATACAGCTCTCCTCTGGTTCCATTTATGCATGCTTTTCTCATGTTTTAGACTTTTTGGTACATATTACCAAAATAAAAGGACTCTATTTTTCACTTCTGCATAGAGTCTTCCAGGGCAATGAGTCATTAAAGGCCAAAGATGATGAAGCTGGTGAACTGGGCCTGAAGTTCATCATGGGGCTCCCGGCATGCCTGTCATCTCTGCTCACAGATGGGCTGAGAGCATGCCACCACAGCCTTTGTCGTCTGCCTGGGTGTGGTGATGGTGATGGTAAGGTTCACAGGGTACAGGTAATAGACTAGTTCCTTCAAGCCTCAACTGCTTAGGCGCCATCTCCACCTGGGAGTCTGATGGCCACCTTCATGTACCCTTTAATGTTCAGTGCAGATCAGCTCCCTCTTCACCCTTAACATTTGTCCTTCCCTCTGTCCCTCACCAAATGACCATAAAGCTAATGGCCACATGCATTTGAAACCTGACAATATCTTATTATTTTCACAACAGCAATGCTTCTGCATTACCACAATTGTGTCTCCTGGATTACAGCAGCTGCCTCATGAACATCTTCCTTAAATCCCTTCGTTGCTCCCATGCTTATTTTCTTCTATTACCATCCCACAGCAAGGAGAATAAAATATATAGTCTTTGCTACAGTTTGCAAACACCCTCAATCTGGCCCCTGCCTATCTTTCTAACTTTACCTCCTACACTTCTGCCAGCCACCTTAGCTTTCCTTAAATGTGCCAATCTTCTTCCAGCCTCAGGGACTTTGCATGGCTTATTCTCCTGTCTAGGAGGCCTCCCCGGATCTCCACACAGCAATGGACTTACCATTGCAGCTGCAGTTCAAATGTCTCTACCTTAGGACTGCCTTGTTGATCCTAGCTAAACTCCACCCATCACTCTATCTCATTGTGTTTTCTTTTTAGCACTCATTATTAAAGATATTAGTATTTACATACTTATATGTTTATTCTCTATTAACAAGACTTAGGCCCTATGAGGGCAGGAATAGTATGTGGTCTCTAGTGAAAAAAATATTAGTCAAAGAAACTGATTTCACTAAACAGTAGTACTAGCCTTTACAACCAGCTAGAGAACATGCACCAGGTATTCCACCTAAGTCAGTATGGGAGCCAAGACATCGAGTTCTCTGGGAAAAGTGGAGCATGCAGGAAACGTGCAAGATACTTTAAAACAATAGGATGCATCTTTGAAGGTTTTGCTCATTCAAAGGAAGAGGGTAGGTTTGGACAGGAAAATGGTGACTGTACAGCAGGAGACAGCAGAGCCTGGAGCCAGCCAGAGGCAGCAACCTGGAGTAGAAAGCACATGCGTAGATGACAAGATACGATTTGAACATAGGTTCAGGGGGCAAGGGATGGAGCCCATAATAAAACAATTGCCAAGTCAATCTATCCAGGAAGCTGTTTCTAGCATTCATTCCTTATGTGTGTAGCTTGACTACAGACACCTTATCTTCATCAGCATTGTTTTGTCTTTCTCTAGGCCCCCACCTTGTGTAAAAAAATCCCTTCCACATACTTTTTTTCCAAATGTAGTTTTAATGTAATGGGTTAAAAACTATGCATTAAATGGAAACTCCTACCATGCATATAAAATAATTAAGAATCATAATGTAAGGTCGATGTCAATTTTTATGAATGTTCTTGAAGAATTATACATTAGTTTTGCTTCTTCATCTTTGGGAACCAGGAAATCCAATTTTCAGACCAAGGCTTTTCCTAAAGATGCCATTTGTCTATTGACTAATTATGTTAAGAGAGTTTCTTTCAACTTTAGTTTTTATTATCTGTAAAATGAGAGAATAATAACAAGTCTTTTAGTTTCATATAAGAAATTCTTTGTTTTATTTATTCTACAACTTGTACAAAGGACTTTAAAGAAAGTCCTACAAAGACTACAAAAATATTTAATTCTGCTTGTAATTGGGGTATTTAGACATATCAAGGGAGATGCCATATGATACCTTTGAATTGATCTAAAGACCTGCTTGAGGCTTACTCACTTTTGTTGAGCAAGTGAGTGAGAGAGAGAAGACACATATGTGCTTTATGAAGAAGAAGCCTTCTAAAAATGGCTCAGTAGTATTTTGCAGGCTATTTCCTGGTGCCTCTGGTGAACAGGGGAAAGTACATTCTTTCACACAGGCATTCTTGAAATAAAATGTCCCTACAGAGTTCATTTCCTGCTTCATCATACATAGTACCTGTTTTACCTACTGATCTATATATACGTCACTGGACTATGGAGACTTAGTTAATAAAAAATGATCATAAAGCACTTGGCAAAATCACAACAACTATAAAAAAGGATACAAGCAAATGTGGTAAGGCTTGTTTTTCTGGTAAGTATGTGAAGTCCTTATGTATGAATGACACAGTGATTCAAATGTCAAATTTTTTTCACTTTCACAAATTGTGAGTAGTTTTGCCCAGTTGGATTGCTGGAGTGAGTTGTTTTTAACTCAATATTAGGCCACTTGATTTAAAACCTTCCTTCTAACATTAGGCCTCTCTTCATGAATTCATGCACACATTACTTAAGAATTCATGCCTGCTTATTTAAAGGGGAGGAGCAACATGTTTGTGTTAAAAATCATAGAAGAAAATAAATGGGTGGTGTGATCAATGGCTTATGTCATCACAATGGGAATGAATAGCACCTGTTTGGTAGTTTTCTTAAGCAACCACAGTGAGAACACAGTATAATTATTGTGTACAGTGCATACTAAAGTCTGATTCAAATTCAACCCAGAAGGAAGTGCTGGGCAGCAGACAGGAGGGCAGTCAGTGCACTGATGCAAGGATTCCAAGTCACAATCTGCCAGGCCGAGTCATGGTGCAAATGCCCCATCCCACACACGCCAAATTCAGTATCCTGATTAGTAGTCTTGAGAGGACAGAAGACTCCTGGAACCATGCACTGTGAATGAAGAAAGGCAGGCAAGACAGTCCTTTTTACAGAGGAAGCAAATTTCCACCCAAGCACCTTGATCAGTTTCATTCTGCTGCTCCAGATGACAAGCAGAGGTTGTCTTTCCAGACACTTGCCTATGTCTTGGGTCTGTGATATCAAAAACGGTGGAGAGATAAGATGATGTCCATACTCTAAGCCTAGGAGACCTCTAAGTCATTGTTTAGTTTTTTCTTGTCCTTGTTTGCAATAATAAGGAAAGGGGAAGTGGTCAAATGTTTTGGAATTTTAAATCTGTTTATCACTCCAAGGAATTTTGCTGTGGAATTATACTTTTTAATCTGGTATTTGACTAAGTTCTATTAGCTGGCATGTAGTGTTTTTTCCTTTTCCCCCTAGAATTGACCAGATGTAAGTACATGTGGTGTTTGCCTAGTCATTCTCTTCAATTTTAGGAAAGTAGAACTTGGAATACATGGATTTATTTTGATCATCTCTCTGTTTATATCAGGATTAACATTGCCTATCAGGGTTATTGACTTTGTTGGTCTATTAACATCACGTTAAGTCATTTTATATTTCCTTACAGTGAATTCTAATGTCATTGCTCACTGGATGTAACTACTCACTCTCCTGAGAGTCTTAGGTGGGTGTGAGCAGAGTTGCCATGCAGTAGTAATGTTTTCATTTATGTGGGGTGTCTGGAGGCAGAGTTAGATTCTTCCCCATGCAGATCCACAGAGCTACACAGACACTGCTCTGTTTCTTAACCCAGTGAGGCTCTCCAAAGAGCCCATGAAGAAAATCTGTCTTCTCTGATTAGTCTGTTGGTGATACTCTGCTTGAAATACTTTTTTCTTAACTCCAAGGACTCTGAAGGTTCCCAATGTCTGGCAGACTGAGGAACAAAAATAAAGGTGAACTAGGAGAAGCTGGTTGGAGGTAAGAGAATTTGATTCTACAATTTTGGGCAAGTCACCTAAAATGGGGGTATAGGGGTGAATGAGAATCTCTTTGCTGTTGTATTTGCGAGGATTTTAGTATCTTTACTATCTTAAAAAGCTTAGCAGCAAAAGAAACAAATATCATCACTTCCCAGTTGAATTTTATAAACATCTGGATATTTTCAGGGGTGGTAAAATGATGTTAAGAATGATATGAAACTTTTTGTCTCCAAACTGGAAGACAGCTTTTCCCTTGGAGCTGGCTTTCACGTAAACACAGGATGCTGACTCCAGAGGCTACAAGGTGTGGAGGCAGCTCAGGGGAGCATGCTTTCCAGGATACTGGAGATGCTTTCCAGGAAAGATACTGCTCCCAAATCTCCTCTACCATCCATGTTAAAAGTGTTTCACATGTCATTTTGAAGAATTTTACCTTTAGATTAAAATTCATCATATTGCTGCTAAATATGAAAATAATATACTTGGAGAATGTTCCCTTAACAATACTATCTCAGATGATCCTAAAAGGCAGGTTCTGCTAAAATATTTTCAAGGTGGTTTTCTAAGGATTTCAAGAAATTTGACTTGTTAAATACTCTCCATAAAGGATTTTCCTTCCACAATAAATGAAGGCAGTGATGCTATTGATAATTTCACCAAAGAACAATAGTAGGAGGTACTGCAGATTTAGATTCTAGGGATGCCTTACTTGGATACTTGCCAACTATAACTCACAAGAGGGTTGTCTGAAACTTCATTTCTAAGTTATTGGTTTGAATCTCAAAACCTTGATATAAACTGGTGAATCTCAGAGCCCATAAAGTCTAGCTAAGTTATATTTAACTTGTAGAATTATTAATGGTATTATTTAAAAAAAAACATTCTAGAACTTATAGTATTATTCCTCTTTCCACACTTAACATGGAAGGAGCTGCCAGGTCAGGTACTCGTGGGTAGGTAACTCTTCATTTCTATTTAAGGCATATCTCCACATGGATACACTGCATGGATGAGGGTTGGGGACCAGGGGTTACCTTCGTGTTTATCACAGAATATTGGTGTGCAGGACAGTTGGCTCACTAAAGGTCCTGAATTTGGGTTTTTCCTCATTATTGATATATAAGGATACATAAATCAGGGACTATTTGAGTATGGCTTGAGGAAGGTGGATGTTAGGTGGATAAAAAGTTGTTACTAGATCATTTTACATGACAGTGTACAGTCAAAATGAGGCAATCATGATTGTCTAGTCAAAACCTCTATTGAAATTAAAAAATTATTAATCCAAGAGTCAGGGAAGTAAGGAATACTTAGTGGTGGTGAGGGTTGTTGTGGGACAAGCAAGTGAAAGTAGCCCCCAGAGCTGCCTTTCATCTTGAGGGTAGTTTAAGCTGGATGAACCAGAGCCTCTATCACAGCCTTATGGGGCTTGAGGCCCTTCCAAAATGTGAGAAGTATAATAGGATATCCCTTGTAATATGGCACTCCAAAGGGATCCAGGGGAAAGTGTCTCAAGTCCTGGAACAGAATTAAGGGGGAAATTCCTCCTGGAGCATCATAATATGAGCCAGGTTTCACAGAGGTGGGCTGAACGACTTCTGGCTGAGAATTTAGTATGAAAGGATCTTGAGCTGGTAGTGCCCCCCGGATATCAATCTACCATCAGTGAATGAATATTCTCTCCTGGGAGCTCACCTTCCTTTCAAATCTCACTGAACTTCCACATATAAAGCTCCAAGGATCAGGTAACAAAAAGAAATAGCCAAATGTAGAACACAAGGAACCATAAGTAAGAGCCAGCAGAAAAAAATCAGATAGTAGAATCAGACCCACAAATGCTTCAGACATTGGAATTATCAAAAATAGAATGTAATATATATGTTAAATATATCTTAAGAAATTAAAATAGGAGGCTTAAAATGAGAATTAAGAGAAAGCAGATTTAAAAATAACCAAACAGAACTTCAGAAATAAAAATAATACAAATCAAAAACTAAATGAATGGCTTCAACCAAAGAGGAGACAAAGCCAGAGAAAGAATTAATGAACAGGAAGATATATATGGAATTATCCAGAATTAAGCCTAGACAGATAAAGAAAAAGAAACTATGAAAGAAATGTTAAGAGACATGGAGAGTAGAACAAGAATATATGTATAATCAGAGTTCCAGAAGGAAAGGAGAGAAGAATGGAGTTCAGAATTTTCCAGAACTAATGAAAAGTCATTACTACAGAGTCAAGGAAACCAAAGAAACCAAAAAAAATGGATTAAAAAAAATCTTTACCTAGATACTTCACAGGGACAAACTAAAGACAAATGAGAAATCTTAAAAGTAGTCAGAGTAAAAACATTTCAAGATTACTTTCAAAATTGATATTGACTAGGGAAGCTAGAAGACAGTACAATGATATTGAAAGTATACAGAAGGAAATAATTGTTGACTTAGAATTCTTTATCAGGGACAATATTTTTCATGAATGAGGGTGGAATACATACATTCTCATTCAAACAAAAAGTGAGAGAATACGTTGGTGCCTATAAGCATACGTTTTAGGTAAAAGGAAAATAATCATAAATGGAAGATTAAAGATGAAAGAAGAGTAAAGTAGGTTAAACTTATGGGTAAACCTAAGCAAACACTGATTGTATAAAACAATATCAGTGATGTACTGTAGTTTTGACAGCTAGGAGAAGGTTGATGTACCTGTAAACTCTGGATTTAATCAGTTAAAATTTGCCTGTTGAAATCTCTGGGATAACCACTAAATGAAGAGTACATAACTTCCTAACTAGAGTGGGGGAAAAGTAAAAGGATTAAGAAAAAAAAATCAATCAATCAGTCCTCAAGAAAAAGTAAAGGTTAAAGAAAAAAACACAGGATCAGGAGAAAACAAATGGGAAACACACAGAATGGCAAACATAAATTAAAATATATCAGCAATTATAAAACATGCAGTGGTCTTAATGCTTGATCTAACAATGATTATGAGACCGATTAAAACTCAAAATTAACATTTATTAGATAAATCTGAAACATAATGACTTAAAAAGTTTTCATGTAATAGGAAAAGAGATATATGAATGCTAGGTAAACTAGCGAGAAGAAAGCTGTTTAGATGCTAAGGCAAAAGCCTTACTAGAGTTAAAGTCACAACATAATGATAAATTTACTAGGTCAATATAACAATTATCAACTGGTATGCATATTATAATACAGACCCAAACTAGACAAACCGAAAACTGACAGAAATACAGGTTGAGATAGACAAATCCACCATCGCATTAGGAGATTTTTACCTCATTTCTCCCACTAGTTGAATTGTGTCAAGAAGATGCAAATTCAGTAACAGGAGATAACAACACAATCATAATACTTGATCAAGGACATATTTTAGAACACCTTACCCAAGAGCTGTAGAGTATACACAGTATTCTTTATGAACACATGGAAATTTTTTAAAAGAAGCTCAAACCATTTCAGAAGATCAACAGCTTACAGACTATATGATCTTTGACAACAATATACACCATGTTCTTTGACTACTGTGATTCTGAAAAATGTTAATGTCAGTTATTGGGTAGGAAATATTGCTGAAATATGATCTTGTGAAGATCTAACCCCAACTTGAAGGCTTGCCCTTTGTACACATGCCCATGCGTCGCGTCAGAAGCTCTGTATGGAATGAGGTGCTAAAACTGTATCACTGGTTTCAATAAGCCTATCACCAAGAAGTGTACAACCATTCTTTTTTCAATGATTTTTAACAAATCATGCAAACTGCCCATCTGTGCTTCTATCCCTTTGACCTCAGTAATATCAGAATAAATAAATCTCTTCAGTATGGTCAGCCTAAAAGCTGTTTTAAAAAGATTTGTTTTGTATGGGCCTGTGGAGTATTTTCTCCTCATATGCCTAAACCAAAGTGAAAAAATAGCAATGTTGTATTATGCAGGGGTATGACTGTCACTTAAAGCAAATGGATAGGGAAAATCATGTGTCAATGTTCCCTCACCTCAGATTAACGGCTCCTGATGTAGGAATCCCAGGTGGGGTTCCTCTCTTTGGAGAAAAATTAATTATAATGAAAGAAGAAGCTTGAGAAATTTGGTTACACTTGGAGAAGTGGTTTTTAGTTCACAGAATTTTTTCAAGACTTGGTCTATGGTGACTTTTAAGGCAGAAAAAGTTTTGTTCGGGAAGAAAAATTTAGTGGTGTGGGGTGCCTAATTGTGAAACTGAAATCCACAGAGTAATTTCTCCAAAGATCACACAAATTTATAGCACTTTTCAACGTGCATATCATATTACTCATGTGCCGTACAAGAAATAATTCCGATTTTACAAATGTGGGAACTGAGAAACTGAAGGGCCTCGCGCAAGCGAAGCTAGGACAGCACACGATGCCAAAACGCAAACATGTTTTGTTTCCCCATCGCGTCCCGTCCGCACATCTGCCCGTCAGGCCTGCGGCAAACCCCTTTTGTCGACCAGGTAACTCACACCTTTGGTCGGAAGGGAAGTTCAAGATCGGTACTGAGACTAATTTTAGGTTGACTCGAAACCCTCGAATCCCGAGACTCGCGGTCCGACCCTGGCCCGTGACCCACTCTGCACACCTCACCTAGATTCCTGCCGTCTCACCCTCCGCGGGAACGCAGGCTGGTTGCGGCCGCGGGTCGGCGGGGCCCCGTCCCCGCCCGCCTCGCCCGAGGCCGCGGAGGAGCGGCGGGAGCAGGTGCTGCCCGCCCCATGAAGCGCGGCCGGGCGGCCGGGAGACGGGGTCGCAGGTGCGCGGGGCGGGGGCGGCGGCCTGCGCCCGGCCTGGTGCGCGGAGCCCCAGCAGCCAGTCCGCTGCGGGGAGGGGCCTCCGCCGCGGCGCTTCGGTGCCCGCGTCGCGGGGCTGCGGCCCGGACCGCGCCTGGGCGGGACCCGGCGCGCCTCCTCAGGCGAGGCGGCCAGCGTGCGACCCAGGTGAGGTGGCCGCGCGCGTCCCGCCCCCCGGCGACTTCCTGGTTCGCGGGCGCTGCCGGAGCGGCTGCGGCGGCCGCGCTCGCCGGAACCCAGAGGCGCGGCCCGGCGGCGGAGGGCGG
>JAQQAC010018689.1:420392-727481 GCA_029783875.1 Phataginus tricuspis | reverse complement strand
GCCGGCCCGACATGAAGCCATGGACCGCAGGACCAGGTGAGCGGGCGCTAGGCCGCAGAGCCCGCGGGCGGGGCCGTCGGCCCCCGCTAGGCGCTGGCGTCCCGGCGCTGCCGGCGGGCGGAGGCCGTACCCCCGTGGCGGGCGCGCCTCCTCCCGCTTCTCCTCAGGCCCGCCGGGCTGCGTGCTGCGGGCGCCGTGCCGCCCCTGGGTCCCCCTGGAGAGTGTGTCGGGTGTCGGCAGCAATGGCCGTTCTTCTGCGGAGGTTGAGTAGATAAAGGCGGTTGGAGTGAGCGTGCTGGGGTCTCAGAGGCACGAGTCCTACGTTTTCTTCCCGAAACTTTCTTTGCAAAGAGGCCCCCACCCTCGCCAGCCCTGCGCCTCCCCCGGTGGAAACTAAGGCATATCGTGTAGATTTGTATTAGCGTGAAGGGCTTTTTGAATTTCACAGTGTAATTGAATCGGCATTTAATTTCTACACCTAAGAGAGATTATGAAGAATATTAGGAAAATGACGTGATTTAGAATGAATTTCTCCGGTGTCTGGCATCATGCGTGGGTGGGGCTGTGAGGCTGTGGGTGAGATAAATGATTTAAAAAAGAGGTACTTTTTTTTTTTTTTTTACCTAAACTGGATTATGAGGGAGCAGGTCACTTGAGTCCAGATTATTCCCATAGAAACAAGATTAATAGTGGGAGGACTGAGGAAATTATATTTGCAAATTAGCTTATGTGGCTTGTCACTTCTTACAGTTTTAGATTCTTATAATAAATTTAAAAGAAATTAATATTTAGAAGCCGTAAGTGGCATTAGTTTCTTGAAGGACATACGTGCTAAAAATAGCCAAGATACAAAGACACTAAGGTCGTCTTAGCAGGAATAACAAATATGTTAACACCGGTCACGTGGCCGTTGTGGTCTAAGACTTTGCCTAATCTTTTATCTTCTGGCAAAAAGATTAAAACAACTATGTTTTTTTAAAAAAGTGTGTCTCAATACGTTTCAACTTGCATTTTAAACCAATGAATGGGTTGAATGTGTGACAACTTAATAAAGAAATTGAATGAAGGAACCAACCTTATTTGTTCCTAGTGGGAAAATCTAATTTTGAGACAGATGTCCAGTTTCCCTAACGATAATTGACATAAAACAAGGCTTTTTTTAGCCTTGGAGTCTGTGTATAGTTTGCCACTTTAAAGCATGCTTTGGTAGGTGATTCCATCAGAAGAAAAATGTATGCAGTGTTATCACATTGAAGCAGCATTGACTTTTATGGTGACATGGCAGGTGGAACCGCATATTCATCATTTACCCTCACATTGCAAGTCCTCTGAGGAAACCAGAGAACCAGCTCTGTTGGCAGGGAAGCTAGAAACACTTGGGGATGGACTGGCTTCCCTTTTGATTCAGTACGATAAGGACAATGCTTTACATTTTTACAACGCTTAATACTTTCTAAAGTACTTCCACATATATTTTTTTAATTTACAATCCTCACAATTATTCTGTGACGTGAACAAGACACTTTATAAGTAAGAGAACAGGCTCAGAGGTTAAATGTTTTGCCCCAGATCTCAGAACTCATAAGCCTTGGCATTCTTAAATTGTTGAGCTGAGAAAACTTGGGTTTTTCTGCTGCGTTGTTGTGCTCATATATCTGCTTGGAATTGAGACAAGAATAAGATGAGTTCTTAGAGTTAAGAAAATACAGACTTTAAGAAGATGCTTATTTATTTGTCATAGGAAATAAATACAACAAAGTTTGTTTTCTTTTAGGGAAAATCCAGAGAGAACCTTTGACTTGGTATTGAAAGTGAAATGTCATGCCTCGGAAAATGAAGGTATGTGTTTCATTGATTCTTAAAGTGATAGAATCTTTCAAAACAAATGTTAGTGTTGTAGACTACTGGAACACGGTAGTATCAGGATGATAGTACTGGGCATTTATTCTGCATCTTGTATCTCATGTTGCTGGTGATAAAATAGATGCTAGGTCTTCTCCATTAATTCGTGAGAATAACAAATGTTATCTGTGCAGCTCAAGTTTAAGTTTTAGGCATATGTTAAGGCCATTAAGCTCACAGCTCAGCTCTGCTTTCATTAATAGTTAAAAGATAGATTTTGGGGAAGGGCACACTTTCTCATTTTCTTCCATTCCTCTTTGAAAATTCAGCTCCTTTTCTAAACATTAGTGAAAATTCTTCTGCCAATACAAATGGGAGCCACACCAGTTCCCTTTGAATGTTTCCCGAATGCAGAGTGAGTGGCCCCTTCTTCTGGATTTGCTCCAGAAGCGTAGCACTTCCAGAAGGAGGTAAACAGTTAATGTGACATGACTTGAACGTGCTTCAGCTGTCAGTTCTATGTAATTTCCTCAAGATGAGAACACTTTAGTATCGTGATTTTTGTCTGTTTTCCCCTCACTTTTGTCCTATGTATGTGTGTGGGGGGGTAGGGTATGGGGATGGGTGGTAGAAAAGATTAAGGGCTGTCTCCTCCTGCATTTTTCCTTGTTACTGTGTCCTGGTGTGACGTCTCCATGGCTCTCCAGTGTATGAACTGTACTTGCACACCCTAGAGCACACATGTGGATCGTGTGGTGGCAGAGGCAAGTTTTCCTCACCAAAGGTTTGCTGGAAAGTCTGCTGACATGCTTGGTTCCAGAAATTTTCCAGCAACTGTAGTTAAGCAGTTTGGAGCTGCACACCTTAAAATAGAGGAGCCCAACCTGGCTGTGGTGAAATGGGTGGCTAATTTCAGGTAGGAAGTCACACACTCCTGCTCCACCAGCCCTGCCTACTGTACTTCTGGCCTGTTTGAACTACAGCTGTGGTCGGGTTTGTCCCTGGGCAGGGAGAGCCTAGGTTGTAGGGAGCTCTTTCCAAATAAGCTTTCTTTTGTTCTATATGTATTAAAATTAGTCTGTTTACATTCTTCCAGGCCTAACCAAGTTCTCTTCGAAGACTCATATGGATACCTTATTTTTTCAGCTCTAATTAAATCTATTCTGTAGTGTATTTATGATGTGAATAAATCTTCAAAACACCTACCATAATGTTAGCTAAGGCTTGTGAAGTAATGTTCCCCTGATGTGTTTGTGTTTGTAAAAAGGGTAAGTTCCTCTGGAAACCATGGTTTCTCCCTAACTTTAAATGCATGCTGACGTGATCTTGAGAAAAGGATCAGTTGACTTCCTATGTCACCTGACCTGTGCATGTGTCAGAGAGACTGAGGCCTTTCCATCTAGACTTCTGAGTCTACTTTGTTCCTTCCTCTGCCCTTTTCCGTTTTTCAGGAACTTGTTATTCCAGTTTGTATCCTTTACTCCTGCCATTTTATTACCTTACCTTTTACTGTTACCTTTAAGTCACTGCTTATTAGAAACATCGTTTGTATTTTAGCAGTTTGTCTAGCATAGTGAAATCAGAAACATGTTAAATGGCTAAAATAACCACTTTTGCCCCTCTAGGCTGCAGTCAATTCATCTTTCCATGTATCCCATTAGTATGGCTCATTGGCAGCACATTCTGAAGATTTTTTAAAAAGCTGAACTCAATTGTGTGAAAAGTATTAACAAGTTTTCTTCTTTTGATTGTTGCTTAATAGTGTGAGTATGACTAGTATTTTAGGGTCCAACAAGTTGACTTTTTTATACTCTAAAAAATACTACTATATACCTAAAATTTTATGTCAAATTGAGAGTTTGATGTGTCTAAATATTTTTATTAATTTTCTACTTCACTGATAAATATTAAAGGGAACATGTCCAGAAATTATTAAAGAAGGTTATTGGAAATTCTTAACTGTCAATAAAACCTGTTATTTTAATGAGCCTGATATGTGCATCAGTTTGTTTAAAGTAGGATACTTTTTTTTTTGGCTAACCTTTAAGTGAAATGGATGACATTCTCATGTGGGAATATGTCTGGAAAAACAAAATATGTGGATTAGGATGCATTAGGGTACAAATATAAAACCAATTTAAGTCATAAGAAAACTTGATAGTTCATGTAAGAGGAAGTCGAGAAGTAGGTATGTTTTGGCTCTGCCACCCAAGTACTGGCATCCTGGGGAAGTTTAGATTGCTTGTGGCTGGAGAATAGCTGTCAGAGGAGAAACTCTGCTTTCCATTTATGACTAGGAGGGGTGACAGGGAAGGACTTTCCACGATACTGCCTTCAGAACCAGAAAGTTTCTTTCCCAGAATCCCCCATGACATTGGATCCGAGTGGACCGAGTTGGCAAGGGCCTGACCATTTCTACAAAGTCATTGGTGGGGGACTGGTAGGTGGGTGAGTGGCAAGATTATCATGATTGATTATTACTAAACAACTGGCAAGGAATAGATACTGGGCAATTTGCATTTCTCAGAATATTGACTGACTTTCTGAATAAGGTGTTTCTCAGAATATTGGTTTCTTTGTTGATAACTATCTGATCTTGTGGAAAATAAATGCTCAAGGCAAACTTGGTTTATGCTAAGATTGGTAACATTACATTAAGATATTTGGTATGTTTCTCTTGTTCACTTTTTAATTGGGAAGTATTGAATACTTTCCTTCATCCTGAATAATTTAGATCATAGCAACCTTCAGAGACAAACTATTAACTAAGTTTTAGTTAGTGATTTGAAGTGGGGCTGGTTTTTGAAATGTAACTTGACAGCTCTGGGAAGGTGATTTGTACTTGTTTCAAAGGCATTACATCAATTTGTTGAACACAACACATTTTAGGATACTGGATTTCACATGGAGGGCTCCACAGACTTCAGAATTGCTGTGAGAGGGATTGCTAGTGTTTCCTGCTGGTCCCCTTTGTGTTGGACTTGGCTCTGGTGGTGTCCCACAGACTGCTTGGGGCTGTTTTCCTGGACCCCCTCCCCTGTGACTTCTGTGAACACCCAAGTATGAAGTGCCACAGTTTGGATCCTAATGCTCGTCCCCACTGGTGAGCCCCAGGCTCATGGCCATTGTCTTTGCTGCTGTTCTACGGGCAACAGTGGTGGCCTCTCCTCAGTCCTGGCAGCAGAACTTACTGTTACTGCCACCGGCTGTCCACTAGTGATGCAGGACTTCAGGGAAATGAGAAGCACTTCCTCAGCACACGACTGGGGAGGCCTCCTCTTAGGGCCTTTCTCTCAGGCAGTGGCCTTGTGGCTCCAGTTTTCTCATTTGTATTTTGTGGGTGGCTCACCCCAAGGAGCAGTAGCTTTGAATACTTCTGTTGTACCTTGTGTCACACACAGTCCTGGGTATTTTATGTGTACAAGCTACTTGAGTCTCACAGAAATCCTGTGGGACAGGAAGTGTTTATCTTCATCTTGTGCATGAAGAAACTGAAGCACAGAGTGGTCTGTCTCCTGTGTTTGTTTTAATTTATTGCCTTTTATAGATTAATCCATTTTTTTAAAAAACTGCTCTGTTGCCTCCCATTGTTTAGCAACCTCTCACAAGCTCAGGATAGGCTGCTTTATTATCATGTGAGGAAATATTGGAGTGTAAACTGTATGTGGTTTTCCTTAAACAGGAATACAGTGTCTTTCCTGAAATTACTGAATTGAGAATAATTCCACATAAAATAATTACTGAGCCTTTTCCTTGTGGTCATTGATGCTGAGTCAGGAGACACCCCCTCCCCCCCACCCTTTTTAGGATTTACATCTCCATATTTAGTCAATCTTTGATCTCACAGTTTCAGCTATTTATTAGTAGTCTTTCATACATCCTTAGTGAATCTTGTTTTCTTCATTCCTTTTCTTTAGTTAGAATAATTTCTCATAGGAACAAATCCCTCCTTGCTATTGACTTTCTATTTTTATCAGCCCATCAGAGCCAGTATCAAATTATCAATCTTCCTGATTTTTAGCTTATATTCACAGTTTAACTGCCTTACTATTAAATCAGAACCTTGGGCCAAAGAATCCTAACTTAGTATCCCCCATGACTGTCACAAAAAAGTTATTCCTATGCTCTCTTTTCATTTGATAACTGTTTATTTGTTGCAATGCTCTTCACACAGAATTCGCAGCACTTCTGCTGCATCTGAGCGCCTCTGTGTTCTTGGAGCAGGTCTGACACAGTGGCATGGGGGTGTGTAGCTAGCTGAGTGTCTGCCTGCCCTGCTCAGTGTGAGTTCCTTGAGAACTGGGCCATGCTTTATTAACCTCTGTCTTTGAAGAAAAGCTGAGCACAGTGTCTGACATGTCTGATGAATATTTAGAGCATGAAGAAAAGAAACTGGGGCTAGCACAGTGCCTGGCCATTGATCAAATGAATGTTTGTCAAAGTGATTCAGAGAGCTGCTTGTTACAGATGCTATCTGAAGCATGTGCCGCTATGGCAGTAGCAGGGGCATTGGAAATACATGACCATATATATTTTGGACTGGTGGCTTGTTTTGGGATACCCTGCGTCATGCTCTTCCCATTCAGGATCCAGTCAGTCTTACCACTGTAACACCACACGTTCCATAGGCCCAATAAAACCCTGGCATTGTATGAAGTGGAACTTTGACGAATCACACCTACAATAAAGTGGTTTAGGAGATTTTACATATTGCCCTGCATGGAAAAAATCTGTGAGTAAAATGTGGTTACCATGTTCTCACTCTAGCTTTGTGTTCATTGAAGAACTCTTTCTGAGCCCCTCTCAGTCCGGAGGCAGGAGAATAAATTAATCTTGACTGACACTGTCAACATTATATCTTAGGTTGCTGAAGAAAGTGAAACATTTATTTTCTTAGTTGCTAACCAGGAATAAAACAGCACGGCTCTGTAGAGCCCAGGCTTTAGATGTGCCATTTGCTGTTTGATTGACACTGAGAATAGTTCAGAGTTGCTGCGCTTTTATGCTTGGCTTTGGAGCCTCCTGTCCTTCATGCGCCGCCCGCAGTACAAGGAGTGAATCAGATTTCAGCTAAGTTTGCTGTCACTTTGGTAGGGATGCTGCGGAGTGCGCACCTCAGTAGCTTGAATCTGCTTTGTCTCATCAGCTGCTTGTTTACACGTTCTCTAGCTATGTCTGCTTTCTTAACCCAGGCAACCTTCTGGTTTTCGATGTTAGTAATTCCCGCTGCTCTACGTGAGAGGCAGTGCCCGCTCTGGGTCTTCGCTGTGATGTGCTCTCAGACTGTTGTGTGGCCACTGCCGTGTTGCCTCAGAGTCACAAGTTTGTTCAGGTTTTTTTCTTGGAACTTTTGTTTTCTTGATTTACAAGGTAATATGGTCTTGATACTCTTTTGATGGTAATCTCTCATATATGGAGGATTTATGGTCAAATAATATCCCCCTTTGTTTTCCTCCAAATTTTAATTTTCAATTTGCAAGTTAGAGGGCAGAAATTTATCTTTTAAAGTATATGTTTTAAAGCATATATAAGATACTAGCAATAAGCATTTTTGGGATGCTTTGAGTAGGTAACCATAGTATTATTTTAGATAATTATGACAGTGAAAGGGAGTAAGTATGAAGCATGTCCTCAATCCATTCCAAAACAATCCTTCTTCCCTGGAAAAAAGTTTTAACATGAACAGTCAAAACCTTTTCCCATTTTCAAACTCTGAGGCTCATATTGATGAGACATAATGGGAACTAGGAGAGGTTTCTGTTGTCTTAATGTTTTTATTTGAGCTATAGAAAGCATTAAGGATAGCTTTGCGAAGCCCTTGAAACACTGTGGTGTTCCTGTGTTCTGAATTTGAATGGTTTTCCCATTACTGTATTTCCTTTGGGCATAGTTAGACTCTTAGTTTTTATTTATTCCAGGTAGTGATTTAATATCTATGGAAAAGGGTGTCTTGTTTCACATTTCTGAGGCAGGTAGGTCATTGGCCTTGTGGGGGGCCCTGCCCCCAGGTGCTCTGAAGTGATCCTTACAGACATTTCAGAGGTTAGTGCCTCCTGGGGTCTGGGGCATATTGCAGAACTGAGCAGCAGGATAGTGGAGCACTGGAGGGGATTGCTCTGATACATGCTGCCTTCCCCGAGCCCTTGGCTCCCACCTGTAGGTGCCTTGCTGTCCTGCTGTGGGGACTGCAGCCTCTCCAGTGAGCATCACCCCAAGCCTGCCCCATGCCAAGCACACTGGTCTTAAAGTTACCTGGCTTCTCACTGCTCTTCAAATAGCAATTTCTTCAAATAGGTGATGTTACTTAATGTATTTATCTGGTTAAAGTAATTCACAGTGGTGTGAACAACTGATAGCCCTCAAGGGAGCATTTTAAGTTTAAAGAAAGCCTTGTAAACTCAAATTAATTAAAAAATACTGTTTTGCTGTAGTGGAAAGATCTCTGAACCTAGAGCTCAGTTGTACCTCTCACTTTATAGTTGGGTTTTATCAATTTTCCCCATCTTTGTAATTTGTGACTAACAGCTTTAAAAAGTGTGTAAGAATATTTAGGGAATTTCTCAGTGAATTTAATTAAGACTTTCTGTTTTTTCTTTTTTGTTAAGTTCTTGGTTAATGAAATAAAGCTATGGCATCATTTTTGTAGAGACTTATTTATTTATTGTCTCTGATTAGGCTTCCAGCTAGATGTTTTACAGAAATAATAGTGAAAACTACTATTTATTTACTATTTACAATATGTCAGTAAATGTGCCAAGAACCTCTATTTCCTGTTTATCTTCACCACAACCGTATAAAGTAGGGACTCTTTTCATAAAGATGAAGAAATTGAAATGCAGCAAATTAATTGAAATTAATTAAAGTTAAATAACTTGTCCAACCCACCCAGCTGTAAGAGGTGGGACTGGGATTTGAGCCTGCTTTTCTGCTTCTGGAACTGAACTCAGCCATTACATTGTGCTGCCTTTAAAACATGTTTTTTCAAATAGCACTGAAATTTTCTCTAGCAGTTTCAGATAGCCACCCTCTTATAAAACCTGGCTAATTCTGAGCTTGACCAGAGTTGTGAAATTCTTTAACAGACATCAGAAGATGACAATGGGAAGAAGAACATAAATGCCACAGAGAATACCCAGCCCTGTTTGATTCATTCACTGAGTTTCCTGAGTGTCAGTTATATGTGAGGCACAGATGAAAAAAAGTTAACAAGATGACGTTCTCAGTTTCAAATCTAAGATCGTAGTAGTGAAGTGAGGGCTGTTAGAGAGGCTGCCCAGTAGACAGCCCTGAGCGTGAAGAGGGCCCTAACTCAGCTCTGGTGTGGGGCACAACAGTGTGAAGGGGGAGAGGCATGGAGAGTTGGGGGTCATCCTGAGGTGATGGAGGGAGGGACAGATAACCTGTCTGCTCTCAGCTGGGCACCAGATGGTTATCTTTTTCTAAAGTCAGTTGAAGTTTTATTTCATACTCAAAACCTTGTGTGAAAAAGTGTATTGCTTTTGGTATAAATACTTGTATCTCATGAAGATGATCAAGAAGCATTCTCTCTGCTACAGTGTAATCTGCATGGCAGGTGGCTGTTGGGTTTAGTTCTGTTTACTCAGAGCCTAAAACAGTGTCTGAACCAGGGTATGTGTTCAGTGAGTATCAATATGGCTTTTAAAGAAATGGAGTGGAAGGGGTCTTGAGTTAAATTCATTTCTTCTTTAAGGGAACAGGTGAAATTTGTGAAAGTGAAGATGAAGAAGTAATAGATGAAGAACTTGCTAAGTAATAATCCTTTAGATTTCTGCCTAGGTTATATTCTACGTGAAATTTGGTCTTCGTCATCCTGACTTACACTTGTCATTGGGTTTTAGGTTTTGGAGGACTAGTATCTCTTCAGATCTTGTAGATACATTTTCAAGCGTCTTCTGTGTGGATGATATTCAGTAATTACTTGTTAAGTTATACTGTTATTAAAGTGAATTAGTAGAAAGTTGTGCTGATTTCCAAAACAAGATTTAGATTTCTTGAATCTTTTAAAAACTTTAACATGAAGAAGTTTGAAAGGCTGTAGGCTTTTATCGTCACAAGCAATTATTTTAAAAAGATTTTTTAAAAATAGAACTCTTGATAAACCACAAACTGTAGCTTCATAGGCAGATTTGGTAAAGATCAGATAGGGCCTTTTCCTCTTTCAGTTCCTTCTTATTTATCACTTGCATCTGAAAATAAAGCATAGAACTATCAGTGTAGTACATCTGATGGTCTTCCGTAAATGTATAAGCGTCCAGAAATTAGTCATTTCAAAAGTAATTTTGTCTTGTTTGGTAGCAGATAGCAGCATAAGATGTGTTTAGTATTCAAATGTATCATCAAGTTAAAATTAAGGAGTCCTTTAAAATTTTGTCACCTGGATAGTTGTAAAATTTAGAATTTTTAGTTTGATAACGATTATTTGAAGTAACTTACGAATTTGTGCAGAAAACATTGGTTGAAATGAAACCCAAATAAGTTCAGATATGTTTTAATATACTGAATATGGATACCGTATGTCCTCAGGTTTAATAGGCACTAAAAGTACAGTTGCTCTGAAATAAACTTTTGTGGAAGTGTTTCAGAAAGGATTCTTAAACGGCATTTTTTTAAGATTCCTATGTATTTTGGATATGATGTTTGGAAGAAAAAGTGTAATATTTGGGGAATATTTTTTCAAAGTTTCGATCATTGTTACTCTTATATAATTAAAATAGTATTTTCTCTTTAATACTTATAAGCCATAAGGTTAATTTATTTGTTTTTTAATAAAATACTGTATTGTCTCTTTTTATTTGGTTCTTATTACTATGAGAACATGAGCTAAGTTTTGGGAGTTGTAGTTTTGCTATGAAATGTGTGATTTTGGAGATAAGTATCTCCATAATAATCATTGACAATAAGGGACAACACAGTTTAATCAGGATTATGTGTTAGTTTTGTTTCATTGTGTGCAGGTCTAGACAGTTTATAGAAATGGTAACCTGAGAATTGTTATGTTAAAAAAAATACTAGTTTCCAAGCCTTTAATGGTTACTGTTCTGTTTTTTAGTGACGATCGTTGCTCTGAAAAGTGGAAATATTAAAATGAATACTAATTAAAAGCCAAAATTTTAATTTGTAAATATTTACTTCATTTTTAGTTCGATAATTGAAGGCACAAATGAATCTACAGTATACTTTGTGTATGTCACTGTCCTAAATTTGACCTTTTAGGCTAATGTAGCTGTACAAAATTCTTATAAAGCCATTACGAAATCCATTTTGAAATCCAATTTGGGGATTTATAAAATCTCTTGGTAATTTCGCTCATTTCCCTCAAATACTGTTCAGATTAGCATGACCATTTTGTTTATAGATGAATGTTGAAAGAAGAGAGGAGATGGCCCTCATATCAGATCTTCTACTTGAAACCTTGTATCATTTACTACCACTTTCTTAACTGCAAATATTTGAAATGGTGGTCAGAGTATTAAAAATGAAGTTGCTAATACCTGATCTGAATTGCCTTCTAGATCATCACAGTAAAGAATTATATTTGACATGGTTTGCCATTTATATTTTTATAGTATTTTAATTCTTTGAAAATGTATGGTTTGTATAATGTTTAGTATATATGATAGATTTAACATATAATTTAATTTAAAACATAACTTAAAATATGACTAGAATTTAGCTTTTTTAGATACAGCTAAATTTAATTCGGTCATAACACAAAAATTATATATTGTTATTCTGAGTTAAAACTTTTAATTTAAAAGCTAGCATTGAGGAGAGTGGATGATGGGTGTTCTCTTGATCTGTGGGTTGGAGGAGATGACTCAGCTAGAGCTCAGAGCTCTCTTGAGAGACACTTTAAACCAAGAAGGACAGGAGTGGGGACAGACCAAAGGCCCTGTTTTCTGCTTCTGGGATCTGTAATCAGCACTTGGCCCGGTGGGAGTCTACGGGCTATTGGCCCCTCATGCTCTCTGCATGGAGCTGTTAAATTTTGGAATTTGTGTTTTTGCCTTGTTTCACTTTTACTTTTTGGTGTATGTGGTGTTTATTCTTTCATTCATTAGTCATTTAGTATTTTTATCTTCCTTTGAACTGTTTTAGCTGATTTCTTTAGTTTTTAATTTTACCTTTAA
Source organism: Phataginus tricuspis (assembly GCA_029783875.1). Classification (NCBI taxonomy): domain Eukaryota; kingdom Metazoa; phylum Chordata; class Mammalia; order Pholidota; family Manidae; genus Phataginus; species Phataginus tricuspis. The sequence goes on along the minus strand of JAQQAC010018689.1, from coordinate 715,488 downwards.
TTGTACTTTGCTTTTGTATTATTTTATTTGGTTTTTGAAAAGTTTTTATTTATTGTTTAAAAAATCATTTAAAGAAATTCTTTTATCTGTAAAAAGTTATGTTCTTTCTTGTTCTGTGCCCTTTGAACCTCTTTTCAAAGGGCACAGTAGAGGAGGGTGACTATTACAAAAAGTAATTTTTGTGGACGCTCAGAGTAGACATACTCTAGAACTAATGCTTACTTTTTGATTGAATGTGGAAAAGGTAGTTTGTTTCTAAGTGAACAGAAGTAGATGGGTTTGGTGACATGATATTCTCAAAACCTAGAGTGTGGAATCTTTCATGGATAAAACAGAATGTCTTACCTCATAGACATCATAGTGGAGTGGAAGGATGTTGGGGAATTCAAACATGGCTTTTTGTCCAGGCTTTGCTACTTAACCAATTGTGTGACTTGGTCACATCCTTCAACTTTTCACAGTTATAAAAAGTTTACACTGTGTTATCTGCAGAATTGCTACCACAGTCAAATACAAAATGGCATGGAAGTGCTTTGTGAATAGCACAGTAGAGTGTTATATTGATACAAACTTTATTTGGTTTCTGTATCGAGGTCACAAAGTATTCAATAAAAGGCATGATTTCTTCAACAGAAGTTAGGTGTCCATGATGAACGTTCCCGCTGTTGTGATGCATGCGAACAGTTTGGGAGAAGGACTGCTAATGGAAGGTCCATGGTAACCTCCAGGTCCCCCATTCAAATTGAGAGAGTCTGAAGCAAGGAGGGTGGAAGATGCTGATGTATTTTGGGCTGATGGGTTAGTTTCACTTTGAAAGGTTTGGTGGAGAAGAAAAATTTGTAGCCCTGGATCTGTATTCATTGCTAGGCTGGTGGCATCTGGGGGGAGGGAGTTACAATGTGACCTGACTTTGCACTCCTTCTTTCCACACATTTCACATGCGTGAACTTTAGCAGGGAAGTTGGAATTCCACATATGTGTGAATGTTCAAACTTCTAAGAGTAAATGTTGACAAGCTAGAAGGTTGTTAGAATGGGAATAAAGTAAGGGTTAACGTCTCAGGGAATGATGACGGGGTGAGGTTAAGGGTTGTATTGTACAAGTGCAGGGTTCCCAGTGGAAAGGGCTATTGTGCACTTGGTTATGAGTTCTGTGTGAACTGATATGAAGTATTAATTACAATGGGTGAATGGTTAAAAGTTACAGCACATCCAAGCTGTTCTGTAATGACGTCTCTTTTACTTATTTGCATTCCTGTATAACTTTCTTGAGTGAGTGCTGAAGGAATAATGTAGCTATGGTTACCACTAGAAATGGTGTGCACACCACAGGCTATCTTATAAGTGTGACAGAGTAGAGTAAGCCACTCTTAGGGTGATTAACAATTTCTCCAGTGTTAATTACTTGAAAATGTTATTTAGGCATTGTGCGTAAGTTAGGTTATGTGCAAAGAAGTGGATTGTGAATATAAACATTGTCTTTTATATGAGTAGCACTATATACAACTTGAGAATCACTGTATTATAGATTTAAGTCCAGCAACTAACCTTTAAATGGAATTCTTTTATTTCATTTATATAAATCTCCTTTTTAGAGGTCATTTGATAAAATTTATGAAAGTTATATTTTTCAAACTAAAAGACCATTTAATATATTCCTGAGTTTTCAGTAGCAGTTATTTCTCAACTTTTGTTTTAAAATTGAGGTATCATTGATGTAATGTTTCTCAACTTTATTCATGTTATGACACACATAGAAAATGACAATATTTGTATGGACATCTCATCAAATGGACTTCATGTAGTGGTAAGGAGGTAACCAGCGTGGTAGTTCCCAGGATTGGGGGAATCATTATATTCTCATTCGTAACCATGAGAGGGACTCAGGCTGGATGTTCTCTTTGTGGTGTTGTGGTGAGAAGAGAATCTGCTGTTTTATTCACCACTTTTTTTCATTGCTGTTTTATGCTAGCTTGGATGGCAGAACTTTAAAATTAGATTGGATTTAGAAAAACCTGGTTGGAGTTCTAGCTTTTTAGTATAACTCAACCTCTGAGCCTCAGTTTCTTCATTTCTAAAATGAGAACAATAGCAGTCTTTCTCTTTCTACCATAAAGCTCTGATGATCAGTAGAGATAATAAAAATATAAATATGCTTTTAAGCAACAGTTATTTTTATTATAGTTTAAGCAAACTGTGGGTATATGCCTTTAGTAACTCACAAGAGGAAATAATTCAGTGGTTTTGTTTGATATGTGTGTATATCTAATATACAGTGACAGAGTGTCTGTCAGTGAGGGCTTTTGTCTCTAGAGCTGGAGGGTAGACTGCAGGATTTAAGGATGACTCTAAAAATCAAGGATGAATGAGGGATGTAGAACATTTATCCAAGTATTGCTTTCCATTTCAGGCTAAGGCCTAGCAAATTATTTTAATAATTTTAATTAGGAGTTCTAAATATAAACAATTTTCATATTAATCTAGTTTAATGAATTTTTTAAAATAAAAAGGATAATAAAATTCAGTGTTAGCAACTCATGGAAGTCTGAAAATTCATACCATATTTTTTCCTAAATAATAAAGCTAAGTGTCTAATGGTGGCATATTCTAATTGCTGGAAAACACTTAGTAATAAACAGCTGCTGGCCTTGCAGACTAAAACCAGAAAGTACCAGAAATGTAAATTCTGTCCATCACAACTGACTAATCAAAATACTCTCCTCTATCATGTTAGACTCTACATTTAGGATAATTCCTAGCACTTTCATTGAAGAACTAGTCTGACACTGTTGATGAAAATGAGGCTCTTGGTTTTACCATACATCTGTAGTGTTCCTATGGAACCAAAGGGAGCCTCAAGCTCTTGTTACTGACCTTGGAGGCTGGCTGTTCTGACCATGTGCCCAGTGTATGTGGCAGTTTCGTCCAGCCAAGGAGCTTTTAATTTCTCTTGCTAACTGTAGTTTTTCTCAAACTGGGGACTGCAAGTTTTTATGTTTAAGAGACCCTGATTCCCAGAATAAGGTCTACATTTAAGCCTAATATTGTAGATCCTCCAGGACCTGGACTCAGATGACCATTTCAGACTGATTTTATTGCCTGAGATCACTCACCACTCAAATCTTAGATGATTCTGTATCATACGCTTTCTACTAGAGTGCCACTATGTTCCTCTTCTTTATAGTCTTGTACTCGTAATTTTTTTTAATTTAATTAATTTATTTTTATTATTTTTTTATTTACAATTTATTTTGGTATCATTAACCTACAATTACATGTGCAATATTATGGTGATTAAACAACCCCCTTCATTAGATTCCCCCCACCAACCCCATTACAGTCACTGTCCATCAGTGTAGTAAGATGCTATAGAGTCACTACTTGTCTTCTCTGAGTTGTACAGCCCTCCCGTGCCCCTGCTACCTTACGTCTGCTAATCGTAATACACCTTTTACCCTCTTATCCCTCCCTTCCCACCCATCTTCCCCAGTCCCTTTCCCTTTGGTAACTATTAGTCCGTTCTTGGGTTCTGTGAGTCTGCTGCTGTTTTGTTCCTTCAGTTTTTTTCTTTATTCTTATACACCACATAGGAGTGAAATCATTTGATACTTGTCTTTTTCAGCTTGGCTTATTTCACTGAGCATAATACCCTCTAACTCCATCCATGTTGTTGCAAATAGTAGGATTTGTTTTCTTCTTATGGCTGAATAATATTCCATTGTGTATATGTACCACATCTTCTTTATTCATTCATCTACTGATGGACACTTAGGTTGCTTCCATTTCTTGGCTATTGTAAATAGTGCTGCAATAAACATAGGGGTGCATCTGTCTTTTTGAAACTGGGCTGCAGCATTCTTAGGGTAAATTACTAGGAGTGGGATTCCTGGGTCAAATGGTATTTCTATTTTGAGTTTTTTGAGGAACCTCCATACTGCTTTCCACAATGGTTGAACTAATTTGCATTCCCACCAGCAGTATAGGAGGGTTCCCTTTTCTCCACATCCTCGCCAACATTTGTTGTTGTTTGTGTTTTGGATGTTGGCCATCCTCACTGGTGTGAGGTGATATCTCATTGTGGTTTTAATCTTCATTTCTCTGATGACCAGCGGTGTGGAGCATCTTTTCGTGTGCCTGTTGGCCATCTGAATTTCTTCTTTAGAGAAGTGTCTATTCATGTCCTCTGCCCATTTCTTAATTGGATTATTTGCTTTTTGTTTGTTAAGGTGCGTGAGTTCTTTATATATTTTGGATGTCAACCCCTTCTCAGATGCATCATTTATGAATATATTTTCCCATACTGTAGGATGTCTTTTTGTTCTACTGATGGTGTCCTTTGCTGTACAGAAGCTTTTCAGCTTGATATAGTCCCACTTGTTCATTTTTGCTTTTGTTTCCCTTGCCCGGGAGGATATGTTCATGAAGAATTCGCTCATGTTTATGTCCAAGAGATTTTTGCCTGTGTTTTTTTCTAAGAGTTTTATGGTTTCATGACTTACATTCAGGTCTTTGATCCACCTTGAGTTTACCTTTGTGTATGGGGTTAGACAGTAGTCCAGTTTCATTCTCTTACATGTAGCTGTCCAGTTTTTCCAACACCAGCTGCTGAAGAGGCTGTCATCTCCCCATTGTATATCCAAGGCTCCTTTATCAAATATTAATTGGCTGTAAGTGTTTGGGTTAATGTTTGGATTTTCTAGTCTGTTCCACTGGTCTGTGGATCTGTATTTGTGCCAATACCAAATTGTCTTGATTACTGTGGCTTTGTAGTAGAGTTTGAAGTCAGGGAGCGTAATTCCCCCTGTTTGATTGCTCCTTCTCAGAATTGCTTTGGCTATTCAGGGTCTTTTGTGGTTCCATATGAATTTTAGAGCTATTTGTTCCAGTTCATTGAAGAAAGCTGTTGGTAGTTTGATACCCTAAGATTGTTGTCTATTTTCTTTTGTGGTGTGGTCTTTGCCTGGTTTTGGTACTAGAGTGATGCTGGCTTCACAGAAAGAGTTTGGAAGTATTCCCCCCGCTTCTATTTTTTGGAAAAGTTTAAGGAGAATGGGTGTTATTTTTTCTCTATATGTCTGGTAGAATTCAGAGGTGAATCCATCAGGTCTGGGGGTTTTGTTCTTGGGTAGTTTTTTGATTACTGATTCAATTTTGTTGCTGGTGATTGGTCTGTTTAGTTTTTCTGTTTCTTGTTTTTAGTCAGTCTTGGAAGGTTGTATTTTTCTAAGAAGTTGTCCATTTCATCTAGGTTTTGCAGCTTGTTAGCATACAGATGCTCATAATATTCTCTTATAATTCTTTGTATTTTTGTGGGGTCGGTCGTTATTTTTCCTTTCTCATTTCTGATTCTGTTTATGTGTGTAGATTCTCTTTTTCTCTTAATGAGTCTGGCTAGGGGTTTATCTATTTTGTTTATTTTTTCAAAGAACCAGCTCTTGGTTTCATTGATTTTTTTCTATTGTTTTATTCTTCTCAATTTTATTTATTTCTTCTCTGATATTTATTATGTCCCTCCTTCTGGTGACTTTGGGCCTCCTTTGTTCTTCTTATTCCAATTTCAATAATTGTCTTTAGACTGTTCATTTGGGAATGTTCTTCCTTCTTAAATAGGCCTGGATTGCAATATACTTTCCTCTTAGAACTGCTACTGAGGTTCTTTTTGTGGCCTAGTATGTGGTCTATTCTGGAATATGTTCCATGTGTGCTTGAGAAGAATGTGTATCCTGTTGCTTTTGGGTGCAGAGTTCTGTAGATATCTGTTAGGTCCATCTGTTCTAGTGTGTTGTTCAGTGCCTCTGTGTCTTTACTTATCCTCTGCCTGGTTGATCTATCCTTTGGAGTGAGTGGTGTGTTGAAGTCTCCTAAACTGAATACATTGTTGTCTATTTCCTCCTTCAATTCTGTTAGTATGTGTTTCACATATGTTGGCGCTCCTGTGTTGGGGGCATATATGTTTATAATGGTTATATCTTCTTGTTGGACTGACCCCTTTATCATTATGTAATGTCCTTCTTTATCTCTTGCTACTTTCTTTGTTTTGAAGTCTTTTGTCTGATACAAGTGCTGCAACACCTGCTTTTTTCTCTTTGTTGTTTGCATGAAATATCTTTTTCCATCCCTTCACTTTTAGTCTGTTTATATCTTTGGGTTTGAGGTAAGTCTCTTGTAAGCAGCATATAGATGGGTCTTGCTTTTTTATCCACTCTGTTACTCTGTGTCTTTTGATTGGTGCATTCAGTCCATTTACATTTAGAGTGATTATTGATAGATATGTACTTATTGCCATTGCTGGCTTTAGATTCGTGGTTACCAACGGTTCAAGGCTTGCTTCTTTACTATCTAAGAATCTAACTTAACTTTTTTACTAAGTTATTGTGAATGCCGCCTGATGTTTCTTTATTTCTCCCTTCCTATTCTTCCTCCTCCATTCTTTATATATTGGGTGTTTTAATCTTTGCCTTTAGTTAGTATTTGGATGGTCTGCTTTCTTTGCTATGATTTTATTTTCTCTGGTGACATCTTTTTAGTCTTAGGGGTGCTTCCCTCTAGAGCAGTCCGTTTAAGATATCCTGTAGTGGTGGTTTATGAGAGGCAAACTCTTTCAACTTTCCTTTGTCTGGAAATTGTTTAATCCCTCAGTCATATTTAAATGATAATCGTGCTGGATACAATATTCTTGGTTCGAGGTCCTTCTGGTTCATTATGTTAAATATATCATGCCATTCTCTTCTGGCCTGTAAGGTTTCTGTTGAGAAGTCTGATGATAGTCTGTTGGGTTTTCCTTTGTAGGTGATCTTTTTTCTCTCTCTAGGTGCCTTTAATACTCTGTCTTTATCTTTGACCTTTGCCATCTTAATTATTATGTGTCTTGGTGTTGTCTTCCTTGGGTCCCTTGTGTTGGGAGTTCTGTGGGCTTCCGTGGACTGCGAGACTATTTCCTTCCCCAGTGTTGGAAAGTTTTCAGCAATTATTTCTTCAAAGACACTTTCTATCCCTTTTTCTCTCTCTTCTTCCTCTGGTACTCCTATAATGCGAATATTGTTCCATTTGGATTGGTCACACAGTTCTCTCAATATTCTTTCATTCTTAGAGCTCCGTTTTTCTCTCAGTACCTCAGCTTCTTTGTATTCCTCTTCTCTAGTTTTTATTTCATTTATCGTCTCCTCCACCTTATCCAATCTGCTTTTAATACCGTCCATTGTGTTCTTCAAGGATTGGATCTCCGACCGAAATTCATTCCTGACTTCTTGAATATCTTTCCGTACCTCCATGAGCATGTTAATGATTTTTTTTTGAACTCCCTTTCAGGGAGAGTCATAAGGTCCATATCATTTAAATCTTTCTCAGGAGTTGTATTCATAATTTTACTCTCGACCAGGTTCCTTTGGAGTTTCATATTTGTGTATGGAGCCCTCTAGTGTCCAGAAGCTCTACTCTCTGGAGCTGCTCAGCCCCTGTAGCAATGTCAGGGATTGTAGGGGAGTGGTATTGGTGCCTCGGGGGAGGAAAGGGCTGTTTCCTGGTTCCTGGCTGTTATGCCTGTCTCCGCTGTCTGAACCATTGGGGTGAGCACACAGGTATAAGCCTCTGTGCTTTGCCTTTTTAGTTGCTGTAGACTGATCTTCCCTCTGGCTGGCCTAACACCAGAGAAGGGTTTTCAGGTTTGCAAGCCCTGTGGGGCTGGCCAGGCAAAAGGGGCACTAGTCTGTCACAGAAGGGGTTCTTGGAGCTGTGTAGGCAGCCAGGGAGCTGGCACACCTGAAGATCAGAAAACTCCCAATCTGCTGGGCAGACTACACCTGGACAATTTTGTCTACCTGTCCTTTCTCCTGAGCGGTAAGCTCTGTGCAGTCGTTGCCTCCTTAGCAGGCCTCTTGCTAAGGTCTTCTTTGTTAGGAAGTCTTTCAGACTGCCTGCCTTTCTTTTGTCCCAGAGCAGCTGGGTATGGATCCCTGATTTCGCAAGCAGGTGGAATCTTAGTCTCTCCAGGAATTCTGCCTGTCTTTGCTTTCCAAGCTCCTAATTACAAGAGTATCATGCAAGCACCATGAAATGTAGGTTTGTGCTCCTAGAGTAGATCTCCAGAGTTAGGTATTCAGCAGTCCTAGTTCTCCACTCCCTCTCTGCTCTGTTCCTGTTTCTCCTGCCGGTGAGCTAGGGTGGGGGAAGGGCTTGGATCCCGCAGGACCACAGCTTTAGTACATTACCGTTTTCTGTGAGGGCTGCTCTTGTTTCCAGGTGTATGCAGTTTGTTGCCGTCCTCTTTCCCGTTGCTCTTTCAAGAGTAGTTGTAGTAGCTTTATTTTCATATTATATGCGGTTTTAGTAGGAAGCCTCTGTCTCACCTCTCCCACCACCATCTTTTGTTGTATTCGTAATTAATGCTCAGCTCACAAGTCTGCCTTCATGATGATTGTATCAGGCATCTGTAAATGCATGTTAGTGTATTAAACCTAATATAATCAGGCTATACATTTGTTTTAATGGTATTTATATTTGTTTTGATGACAATTATTTAAAATATTTTTTATTTATAGTCTCTTAAATAAAAATCACAAATGATAAAATAATTATTACCATTATACAAAGAGGATTACAAAAAAAGCAAGTCTCCTGGCACCTCGGATCCAACTACTGTAACCCCTTCCTAGAGAATACATAGCTAACTGTTCATTTCCTGTACAGCCCTTCAGAAAACTTGAGTGTGTTTGCTAGCATGATACATAAATGTTTCTGTAGACATATATGGATACATTACATGCAAACTGTTTTCTCTTTGCTTTATTTAACTGAGCTTGCAGATTCTTCTCATTCAGCACACAGAACTCCAGCCAGTGCTACACAGTATGCTCGGGCTGTGATATACTGTGAGCTTCTTCAGCTTTCCAATTTCTTTTCTGTATTATATACAACAGCTTTTCCATCTTTAGGTTAACTTTGATGTAAGTGATGTGTTAAAATTCTTGAAGGCTTTTATTTTCACTTTTTCCCTCATTTGCTCTTAATGCCACTACTTCTATAAAGTGGAAATGCTTATGCTTGCTTTGATGAGTAGAAAAATTTCACTTGCCTATTTCTTATTTCTTCCCCCCATGGTATATGTATATATTGTAAAGACCCTTTTCTACTAAAATTACACTTTGAAAATATTGTTTCATTAGTAGCATTAATTTATTATAAAATTTGGAAAATGTAGGTTCAAAATCCTTTTGCTTCATCTATTATCTATGTGACTTTGGCCAAAAATAGTATTTGTCATCAAATTTTTTCCTCTTCATTTTCAAATTGTGTACAACTATTTTTTCCTTAATGTCCAACATAACTTTTAATGCTCTGGAAGTCAGTTGGTAAAATGGTTGTATTATACTGGGTTTAATTTTTTAATAATGCCAATTCTCTTCTGCATTTGTAAACACAGCATACTATTTTTATGGAGAGAGCCATTATTAAGTCCTGAAATAATATTAAAAAAAACATGTCTTCTGCCCTGAAGACGTGTAAGACTGCTAATTATGTTTAGATTTCTCAATATTGCTCAATTTGCTTTTAACATCTCAACTTGTTTTGTCTTTTTGCCTGTTTTCCTCCATTAGTTCACGTTTCTTGTATCTTCCTCCTGACCTTCCTGTCACCTCTGAGTGCCCTTTCCTTCCTCCTTTCTGGAGCAGAGGCTATGTTGTCATGATCACCCCTTTCTCCCATCCAGTGTCCTACACATGCCATGTAATTTCTACAGTCCCAGAACCTGTTTTTAATAACCAGTTTGTTTCCCAAACATTCAAAGTATCCTATTAAACCTAATTTCTGTGACATATATCTATTTGTTCCATGGCTTATTTGTCTCTATCCATGCATGTATTCATCTGAATGTTAAAAAGGAACGTAGAGTTGATACTGGCCCCAGCCATCAAGGAATTTACATTCTAGTGAGAGAAGACATATATAGGATTTATTAAAGTTTTTAGATTTTGGACTCTTTTTAAGCCCCATCTGTAGCTGCTACTCTCAGTAAAAAATTGAATGCTTGAGAATCCGATAACTGTAACCAGATAATGATAGTTTTAATTCTATTTTAAATTTAAGGAAGTGCCTGGATTAATGTCTACTCTGAGTGTGATCACTTCTAATTTGAATTCATTTATTAATAAGATATTAAGGAAGTGCTATTCTGAATCAGTCAATGAAAAGTATTGCATCACAACTGGTCTTTGGTTTTACTAAGTTTTTTTTGGTTTTAATATATATATAGAGAGAGAGAGTTTATGGGAAGTTCTCCAGGTTGTTAAAAAGTTACCCCTTCAACCTTTTTTTTTAAAATAAATGCATGAGTGAGCTCGGTGTCAGGCTGATAGAGACAGCTATTATTTCCTGATGACTTCCCTTTCCTGTCAGTTTTGGCAGCATTTCAGCAGGCATCCAACATTGACCAGGTGGTGTACTGAATGACTGCTTATTTATTGTTTAATATACTATTGCCAATGAAGTAATACTCTGGCTCTATCATGGTCAGAAGCAGGAAGTCCTTAGCCCCATTTTCAGAGTCTGTATTTCAGCATCTAGTTACGCTTGGTGCTGGCACAATGCAGATACCGGTGGGTGACTCAGCATCTCTTATTCCTGGGTTATAATTCCATTCTTCTGCTCTCTGCCGTGTGTGCCCCAGTTCTACAATTGGTTTTTGTTTGTGTTGGTACTTTAGTTCCTTCCTCAAAGAAATTGTGAGTTTTTCAAAAGCAAGAAATAATGTCACATATACCATTGAGTTCCATATGCCTAGCATAGTTCTTTGTGTTTAGTAGGCATTGAAATGAATGTATACTAACAGAGGGTGATAATGTTTATTTATGTTTTATAGAGTAACCATAAGTTCCTTTGATGGCTGGTGCCAAATATCACATTCATCTTATTCATTAAAAATGTAGATGATGCTTTTTATAGGGAACTTAAAAATTTGAAATACTTTAGATCTCAACATGTGATGTATCAAACTTTTTATTCTCTATTTGGCCCAGTTATAAGTTACTATTATTTTTTCTTCGAGGCTATCCAATCAACTATCAGTTTTTTTAAATGAAAATTCTTATTAGTTTAAGCTCATTTTCTTTCCTTAGTTTCTCTATATATTATTTATTCATGTACTTCCCTGTTACTGATTTTCTTCCCATTTTTAAAAGTCTGATTTCTTGCCCTTTTCATTATTTTGGTATCCTGTGACATTGTATTTTTTCTGTTTTATAATATTTATTAATTGGAAAGATTTTTAAAAGTATTTTCCACATGAATTACTGTCAGGATCAAATAATCTTGTGGCAGGATGCATACTAATATTCTCACTTAGTTTTGAGGAAATTGAGCACAGAAAAGTGAGTTGCCAGGCTCACACAGGTAATCGGCAGACCTGAACAAGACTTAGACCCTAAAACCCTGTGTTCCCAGTACACCTGGATTGTGTATAAGATAAGTAAAGTGAGGAACTTGCCCCAAATTACAGAATGAAGTAAATGGTTTCTTAGGTAGAATAAACATTGTCCTTACCAGGGTACATGGGAGTTAGGATAGCCAAGTCAGCCTATGTACCTCAGTAGGGTTGAGTGTATAAATTTCCTTATGTTTCAGGAGGGGAGATCCAGGCCGATTGTAAAAAATCATTAACTCTTATAACCTAGAGAATGCCATGATTCATGCTGTGTCTGATGACCCATGACACATCTCTGGGTGGCTGTGTATGTATTAATAGTACCTGCTTCTTCATAAGCTGGCTCATCTGTCCAAGTATCCTATAATCTGGCCTTTACCAATTGACAGTTTATCATAAATATCTTCCTGTGTCTAAAAATAGCAGTCTACTTCATCAGATTTAATAGCTACATAGAATTCCATTGTATGGCCAACTGCATACATCTCGTTGTTATTATCTACTTCAAATAAATTCTTAGATAGTTTTTGGACCTTTGATATGTATGGCAGATTGTCATACAAAAAGGTATATATAATATGGTTAGACAGTGTCTGTCTACCATAGCTCTCAACAATACTAGGTATTACTCTTATTTAAGAAATTAACAATGTATTTTATTGTTAATGTAAACATATCCAAACCATCTTTATTACAATATACAGTCAATATTAAAACATTATTAAGATAATTTATACTGTTTTTTCCAATTTAATCTTTGAAGTCCTATATGTATTTTTTTTAAATAGGCTGTATTTTAGAGCAATTTTAGGTTTATAGCAAAATTGAGTGGAAAATATAGTTTCCACCCCTCCCCCACTCCCCCACTTCCTCCTTCAGCTTCCCCCACATCAACATCCCCACAAGATGGTGCATTTGTTATTGTCCCATAAGTGGACCCACATGGACACAATCATTATCACCGACAGTCCATAGTTTACGTTAGGGTCCTCTTTGGTGTTGTATATTCTGTGGGTTGGGAGGGATGTATGATGACATGTATCTACTCCCTAATGCACACACGGTAGTTTTACTGCCCTAAAAATCCTGTGTTCTGCCTGTTCATCCATCTTTCCCCCCAATCTCTAGCAACCACTGATCTTTTACTATCACCACAATTTTGCTTTTTCCAGAGATATTATCACTCTTTTAAGTTTTTGAAAACATTTTTTGCCTGTTTAGATTTATATTTCTTTTGGTTGTTTAGAAAAGTTGGCTGTTGGTTTCTTGGCATTAACATTTCTTTGGTGTATTTCCTGTGCTTATCTTTTGCATATTTGATAAAGGCTTTCATTTTATGTATATCATTCATTTCTCAGATATTGATTTTTTTTTCCAATTTAACATTTATCTTTTAATTTTGTTTATGATGTCCTTTATTCAAAAGTTTAGCATTTTTCTAGTCAAATTATTTTTTTAATGATTTCTGTTTTTGGTATTTTTGCCAAAGATCTACTGAATGCAAGGTGTCAGTATTTTCAGTACATTTCTGATATAGGTCAGCTTTATTACAATTACATTCATATCAGGACTCAGAGAAAATCAAGTTAATTTAATTACACAGATATTATTTCCTTAAGTGTTTGATAAGAATTCACCAGTTAAGGCACATGGGCCTGGAGCTTTTTATGTAGGAAGATACAATTATGGATTCAGTTCCTTTAAAATAAATGGCTCTTTGGATTTTTTGGTTCTTGTTAGTTTTGATAACTTGCATCCTTCAGGGGATTTTCCTTCACATCTAATTATCAAATGTATTTGCACAAAGCTGTTCTTAATGTTTCTCATTATCTTTTTAATTTCAGCACCATCTGTAGTGATTAGCCTCTGTTTTCATCAGTGTTGGTATTTGTATATTCTCTTTTGTTTTTCTTGCTCATTCTCTCAAAGAGTTTACCAGTGTTGGTGATATTTTCATAAAACCAGTTTTGGATGTTGTTGATTTCTCTGTTGTTTGTTCATTTTATTTCAGTGATTTCTGCTCTTTATTGCTTTCCTCCTATGTATTTGGGATTTAATTTCCTCTGGCTTCTTAATGTGGAAAGTTAGAGCATTGATTTTTGAACCTCTTTTTTTATAAAACAGGCACACCTTAGCGATGCTGTGAATTTGGTTCCAGACCACCACAGAGAGTGAATATTGCAATAAAGTGACTCAAGTGAATTTTTGGTTTCCCAGTGCATATGGAATGTTCACACTGCAGTTTATTAAGTGTGTGATAGCATTATGTCTAAATAAAAAAACGGTGTACGCACTAGACAATGCTGCCCATCTTCTGAGCTCTCAGCAAGTCATAAACTTTTTGTTGGGGGAGGCTCTTGCCTTAATGCTGATGGCTGCTGACTGATCAGGGTGCTGATCGCTGAAGGCTGGGGGGCTGTAGCAATATCTTAAGACAACAATAAAGTTTACTGCATTCATTGACTCTTCCTTTCACAAAAATGAATTCTGTGGCATGTGATATTGTCTGATAGCAGTGTACCCATGGTAGAACTCAGAATTAGAGTAAATCCTCTCAAATGATGCCCCTGCTTTATCAGCTACATTTGTGGAGTATTCTGTATCCTTAGTGGTCATTTTAACAATTTTAGATGTCTAATTTTAGAAAGTTGGATGTCATTTTTACAGCATTTTTACCAGGAGTAGATTTCAACTCAAGAAACTACTTTGCTCATCTGTAAGAACTCCTCACCCATTAGAGGTTTATCATGAGATGCAGCAATTCAGTCCCATCTTCAGGCTCCACTTCTGATTCTAGTTCTCTTGCTGTTTCCACCACATCTACAGTTACTTCTTCTGTGAACTCTTGAACCCCCTCAAAGTCACCCATGAGAGTTGGAATCAACTTCTTCCAAACTCCTGTTCATGTTGGTATTTTGACAAAACTCTTCCCAAGAATTACAGATGTTCTCAGTGGCATCTAGAGGGGTGAATCCTTTCCAGAAGGTTTTCAAGGTACTTTGCCCAGATCCATCAGTGGAATCACATTATGGCAGCTGTAGCCCTAGGAAATGGGTTTCTTCAAGAAAAAGACTTGAAAGTCAATGTGAGTCCTTCATGGACTGCAGAACTGATTTGTGTCAGCAACATGAAAACAATATGAATCTCACTGTTCATCTCCATCAGAGCTCTTGAGGACCAAGAGCATGGTCAATGAGTGGGAATATTTTTAAAGGAGTCTTTTTCTGAGAAGCAGTACTCAACTGTGTGCTTAAAATATTCAGTAAGCCATGTTGTAAGCAGAAGTGCTGTCAGTGAGGCATTGTTGTTCCACTTCCAGAGCACAGGCAGGGTAGATTTAGCATAATCCTTAAGGCCCCTGGGATTCTCAGAATGGTCAATGAGCATTAACTTCAACTTCAAGTCACCCATTGCATTAGCCCCTGACAAGAGAGTCAGCCAGTCCTTGAAGCTGTGAAGCCAAGCATTGACTTCTCCTCTCTAGCTATCAAAGTCTTAGATGGCATCTTCCTCCAATATAAGGCTGTTTCATTACACTGAAATTCTGTTGTTTAGTGTATCCACCTTCATTAATGGTCTCAGCTGGATCTTCTGGGTAACTTGCTGCAGCTTCTCCATCAGCACCTGCTGCTTCACCTGCACTTTTATGTTATGGAGACTCTTCTTTCCTAAACCTCATGAACCAGCTTTTCTTCTGCAGCCTCCTCACCTCTCTCAGCCTACACAGAATTGTAGAGAATTAGGGTTTTGCTCTGGAGGAGGCTGTGTCTTAAGGCAGTGTTGTGGCTGGTTTGATCTTCTATCCAAACCACTAGAACTTTCTCTGTATCAGCAATAAGACTGTTTCACTTTCTTACCATTTGTGTGTTCACTGGAGAAGCAATTGTAATTTCCTTCAAGAACTTCTCCTTTGTGTTCACAACTTTGCTAAAATGTTTGGGGTAAGAGGCCTAGATTTTGACCTTGGCTCTCAACACACCTTTCCTCACTAAGCTGAATCATTTCTAGCTTTTGATTTAAAGTGAGAGATGTGTGACTTTTCCTTTTATTTGAACAGTTTGGGTCCATTGTAGGGTCATTAATTGGCCTAATTTCAGTATTTTGTCTTGGGATAGGGAGGCCTTAAGGAGAGAGAGATTAGGGGACGGTGGAGCAGTCAGAACATACACAACATCTACCAAGTTTGCCATCTTACGCGGGTGCCCCAAAACAATTACAATCGTTGATCAGAAATATAATAGTAGCAAAAAGTTAAAAATATTGCATGAATTACCCAGATGTCACATAGATACATGAAGTGAGCAAATGCTGTTGGAAAAATGGGCAGCAGCAGACTCGCCCAGTGCAGAGTTGCAAACTTTCAATTTGTAAGAAAGTATAATACCTGCAGAGTGCAGTAGATCACAGAGCAATAAATTTTGTATGCCTGTATAATCATAAATGTATAAATTTACCTTTACGCATTTTAGCCTTGTCACACAAATTTTGACATACTATGTTTTCATTATCATGTTGAAAATATTTTCTACTCTCCTTTCTGATTTCTGTCTTGATCATCAGGTTATTTAGACATTGTTGCTTAATTTCTAACGTGGGATTCTTTCTGATATATTGTGTTTATTGATTTTTTTTAAAGTAGCACCTTTAAGAATTATTGTTTTTATTCTCAGCTACTCTGTAAATTCATCCAAAACAGGCACTTTTAAACTTCATTATATTGCCATTGCTCTGTATATCACTTTTCCATAATTTTTAAAATCCCAGCCCCATCTCTGGTAACACTCCACAGCAACCTTGTTCACTTTGTCCCAGTCTGTGTGTCTCAGGTGATTCAGGACAACTGTGTGGTAACCATTCGCCCTTGGACTTGGGAGTCAGAATTTTTGACTCTAGACTGAATTATGTAACCTAGGCTAGACTCTTCTATAAAATGAGAAAAACCTTTCTCTTAGTTTTGTGGTAAAGCGACATGCGACACCTGCAGAAGGAGCTGTCAAAATCCCAGGCAGGTTGTGCCCTTGTGAAGGCCAGGGTGGTTGAGGAGCTGCTTTGCAAGCAGTCCTTGAGTGGAAATGTGAGCCATGTTCCTTGCTCTTGCACTAGTACCCTTTGCAGTCGGCCTCTACTTAGCCCCACAGTTGCCACACAGCCTGCCTCCCCGCCCAGTTCTGCTTCCAGACCCTGAGTCAGTCCACCGCAGCTGGGTCCAAGGCCGGACGTGGACTGAGCACAGGGCTGCCCCCAGCAGCCTGAGTGCAGACTCCACTGATTTTTTAAGTTACTTCTGTTTAGGTCAGAGAACATATTCCATTATGACTTCAATACTTGAAAATGCAGGGTTTGGTTTACGGCCCGTAATGTGGTCAGTCTTGGTAAATGTTCAGTGTGTGCTTAAACAGAGTGTATATTCTGCAGTTGTTGGATGTATTGTGTAAATGCCAGTTAGGTAAAGTTGATCGATAATGCTTTTTAAATCTCTTATATCCGTACTGATTTTCTGTGGTCTCTTTCTTTCAGTTACTGGGACAGGAGAGTTAACATCTTCAACTGTAATTATGGATTTGTTGATTTTCTCCTTTTCATGTTTTTTGCTTTATGTATTTGAAAGGTCCATTATAAGATACATAGATATTTTTTATTATGTCTTCTTTATGAAAAAAGCCTTTAAACATATGGAATTTCTTTGTCTCTGGTAATGCTTTTGTCTTTAAGTTTACTTTGAGGAATAGAACTGTTCTACTTTTCTCATGATTAGTGTTTCCTTGAAATTCTTTTTCTCTTTTTTAAAAACTCTCTGTATTTATATCTATATTTAATATCTACAGCCTTAGGTTTTCCTTTTGTGCCCAGTCTGACAATTCCTGCCTTTAGAGTGTTTAGCACATTCAATGTAATTATTGATATGTTTAGGTTTAAAACTATCATCTTGTTTTCTTGTACTACTGGTTTTTAAAAAAATTTTTGTTTCCTTTTTTTCTTCCTTCCTACCTTCTTCTGTGGGTTTTAAAAAGTATTTTATAGCTTTCTCTTCTATTGGCTTTGTTTTCAGTGGCTCTAAGGATTATGTTATGCATTATTAAATTATCGGTCTACCATAAATTAGGTCAAAATTATACCACTGAGTGTTAGAACCTTCTAACAGTAAAATGATATTTACTCCCTCTATTCCTTTTTACTTCTACATAGGTTATAAATCCCACAATAAATTGTTATTATTGTAGTTTAGTCAGTTGCTCTTTAAAGAAATCAGAAAGTATAAAAAATAATCTTTCATATTTACTCATATTTTATCATCTTTTACACTCTTCCTTTATGTCGATATGAATTTCTGTTTGGTATCATTTTCTTTTAGCCTGAAAAACTTATTTTAATGTTAATTGTAGATCAGGTCTGCTGGTGAGAAATTCTCTCAGCTTTCATTTATCTGAAATGTCTTTATTATTTTGAAGCACAGTTTATTTGGAAATAGACTTCTAGTTTGATAGGTTTTCATTCAGCATTTTAAAGATGTTCCATTGTCTAATGGCTTGCAAAATTTTTAATAAGAT
Source organism: Phataginus tricuspis (assembly GCA_029783875.1). Classification (NCBI taxonomy): domain Eukaryota; kingdom Metazoa; phylum Chordata; class Mammalia; order Pholidota; family Manidae; genus Phataginus; species Phataginus tricuspis. The sequence goes on along the minus strand of JAQQAC010018689.1, from coordinate 697,525 downwards.
CTCAGCAAAATGTTTAATCATTATTCCTCTATATGGTAATGCATATTTTTTTCCCCTGTGGCTGCTTTTAAGGTTTTCTCTTTTTATTTATTTTGGTTTTTATATATTTGATTATCATGTGACTAGATTTAGTTTTCTTACTGCCTGGGGCTTTTTTGAGCTCTTGGGTATATGTGCAAATGTTTGTGTTCAGATTCAGAAAACTATTGGCTATTTTCTTTTTTCAGACTTTTTTGCCTTTTTCTGTTCATCCCCATGACACCTTTTTTTCCTTGGGGCTACAGTTCGTGTGTGTCAGATTGTTGCACTAATCACAAACTGTCTTATATTTCTGAGTATTTTTTCCCTCTTTGTACTTCAATTTATAAAATTTGAACAATTCTGTATTCAGGTTCTCTAATCTTTTATTCTTGTAGTATCCAATCTGCTGTGAAGCCGTACAGTAAATTTTTTGTTTCAAAAAAATGTATTTTTCAGTTCTAGATTTTCCATTTGGTTCTTTTTAGTAGTTTCTGTTTTTCTACTGAGATTCTCTCTTTACTCATTCTATCTTTTCCTGTAAATCCTTAAACGTATTTTTAGTAACCTGTGTTCATTTCTTGCTGCTGTATCAGATTACCACAAATATAGTACTTAAAACATCATAGATTTATTATCTTATAGTTCTGGAGGTCAGAGGTCTGAAATGGGTCTCTCTGGGCTAACACTAGGGTATCAGCAGAACTGTGTTTCTTCCTGGAGGCTCTGGCAGACAACCTGGTTTTTGCCTTTTCAGTGCCTCAGTGCTGCCTGCATTCCTTGGTTCATGGCCTCTTTTGTTATATTGGGATCACCAAATAATCAAGGTTACCCTCCTATTTTAAGGTCAGCTGATTAGCAACTTTAATTCCATCTGCAACTTTACCCTTTGTCTTGTTACCTGACATATTGACAGGTTCTAGGGATTAGGACATAGAAATCTTTTAGGGGTTGTCTGTCTTCCCTATAGCTATTCTAAAATTCTTTGCTGCTAATTCTAATATCTGGTTCATTTTGGCATTTGTTTCTACATACCGTCCCCTCCCATCTGGTCATGGGCTACATTTTATTGCATTTACGCATATCTGATAACTTTTGATTATATACTACTATGCATATATCATTGATGATTTAAAAATTTGTTAAAATCCTTCTTTTAGTAAATATTGAGTTTTGTTTTGTAAGCCATTTTGTCATGAATCAGCTTGATCCATTCAGCATTTGTTTTTAGTCTTTGTTTGGGTGCATCTGAAATATTTTACTTCCAAGGTTTATGTCCAGAACTGTGCAGGGTCTAAGATTTTACCCTATTTAAATGCTAATTAGTTAGCCTGTTGTAGTTGTTGGGCACTCTAAGATGACGTGAGTTCCCAGGTCAGAAATAGAGGACTGTACTACTTAAGGGATATCAAGCAGCATCAGCATCATCATGTTTACATCTGTTTTCCTTGCCTCTGAGTTACGTGAGGGCGGTGTGCATGGCCTATATGGATGACCTGCAAATACAGTTTGCACCGTGGGAGAGAAACCCTGAGCCTGTCGGACCCAAAGAGTATGTAATATGCAGGAAACTGTCCTTTGCTCCTGGAGGGAGACACTCTGTCTTCCAAAGCTGTAAGTTAACATGGTCTTTGCTCTGGTTGGAGACAGTCTCTGTCTTCTAAGGCTTTTTGCTTTAATCATATTAGTATCAGGTTAATAGTTTAACGGTTCTTTAATGATTACTTGCCTTACTGATTAAACATCCTGGAAAGGTAGTCTGGAATAAAACCTAATAAACAAAAAAGCCTCTGCCTCAAAGAAATGACGAAATTTGAGAGACCACTGGGATTGTCTCCCAATGGTGTGCCCTTTTTGGGGTAGTCTCATTTGAATTTCCCATGTCCTTTGTGTTTTATCTGTGTGCTGTGTCTCTCAGTACTACGTGATCTCGAATCTCCATTCAGCCAGATTTTGTGGAGTGTCACTTGGCACATGTGCAACCTAATGTTGGCTAAATACTTAATATGACCCTTATGCACATTGCTGGAGCTCCGTGCATTTAGTATCCTGTCCCCAAATTTTGCTGCATCCTCCAACTTTATTTTCTGCTCAGCAAGATTGCTATGCTTTGCTCTTGTGCTACAGTCTTGAAAATGAGTATAAACAGAAAGCTAGGGAGATTGGAGAGCTCTTTTTGTGTATTTCCCTTTTTCTCAGGGACCACAATCCTGCTTTGCTTATTGCCAACATCTAAAAACATTTGTTTCAGACATTTTTTAGAGTTCTTTTTTGTTTTATATTGTTTGTGGTGGGCTGGCTGGTTTGTACCTGTTCCTGCCTCATGGCCAGCAGTGGAAGTCCCCTATCATTTTAATTGGATGGCTTATGCGTATACAGTACTGTGGCATCCAGACTGTGAGACTGCTAAAGGCAGGGATGTTATCTTTTCTGCTTTTTTCATTCTGCAGGCTATTATATAAGTAGGTGCTCATGTGTCATGTTCCCCAAAACATACAATAGAAATAGAGACTGAAGTACAGAGTTTGTTCTAAAGTTCAAAAACCTGTCCCTTGATAATCATTGTTACTATAATGTGAGAACAAGGATGTTACATGACAGGCTAGTTTATTAGCCGCTCTTTTGGACCTCCTTTTACTGAGGCTTGAAATAGTGCCCTTTTATTATATTTAATATTTCTCTATAGGTGTAAATATAGTAATTTACATGTCACAAAGGAATTTTACATACATTTAAGTTACTTTTAACTTTCTCAGCAACTCTCTTTTTAGGTTCAGCAGCTATCTCATTTTACTGATGAGGAAATTAAAAATTGTTCAAGCTAATTCATTCTTAAGGCTCCAAAACTGTGAAGTGGAAGATCTAGGACTGAAAATTGGGTTTCTAAATGAAGTTTAGTGCTCCTTCTGCATGCCATATTGTGGTCAATGAGTTTTATTTATTCATTTTTTTGAGTGTGTACAGTTTGTGTCTATTTTATGTACTCTGATTTGTATATGGGATCATGGAACTAAACGTAAATTCTTAATCTGGTGAGATTGTGAGGCTCTAATGTCAACTTTCTCTGTGTAATTGCTAAGCATTTCACATGACTCTTAAAGGCTTTTATTAGTAGTAAACTCTTGTAAAGGCACAAAATATGTTTTGTATTATGCCTTAATAACACAATTTCAGTCCATAATTATTTTAAATTGTAAACTTGATAATTAAGCTCAAAGTGTGGTATAAAATATGTTAAGGATTGTATATTGACATGTTTTGGCTTATTCCACTGTAGATATTAGTATTCCAGCATTGGAATCTACTATAAAACATGTTAATAGTTTAAGACTGCTTTAATAATTATTCGTTTTATTAATACGTATAAATAAGGATGGCATCATTGTAATCACCTTTTATACCTGCTTGGATAATGTGTCCTTGTTATGTCCGGATTGCAGTATCCTCAGAGACCAGAGACCACCAGGGAGACCGAGTCACGCATGCAAGAGCAAAGGGCATTTATTATGGGCTTAAACTCGGACTCTCAGCGTTTTCACCTAGGTAGTGGAGGTGAGCTGAGAGCCCTGGACAAAGGCAGGCAGGATTTTTATGGGCTTTGGGAAGGGGGAGTTACAGGAAACTGGGACATAGACACAGCAATCCAATCATAATTGCACAACATTATTGACAACAGTTCTAGCCATACATGTCATTTAGAACATTCGTTACTTTTGGCGGGATCCAATCACGATTTTTAAGGTATCTTTGAAATTAACCAATTACAGAGCGAGCCTAGGGTCTTGTTTGGTGACTAACAGGTTAACTTTTGCTTTCTGCAACAGGGTCTTATCTATATCTCTTGCCCGCAGACCTCATCCTCAGCAATGTAGGGAGAGGCTTTTGGCCTCTCCTGATTGGATGGCAGGAGGGTGGTTACATGCTTTGGGCAATATGTAACTACTTGATAGTTTCGGGGAGACTGAAACTTAGGCCTTCTGGTTTCTGAGGCTTCCTGAAGCCTGTCATGGCGTTAGTTTGGTCCTTTCATCCTTAGTTGGATTGAGTTGGAAATGCTGACTATTTGGAATATATACTTGAATTATATTGATTACTCTATCTCAGGGTATGTCAAAAGTACTACTACTTCAGTGAGAGGACTTTTTGGCATGAGATGTTGTTGCCTACCAGTCAGTGGTCTTTGTACTTGATTTGAGAGAGACTAGCTCTATCAACATATAGGATAATGATTTGCTTGCCTTATCCTTTTCCTTTGTAGCCCTGAGAAATTCTAGAAAACAGAGTCTCTTTGTTAGGGAGAAAATACAGTCTTTATTTGAAAAGCTTTGAATGCTTTTCTTATCAGAATACAGAAGGCTCTATCTTTCCATCTACTGGATTTACTTATCAACATAGGTATCAGCTTTGCTTTTCACTCCTTCCCTCAGAATTATAGGGCAAATCTTTGGGGCAAGTGAGCAGTGGGTTCTTTGGAAATCATAACAGCAAGTGAATGTGAAATTGTTTATCTGGTTTGCAAGAGTGCTTTATAAAGGTAGCCTTTTCTTCGGCTCATCCTTCCTACCATTGCTATGCTGGGCTCTGAATGTAAGAAAACTTATTTCTAGTTCTACTTCAATCAGAAACTAGTTATACACTGTTCATAAATCATTCTCCCTTTCTTGGTTCAGTTTCCTTTGGTTAAACAAAGCTACAGACTAACCGACCTAAAGCTCCTTAACTTCTGTTATTTTAAGTATATCTGTGTTTTAGTTCTTCAGATAGATTATCAGCTCACCGTGGCTTTTACCTTACTTTTGGCAGTTCTTGCACATTGGACAGAGTAACAGAAACTTGTCCTGTAAACCTCAGTTTTCCAGGAATCGGATTTCCCATACAGGGGGTCCTTCTCTTAGTGCTCTTTTCTCCATCCCTCTGCCTTTTCAGATCATTCAAATAAAAACTAAAAACCTTCGAGGAATCTACCAATGCTTTATATAATCTAGTTCAAATCCCTTCTTTTTAACATCTAACTGCACCCTCTACCATTCTTTCTTCTTACTCCAACTACAGCCAGACTGGCCTCTTTGCAGTCACAGGAACACATGAAAAATGTCCTTCAAGCCTGTGTGTTTTCTGTTTACTCTGCCTCTAATGCTGTCCCCCAAGATACCTGTGTGACTAGTTCCTATAGCTTCTCCATCTTTTTGCTCATTCTCCATGAGACCCACTTTGACCAACTTAATGAAAATTAAGCACTTCTTTGGCACTCAGGATTGAGTTATGTGCCCAGTTCTGAATCAAACACAAGTTCAGGGCTGTGGTAATTGGATTTGCTAATATAAAATGAAATTTTATAGTAGAAAATTCTCCTATGATTGAATGGAACTATTAGCAATATCTTAGCACATTGCACATTCTAATTTAGAAGTAGAGGTCTGATTTCCTAGACATTGGTAGAAGCATTTGTAGACTCAGTATGGTCTATTGGAATGGACTCCATTCCTGGAATTGGGAGTGATGTTAGCTTCTTGGGACCACAGGGTTCCCCAAATGGAAATCAGGAGCCTTTGGAAAGGAAAGGATGTCAGGGGTTCTGGTGATGGAACTAAAGATGTCCTCACATCTCCACATGTATGTGACAGTTAAGAAATGCTCTTTCAGTCATGAAGTTGATAAGAAATTTGAGATGCTGTTTACCTGATGAATGCCATATTGGGCTGTGTGTACATACATGTTTACATATATATTCATATTCTTCATTGAGTTGCTGATATAAAATGAAACTTGATAGTAGAAAATTCCTTAGGGCAATTAAATGGAATTGCTATCAGTAGCTTAGCACATTACCCATTCTCACAAATTAAGTCTGATTTCTTAGAAATTGGTGGAAGCATTTTGGAGACTCCTCTGTGGAAGGGGTTGCGTTCTCCTGGTATGTGGCCTGATACCTGGCTGCAGGAGAGGGCAGTGTCTCTCACAGGCCCCTCTGTGTAATTGAAACAACTGGGGTGTGGCTGGGAGTGGGCAAGGGCCGAGAGTGGCTAATAGTATCATGTAACAAAAAGGATTTAGGATGGTTTGAGTGATAACAGGCCTTTGAATGTGTAACTAGGCAGTCTTGGGTGATTTTCAAGAGAGATGGCAACAGATTTTTGATGTCTTAAGTGAATGCTAGTATTGAGAAATCTCATTTATGAATTAAGTCTTAAAGACATTCGGAAGAGTAGAGGCTTGGGTGTATACTCAGCAGTTACAAAAAAGAGGAAGCTATTTTCAGAATGAGTGGTACAAAAATATGGAAAGCAGTCGGAGAGACAGTTATTCAAGATCAGCATTCATGAAGCTAATGATCAGCCATTCTAGTACAACAGGCCTGGTGTGTGAGCATTTGTAGAGAAAATGCAACAAATTTTCAGTAAAAAATTTATCACTAATCATTTCAGGGATAATTTCTGTGACATATAGAATCTATCACTTTGATTTAAAATACTAGAATTGAGCAAAACATTTAATCTCCTTAAGTCTTAAAATGAGTGGATTGGGTTAGATAATATCTTTGGTTCCCTTTAACTCAAATTTTTTGCTATTCAAATTCAATAAAAATTTTAACCTGTAGCTGACGAATTCTAGAAGGTGAGTTGTTTTACAGTTACTCCAACCTGTATTTTCTAATATCTTTTTTAATTAATAAAAGTCTAAATACTCAATGTAAATTGAGCATAAAATATGCCCCAAGAATAAATATATTTCTTTTGTTATGCATGTTGGTTATGACCTCTTGAAGTTGTCAGGTTAATCATCTTTATAGGCTTAAAAAGAAAGCACATTTATATTTCTCCTAAAACAGCAAAATAATTTATATTCTTGTATAGGTTATCTAACAGAAATGATTGATTCCTTAATTCTAAATACTTTATACAGTGGTTGTACACCTGTTGTTAATTATTATCCATTGGTAGTCTTTTGAACTATTCTGATTATTCTGCAGTTTCTTACAGATAATTTTGAAAAAAGTAAAAAGATTATTCTTTTCATACCAATAACATAAAAACATCTATTTTTGTGCATTCCCTTTCAGATTTCAATATGAGCTTACTTAACGTGATTGTAATCATATATAATAGTTTTTACTTAATAATTTTCAAACTGGTTGCTGCCATGGATGTGAATTATAAGATTATTTTAAATTATAAGATTCTATTTAAAAAACTGCACTCCTTCCCACAGCCATTGTAAATATTCATAAACTCACCATAAGCTAATATGCTTGAGAGAAATCTTGTATTGCCGTCGTAGGACCACATATAAACTTGTCTGATATGTTTAATATTTACAGGTTAAAAATCTGCAAATAGTTTTTATAAGTATGGCTGGTCTGTGTACCATTATACTTGCATTTCTAAATTTTAATCAAATACATACTTTGCAGTTTAGTATTTCTTGTTGTTCAACATTTAAAATGTGAAATGTGAAAAGGTATGTTTCATTTTAACTTTTGCATTTTGAACAGTTCCTTCAGTGTTATATATATTAGTAAAATTTCTAATGAGAAATAACTAACACAAAAATTGCAAATACAAAAATAATCTATTGTAATTTTTTGGATGTGTTCTTTAGTAAGGCAGATTTTTAAATGCCAGAGATTAGGATGTCATAAATGAGCTGTGCATCATTGTAAGAAACTGTATAGAGGAAGGGGTGGTGTGTTAGTAAAATGCACTTACTGACCCATGTGTGAATTGGTGACAAGGATTGTTAAAGCATTGAGTATAACAGTTCTTCTCTTACCTTAATGTGAAACAATGGAAAGTTTTACCGTATGGCCAAATGACATCTTCATCAGGTTCTCCACAGGACACCGCAGTTAGTTTTCAGCTGAGTGCCTGACAGGATTTTCTCCTCAGCTAGCAGGTTGTATGAGAGTGTAGACCCAGAGGCCAGGCTTTCTGGGGCCTCTCAATATATTTTTGTGCCCGTTGAGTGGGAGCAGCTTCCTTGATGTCGGGCTCCCTGCCCAAACCATGGGGACAAAGGCACAGCTTTTGTTCTCAAGAGGGACTAATCCAACCACTGCACACTGTGAAAACTCTTTATGAGAGAGGAAAAAAACTTCCCTGGAAGGTGAAGGGTTAGCAGTTTAACCTCTGACCATAAAATAAAAATCCAGTAAGGGGGAAAATGTGTTGGAAGTGGAGTAAAGGTAACAGAATAGAGGAGAAACACTCATTGAGGTCTGTATGCTGTTTGTAAAACAGGTCAAGCAGATGACTGTCAGAGATGGATGCTTGTGCTCTAATAGTACCTGCATATTATAAATGTGTCTTATGACAATATTCTGAAACATAGGTGTCTAACTTCTTATTTGAAGATTAAATCTTGTAGACCACAATATAAATGCAGGAAACACTAGAAGTGTAATATTTTTCTTTTACTCTTTCTCCCTAAATTAAGAAACTCCATTACAAGCTTATGCCAAGTTCTGAATATTTATTTTCTTGCTCTGTGAGGATAAGAACCTGCTCATTCTTTTTTCTTGGTTGTTTTTCCCTCCATTTCCTTGTTTAATATGAACATGTATCTTTACAGACATAGAGAAGTTGGATGGTGCACATCTCTGGTACCTATGAAGGCTCCCTTCCATTTGACCTGTGGTACTTTGTACCTATTTTGTCAATACCCAGGTCTTTGGGTGGCCAGTATTCCTGCACAACTAAGTTGTGATCCTCGTGTAAAAAGCATCTGGAGACTTTTGTCTCCCAGTATTATTGATACAGGGAATTTAGCTGTAATCCACATAGAACGAATGAAAGTTAAATTGTTATTTAATCATTGAGTTACCTGCCTTCTAGGATTTACCAGTCTGGACCATTGGCTTCCCCTTCTCCTGTCACGCAGATATCAATCTGGGATAATAATTATGGTCTTAGGCATCTAGGCTCCTTGCTTGGCTGTGCTAATGTATGTAACTTATTCTTGAAAATAATCAGGTGTCAAGTGGGTGAACAGCTGCTTACATTGTGCTATGTGGTATATGTTCTAAGGCTCAGTCTGCCATGGTGTCATGTTTTAATTAAATATTTCTTCTGTTATTTGGATTTCCTTTGTTAATCAGTTACCCAGCTCCACTTTTACTCTGACAGAAAACCAGGAAAGAAACAGGGAAGGTGCGAAAAGAGAGGAGGAGAGAGAGTGTGCTGGCTAGACAGTGATAATGAGGTAAGGGATACGTGAGAAGGATGGGAAGGAGAAGTTGAGAGTGAGTTGAGGGGGAGAGAGGAGGTGAAAAAGAAGTAGCAGGAATGGGTGGTGAGCTATGGTGCCCTGCTCTCAATTTTGAACTAATAAGTAATTGAAGACTGTAAGTATAGAAATTTGATAGGAATTATTCCTTAGGACAGAAGTATAGAAGGGTTGTGTTACAAAACAAGTAACCAGACTTGGTAAGGTCCTAGATGAGGGGAGTAGATTAATGTGAAGAGAAAGACATAGCTAGTAATAGCCTATCATTTTGGCTAATGCATTATCTTCATTCAGTACAGCTCACCATGGCCACATTTCTGCACCTGTATCTGTCTTACAATAATGAATACTTGTGACATCTGATACTGACCTAAGGTTTCCTGGGTGTTAGGCACTGTTGTAAGCAGTGTGTGTATGTATGTATGTTTGTAATCCTCATTCATCCAGAGAATATCCCCCCAGGTGGATATGTTATCATCACTGCTTTTCCTGGAGAAAACAGGCCCAGAGCATTGAGTACCCCAAGAAGAGCCTCCCAGGCTAGTTAGTGGCAGTGTGTGGCATGAGATTTTAGCCACTTAGCCTCTTATCTACTATGCTAAATAAACTTCTTTAAAATTTCACTGAAGGTGTAATTGTATACCGCCCAAAGTCTTACACTGGTGGTGATCCCCCAAGCCCTTTAGTGTTATGCCTCCTTAGTACTTAAAAAGTAACCTAAGCAGGAATCAACTGTTCACTTTCTTATTGGGGAACCTGGTATTCATATACACAAACAAATACAAGGATACTTTTGGTCTGTATGTCACGGACTTGACTTTTATTTTTTTCTTCCAGTTTGTCTTTTCTTCCTCCTGTAGTTTCTCAGTTAATTATTTTTCTAAATATGTAATTTTGTTTGTTGTTCCAAATGACAGAATTCTCCTCTTTCTGATTCTTCTATTAATCTGTTTTAATCTTTGGCTCTGGTTCTGTCATTATTTCTTCCACGTTGTGATGTGAGTACTCCAAGGAAGTTACCAGAAAAGCAGTATCTGTGTTCTTCAGAACTCCCCGGTAGCTGGTACCCTTCTGAGATTTTAGGGGCCTTTCATGCTGAACTATGGGGTTATCAGAGGGTGATAACCAACGTTTATGAACTCTAGTAAGTTACTTTTTAAAGCAGTAAACTGTTCTATTTTGAGACTGTATTTTCTTTTCATAGTGTGCCTATAAAATTCAGACATCTCAAGAACAAGTATTTATTATGTTTATATGGACCAGTTGTGATTAAACAACCTATGTCCGAACTTGTTTTGAAAAAAAAAAAGTGTGGTTCTTATGTTCAAGGAGACTGGCATGTTGATGCCATGCATTTTCATTTTACTTTAAAATGTTACCTTAGGATCAGCGAAATTAGGAGGTATTCTACATTTAGTGTGGCACACTTGGGCTTAAACGACAATCTGGATTCTAAAAGCTACCAGAACGGGTAAAACCATTTCTAAGTAGTAGTTTACTTTAAACATGTGCTCAACCTTAAAGAAGTTTTTCCTTTTCTAATTTAAATCTCATGCCTCTGTATTAGGTTAAAATTAAATTAACCTCTGTATTAGATTAAAAAAATAATGCCCCCCTGACACACCTTATTTAGCTCACACAGTATTTAGGAAATGTTCAATTATTTTTCCCAATTTAAAATAAGGAAACTTCTTTTTCATGAAAATGGTGGTTTCTCTTGAAAAGTCAAGAGTATCTATCAACACTGAGCCCACATTCCTCATGGTTGGAGCTGAGTAATAGCCACCCTCTGGAGAGGGGGCCAGGGGTCTGTTGGCCCACTACATGTCCCTCCATTTCCTGTTGTCTTCTGTAGGCTGACTTCACTCATTTGTATTACCTGTATATCACCTGAAGGCCTTCAACCTTGAAATACCACTTTCCCTTTTATAAAGAGAGAATATATTTGTGTAATGAATAATTATGCTTTGACTTTTTCTCAGAGTTTTAAGAACATTTAAGTTTTTTTAAAGCTTTATGCCACATTTAAACATTGGTACAGATACTTGGTTCATTATATTCCCTTTCAATCAGAATTAGACTTATGTTAGACTAGGCTGGCTACTTCTCAAAATAAGCAAATTCACAAAATTTACTCTGAAAAAATTGATATAATAGGGAATAATCTTATATAAAGTATATATATTCCTTGAATGGAGAGAATGAAGGATTAATAAAGAACTGGAAAAGCTTCTTTTATGCAGTGTACCTCAAGAATCTGAAACATGATTTCTGCCTTCAGGAGCTTTATTTAAATGGGGAGTTAAGTAATAGTGTAAAGCAGTGTGTTTCAGAATAACTGGCTCAGTTATGTTGCCCAGAAGTGGGACAATCTGGGTAGTTGCTGTACTGTGGGAAAGCCTAGTCGCCTAGGTTCAGACTAGTGCGTAGACTTTGGAAAGATGGAGACAAGAGAACATAGGGTTTCAGGAGAGGAGTAGAGCATGTGCTGGAGCATGTGAGTAACTGCATGGCCTTGGAAATCAACTTCCTTTGTGTGGAAGCAGGAGGCCTGGAGGAGGGGACAGTTTGTATTGGCCTGTAGTGGGAAATACGCTAAGTAGATAGGGTGTAATCGGGTATGCAGTGCAGACTTCTTCAGGGACTAGTCTTAACATATGGAGCTCTTTGTTGTGTTAAAGTGGGGTATTTTGTTTGGGCACAGTTTGAGGACTTGGTTCGTGGGGAGCTGCTGAAACGTTTTTGGGGAGGGAGACTATGAATAAAATTAAAGATCCAGTGGCCAGGATTCTCACCTGCCCCTGGTTGGCTAACTCACTACATACGTGTGGGCGATGCGTTGCTATTGACTCTATTTAAAGAGCTCCGCCCAATGCTCTGGGCAACATGGTGGCATGGCTGCAAGGCTGCAGGAGAGCAGAGCAGAGACTGGAGTGGTGGCAGTGCTGAGGACAGAGGCCCAGAAAACGGCTGTGCGGGCTAGGAGGCCCAGAGGCAGAGAATGGCTTGCTGCATGCAGATTCGATCTGAGTGGATAGGATTTTAGTGATTGACCTGCCACTATGGAAATAAAGTTGGGTACAACTCTTTCACCCCAAGAATGTTCTACTGTAATTTCTTTGGTCACATTAAATCCATAGTGAACTTGCCCGGGGCTGAAACCCATTGGCAAGACAATTGGCAAAGTCAGCAGGGTTCATTGGTGACCAAGGAACTAGAACAGGCTGCCCTTGTGGAAGGAGTGTTTCAGCAGGCAACATCTATGGATGGGGAGACACTCGAGTGTCCCCCTGTGGACATGTGGTACTCTGAAGGGGTGGAGGACTGGAGGACAGCTGACTGAAATGGCGTCACTACAAAGTGCTGTGGCCTGAGAAAGCACGAGAAAGAGCAGCAGCACGAGAAGCAGCAATACACAGGCTGCCAGATGCCATGGGGCAAGAGAAGGATGTAGTGGAGCCGTCAGCCCCAGACATGGAGGAGCGGAGGTTTGATGAACAGGTAGGGGTGGAGGCCCTGCCAGTGCTGGAGGCATCGGCCCCTCCTTGGTGGAGACCCCACCTGGTGGAAAGCCAGAAGGACTCGGCAACTGCGGGTTCTTTCGGGAGAGGTGCAGCCCCCTCCTCAGGTTGTGGAGCACGCCACGCTCTGCTTCTATCCTCAGGCTCAAGCACAAAAGGGGATGCAGTCTGCTTCTTGAAGAAAGAGTTTAAAGGGCCCCGTGAAGGTCACAAGGACGCAGATGTGGGTTGGTTTGAAAAGGCAGAAGCAGACAGAAAGAAATTGGACTGGAGCAGTGGCAGTTGAGAGTGGAGCAGCGGTTCCAGCTGCTGAGGACGAAGCCAAAGGCAGAGATAAAGGAAGAAGACCGGCCTGTGTGTCTGCAAGACTTTCTGCTGGAGAGACTGGAGAAGGTGGGTATTGTAAGGACCACCCAGGGTCCTTTTGGTTAACTCCTTTGAGTAGAACTGATTTGAATACAGTCAGGATGACCACTTGGTGGCAATGGATCTCCTCAGGCTTGAGGGTTATTATAATTTGTCAGAACTGGTTTGAATATAGCCAGGATGCAATGGATCTACTCAGGTTTGAGGGTTATTATAATTTGTTGTAATTTTTGTTATTTGCATATTGTTGTAGCCTCTGTTGTTATTATGAAATTTGGTTACAGTGCTCCAGCTTTCTCGCACAGGGCCCATTGCAGAGGATTGAGGGCACATAGATTGAATGGAGAGAATCCTGGAGGGGTGGAGTGTGGATAAAGTGAAAGTTCCTGTGGCCAGGATTCTCACCTGGCCGTGGCTGGCTATCTCACTACACACGTGTGGGCAATACATTGCTATTGACTCTATATAAAGAGCTCCACCCAGGGCTCTGGACAGCACAGTGGCACAGTGGCAAAGGCTGCAGGAGAGCAGAGCAGAGGCTGGAGTGGTGGCAGTGCCAGGGGGAGAGACTGGGACAGCTGTGCGGGCAGACAGGCCCAGAGGCAGAGACCAGCTTGCTGCGTGCAGACTGACTCTGAGTGAACGGGATTTTAGTGATTGACCTGCCACTGTGAAAATAAAGTTGGGTATAAGCCTTTCACCCCAAGAACATTCTACTGTCATTTCTTTGGTCACATTGAATCCATAGTGAACTTGCCTGGGACTGAAACCCATTTGCAAGACAGAGACCTAATAAAGAAGTTGAGTTTAGTGGCAGTGGGTTGAGAAGAGCTGAATGGCAGGAAAACTAGTTAGGTAATAAGATGTGGAGTAGGATGAATATGGAGGAGGAGGAATGGAGGAGAACTGCATTTCAAAGCAAGAACTAGCATGATTGGGAAGTTGACGAGATACAGAGGATTTAGAAAGCATGTTAAGGCTAATTCTGAGATTTTGAGAAAGTTTGGTATACCTGGGTTCTCTTAATAGGATTCAGCTTTAGATACTAGTTTGACATGCCAGTGTAATGAAGTCATTGGTAAAGTGGGACATAAGATACAGAATTTTGCTTTATTGATGCTTATGAGTAACTTTATAAAGCACTTTTTTACATATGTCACTATATATTACATTCTGATTTTGAGTCTGTTTGAAACAGTATTTGAAACTTGAAAAAAGCTGGAAGATTTTAAGAAGGTTGAAAAAATTTCTTTACAGAAAGATTGAGGCAGTGATTCTTAGCCCAGGTTGCACACTGGAGTCACTTGGGAGTTTTAAAAACCTGCAGATATCTTGTATGGTCTGGGATGTGGCCAAAGGAGTCACCTTTGGTTGTTGTTGATGTTCCTTAGGTAACTCTGATGAGCAGAAGGAGTTGAGAACCACTACATTTATATAGAGGAAATACTTTGTGATGGATGGGAAAAAAAGTATTAGTCACAGTTTTTGAATTTTTGTTTTGTTTTAAAGTATATGTGGAGATGACCCATTTTTTCCCAGCTTTTCAACAAGAGAGAAGTTCTCTTATGAGGGATTTAGTTGGACATTGGGAAGAACTTTGAGCTGTTAGGTTTATTGGACACTTTAGGAGGGAAGCTAGGAGATTTGGAGCAGTTCTTATTTATGTAGAGAATATTAACACCTACACCTGTTTTAGTGGAATGTAAGGGAGCCTGGCATTCAGGGAGAGGAGACAAGGCCTAGCCTATGATCTGCATTATGTGTTTTCTTATTTGTAATAAATAATCACACTTCTGTACTCATTTATCTGTAATCTCATAGGACAAGTCATCCTTGTGAAACTGTGTTTGCTCCTCTAGTCTACTGAGAAATAGAATCCAGGCCAATTGGCCCCAAAACTAGATTGTTGCTTTCTATTTGAAATAGATAGCTAAGTCTTTAATCCATCCCCAATAACTTGATAATTATATGTTTTAAGGAAATAGAGTGAAAATTGCTCTAGGACTTAATTATTTGCAAGCAAGTTCAGACTAATAGCTTTCTGCCCCTTCTAGGAAATGTTTCTTGCTGCCAATATCAGTGTTTTATTTACCAATCATAATATTGACCTCAAAGGTTAATGATATGTACCCATTTTTAATTCAAGGAAATTTTGGATATCATCAGGGAAGACTTCAGAAATAAAACAACATAATTCAGTTAGAATGAAATGTCTACTCACATCTCTACTTCTTTCATTTTTTCTTTCATAGTTTATCAAGAAAGACCTAAAATTTATTTCTTGTAGTTGAAAACCGAAATGTAGTTTCTAGTTTATGCCCATGTTGCTTATCATTACACTTTCTCATGAACAAGTTTCTTAATTTTTACTGTGGACATTTTAAAGGTGTTACCCACCTTAAAAATGGTCCTTAGACAGGTACAGCTGCTGTCGCACTGATAGTTAGCCTCAAATGTTGTCTGTTATTCCTATCTGAGAAACTTCCAGGTCTCTGTCCCATTTTAAAGTGTTTATCCTTTTAAAATATTTCTCTGGGTCCCCCAGATATCAGGTGTTCAGGAATTGCCTGTCTACCTTACCTGCTTTGCTTCATCCCTTTGTTCTTGATGTCTCCCTGCAGTCATTTCACATTAGTGATGCAGTCAATTCTCAAGACCTTTTAGGGCTTCACCTCAGATGATGCCCTCACACTGGTTGGTGCTGACAGGGACAGTTGCTCTCACCCTGGGCTGCTGGTTTCACTATTGCTGCTTTGGGCTCCTGGACTGCCTCCATTCATGATTATGTTGCCAGTCACAGCTCTTGCCACTTTCAGCGTCACTTGATTTTTCACAGCCTGGATCAGTATTCTGCAGACTGGGTCAGGAGGTGGTTCCTCATCATCTATGTTAAAAAGAGTTCTGCAGAACTAGAGCTCATTTCATTTTTATAAAACTGATCTCTCCTTCTCAGAGTACCCACATGCCACCAAGATCACTGGGTCAGGATAGGTTCATAAAGTGCCCACTACAATCTATTATGAGTTTTCCCTCGACTCTTAGGCCCTATTGCATTCTCTCTCAGGAGGAGAGGTCATCATGTAATTTTTATTTTATCTGTATCCTTCCCTTCTGTCTTACTGCAAATTGTCCGCTTATGTCTGACTCTCAATCCCAATAATATATAAGATCTAAGGTCTTTTCCTAGGAGGCTCATTTTATATGTTACCTGAATTACTCCAGTAACCCCTTACCTGGCTTCATTATTTTGTTGTCTCTCAGTTTACACTCAGAAAAACAGCCAGGTGATCCTGTTAAAATACATCAGAATTTCTCTACTTAGACTCTCATGTGAATCCCTTTCCAAAAGTGGAAATCAAGTTCTTTTTGAGGACTCATCAGGTGCTCATGTTCTGCCTGCTCCACCTTATCTCTCTACCCTCATCTTGCCTCCTTGTCTTTAACACCTTAAGAAATTTTTTTTTCATATGAACAAATACAAAATTTCCAAGACTTTAGTCTTTTTTTAAGACTGCATAGTATTTCATAGAATAATAATATAACCTTTTTCATACTGATGGATATATAGATTATTTTCAGGACCTTGTTAGTCCAAACATTGTTTCAGTAAATTGTTGTATATATGTATCTGGTACATGAATATCATTTCTTGCATTTCATACTCTCCTTTTAGAGAATTATGCCTTTTTTCCTGATGCTATAGTCCTTAGATGTTTCTTTAGCAATGACCTGTTTTTGGCTAATCTGTTTTGTATTTCTAAAAATATTTTGTCTACATTCCTGTTTATACAGTTCTTAAAAGACAAACATACTCTTTCAAAGTTTCAAATATATTCTTCCACTGTCTTCTGGATTCCATTGCTGCTATTAAGAAGTCTGCTGTCTATAATGAATATCTGTATTTTTAGAGATTTAGAGTTATCTCTTTTCCTCTAGGATGATTTTAAGGATATGTATGTCTTTTTGTACCATGTAATTTCATTATAATGCCTCTAGATGTGTCTTTCTTTAGATCTTTCTTGAATTTGTTGTGATTTCTAACTCTCAAGATTTGTCTTTCACTATTCAGTTATTTCTTCCAATATTATCTGTGTCCTTCCCTTGTTTTTTACACCCAGGTCTCTTAATTCTCATCTTTAGAACTCTAAGTAGACTTATCATTCTAATCATCATTTTTCTCTCTATTTTTGCGACTTTCTCTGTGCCTCATTCTGTTTAATATCTTGTGTCTGAGTCAGTTCACTGTTTCTTCAATTTTATATAATATGTATATTCCACCTAATAAGCTCTTAATGAATAGATTATATATTTTTTATTTCTTACAGTTCTAGTTTTCATGATTTGATTTAAAAAAAATCAGTTTACTCATGTTTTGAATCCATAGCTTATTGTTTAACCATTTAAAACATCCTTATTATATATGCTGTTTCAGATAATTTTAGTATCTTTAAGCCTTTTAAGGGGAGGGACTCTAAATTCTCTTGCTTATTTCTGAGCATTTAGGCTTTCTTTAGTAATTTTGAATTGCAAGCTCATGTTTGGCAAAAGCTGGGTTGAATGTTTCTCCTTCCGGAGGGCAGATGTGCTCTCCTCTGTCTCATGCCTGAGGGTGCCGTCTCTCTGGGGTCACATAATCTGTTCCTAGGTGCAGGAGATACAAAGATAGGTAAGATAAGAAATTACTGTATTGACAGTAAGTCTAGGTGGATTTGAGTCTTAAACTACATTTTTTACATTTAATTTGATTCCAACTTGAAAATATTCTGAAAAAACATGCATGGTTTAATTTGGTTTTTAGTATTTTGTTTCATAGTTATAGTTTTTAAATATTTTTAGTAGTTATTCTTAATATAGCTTACACAGAGTTTCATTTTGAGTCATTTTTGTCAGTATGTTCTACTCATCAATTTTGGCTTATTCCCAAATGATCAAAAATGTATCTATTATATCTGTACTTCAAACTGTTTATCAAACCAGAAAGTTTTGCCTAGTTTACACTTATGCTAATAATTATTTTTGGTGTAATATGAAAGTTATTTTAAATTAAATTAAATGAAACTGCTTTATAAGGTTCAATTAATTTTACATTTCTGAGGTTTAGTATTAATGCTGTTATTTCTTGAAATCTTAGTTCAAAGAGTTAAATATTGAGTACTGTTAACACAAATACATCTTATTTACTTATGTAATTATAGAAAGAATATACAAAGACAACAGTCTCAAATGCTAGTCTGAGAGCCAACTTTAAGCTTGGCCTTTGCTTCCTCTTTATGGAGATAATAAAAGCTACTGCTTTAGGCTATGACAAACATCTCAGATGACTAAACGGCATTTCAGATTTTCTAGGAAAGATCATCTTTCTATAAGCAACCGATTAACTTTTCCCCCCTGTGTTCTTATAAAAACTTTTGTGTTGGCTTTTAATGATTGGTATCTGAAAAACGTCAAAACACTGATTCTCAGTTGTAAGTTCCTTGTCAGAGATTAATCAAAGTGGAACATCTGTGGTACAGCATTTCAACTCTTATGAAGGGCCCTTGGGACAGATGGCCCCTCACCGTTGGTGGTTCGATTACCGTGATCACCCACAGCTTCAGAGGAGTGCGAAGAAAAGAAATTGCTTTCTTTGGCAAGGTGTTTTCAATTCAATTCTCACCCATTAGCCCTGTTTGGTTAAGTTTGGAATTAGTCTATCAGGCGATTGATGAGAGTTTTCATTTTATTATAATAGGTATTGCTTAAAAGGAATGGGAGTAACAAAATGATATATCTTAACCTACTATGGATTATATTTCTTCAGGTTCTTTGAAGTTCCATTTTCATTACTTAGCTAGAATTTTCTTAGATATGAGCAAAAAGAGCTTCCTCATTTGAGTTTGATGCTAATTTTAGATTATTCTGAGAAGAGACATTTAGAAAGGCTAGAATTATACATTAAATTGCTTATGTAGTTTGAGTTTCAAAAAGCACCAAAATAATGTTACAGTAGGAGTTGTTTGATTCTCTGTGTGAAGATGATCACAGTGGGAACATTACATTAGATATTTCTGCACTACTGTTTCATTTTTATATTTTTAAGAGGGTGAACAAAGAGATGAATTTCCAAAATTGTGTGCTTTTAATTTTAAATGTAAAGCAATAGTAGCTGCATTATCTTTGCCATTTTTGCAATTGATTGTAAAATAAAACATCTTGAAATAATAATTTCATGTCCTTAAGGTGTTTTGTGTATATAACCTAAACTCAAATAATTAATAATTGTTTTAATTTTATAATGAGGAAATTGATTTGAATGTATTTGTGATTAGTATTCCTTTCTAAGTTTCTTTGCATACATAATTCCACAGGTAGGGTTTAGGCCATTATTATTATTACTATTATTATTTTAATTAAGGTATCATTAATATACAATCTTATGCTTAGGTTTCACATGAGCAACATTGTGGTTACTACATTCCCCCTATTATCAAGTCCCCACCACATACCCCATTACAGTCACTGTCCGTTAGCATAGTAAGATGCTACAGAGTCACTACTTGCCTTCTCTGTACTATACTTCCTTCCCTGTGCCCCCCCTATATTATGTGTGCTAATCATAATACCCCTTACTCCCCTTATCCCTTCCTTCCCACCTACCCTACCCAGTCCCTTTTCCTTTGGTAACTGTTAGTCCATTCTTGGGTTCAGTGAGTCTGCTGCTGTTTTGTTCCTTCATTTTTTGCTTTGTTGGTATACTCCACAGATGAGTGAAATCATTTGGTACTTGTCTTTCTCTGCCTGGCTTGTTTCACTGAGCATAATACCCTCTAACTCCATCCATGTTGCAAATGGTAGGTTTGTTTTCTTCTTATGGCTGAATAATATTCCATTGTGTATATGTACCACATCTTCTTTAATTCATTCATCTGATGGACACTCAGATTGTTTCCATTTTTTGGCTATTGTAAATAGTGCTGCGATAAACATAGGGGTGCATATGTCTTTTTGATTCTGTGATCCTGTTTTCTTAGGGTAAATTCCTAGGAGTGGAATTCCTGGGTCAAGTGGTATTTCTATTTTGAGTTTTTTGAGGAACCTCCATACTGCTTTCCACAATGGTTGAACTAATCCATTCCCACCAGCAGTGTAGGAGGGTTCCCCATTCTCCACATCCTTGCCAACATTTGTTGTTGTTTTTCTTTTGGATATTGTCCATCCTAACTCATGTGAGGTGATATCTCATTGTGGTTTTAATTTGCATTTCTCTGAATATTAGTGATGTGGAGCATCTTTCCATGTGCCTGTTAGCCATCTGAATTTCTTCTTTGGAGAAGTGTCTGTTCAGCTTTTCCCATTTTTTAATCGGGTTACTTGCATTTTGGTTGTTGAGGTGTGTGAACTCTATATATTTTGGATGTCAACCCCTTATCAGATATGTCATTTATGAATATATTCTCCCATACTGTAGGATGCCTTCTTGTTCTACTTACTGATGGTGTTCTTTGCTGTACAGAGCTTTTTGGTTTGATATAGTCCCACTTGTTCATTTTTGCTTTTGTTTCCCTGCCCAAGGAGATATGTTCATGAAAAAGTTGCTCATGTTTATATTTGAGAGAGTTTTGCCTATGTTTTCTTCTAAGAGTTTTATGGTTTCATGACTTACATTCAGGTCTTTGATCCATTTTGAGTTTACTTTTGTGTATGGAGTTAGACAGTAATCCAGTTTCATTCTCTTGCATATAGCTGTCCAGTTTTGCTAACACCAGCTGTTGAAGAGGCTGTCATTTCCCCATTGTATGTCCATGGCTCCTTTATCATATATTAATTGGCCATATATGTGTGGGCTTATAAATGGGCTCTCTATTCTGTTCCATTGATCTATGGGTCTATTCTTGTGGGGTTTGGGCCATTATTTTATAAAAAATTTTAATATTTGGTTTGCTGAAATAATCTTCCTATAGACAATAAGGAAAATTTCTAAACTTGTGAATATACCTTAAGCTCCTATCTACTCAATGAACAATAAAATCAAAGATCAATAAAGTGGAGCAAATTGGACTTACTTCTAGTGTCCTTTTATAGGCAAAGGCATATTTTAGAAAGGATGTCGTATTAGAAACAAGAATATCTGGATTTTAGCCAGAGCTTCAATAGTTACTAGCTCCAGACATGGAAGACAATATAACTTCCTGATTATGGGTGGTAAAAAAGAATCTTTAAGGTCCTCTTCCATTCAGAAAACTCTATGATTCTATTCATACATAATGAACCTTTTTTGGACGAGTCAAAACTAAAAAAAACCAGAGAACAGAGGGCTCAGATAAGTTGTTACATTCACAGACACTGGCATTTATCCTTTCTGTTTTTCAAATTGAAATTGCTTAAATTCCACGAAAGAAAGTATTGTAAGAAAGCAGAGCAAAAAATATTTTCTTACAGATATCTTATATGGCAAGATGCAAAAAGACATATTTTACCAGTGTGTATGTATAAGGATAGAGAAGGAATAATAGTATATCTTATGTAAGTGTAGCAATAGTTCCCCAACATTGTTCCTTAAATCATATAGTTCCAGTGTCACAAAACACTGAATTTTGAAATAAAATGATTTCCACTGTTATGTAGAAGTAGAATTATAGTATTAGTAGCAATTAGTAGCATAAAATGGTTTTTTGAAAATTTTTGTTAAAATTTTTCTGGTTTAAATTACCTCCCACTGTAACCATCATGGTTGACCTTTCTTTCTGGCCCTCTGAAGATACTCCTTTTGCCAAATAAAATATATACGTAATAAAGGGAATTGTGAATTCTTCATTGTCATATTTTAAAGAATATTTTCAGTCACCAGATATTAAACTTTTTAACATGGGATATATGATGTTAATCATTTTGAGCAATATATGTCTATGCTCTTTTTTCTCAAAGTAGCCCTTAAAATCAATAGCATCTATATCATTTGGTAGTTTTTAAAAAATTTAACAGTCTAAATTTAACATTTTTCAGCAATGAATTTATTTTTACTTTCTTTGTTGCTAGTAAAGTTTGTAATGTAATGTAATCTAAAATACTATCTTTTTGGGTGGATCCATAGAGATTTTTCTTAATATCTTGTTGGAAGGAGTGGTATCTTTACACCATTGCTGTAAATCTGTGTTTTGCTGGGACACAAGTCAAAGAAAAATGGCAAAATATTGGTTTTCTGGTTCTCTAGCTTCACCAACATGGTCTGTGGCCCTAAAACAAGAGAATGCATTCTTCCCTTAAATTCCTTTTTTTCAGTCAGGCTGGAATTAATGAGTTTGTAACTATTTTGACAGATGTAATGAAAATTATAACTTTAGGGGTATGTCTGCAACTTGGCAGAGTAGGAGACCCCAGCCTCCATCTCCCCCCATGAAGATCAATAATTAGACAGCTGTCCATGAGCAAAAACATCTTTGGGAGAGCTCTGGAGTTCACTTAAGAAACTTTAGCAGCACAGTGGAATGAAAGACTTGAGAATAATCACACTGGAGAAACTAGAACAGCTTATTTTACCAGCATCATCCCATCCTTCAAGCTGTCACTGCTCAGTGCCATGGGGGGTGAGTGACCAGCTTCCCCAGCCTTTTGGGGTACCACACAGATGTCCTGCTTCAGTCTCATCCCATCCAGAGACTGGTGAAGCTTAGGCATCTAGAAATGCTTAGGACAAGGAGGAAAACAAGCTGCAACAGCAGCCATGAAGTGGGAGCATCTGCAGTTCCCAGTGACTTGCTCTGCAGATCGGCCCAGCCGCCCTGAGCCCTCTGTGGATTTTCGCTGATGCAAGCTGCCTTAGTCCTTCCCTGCTGAAACCCAGGAACCAGCTCATCCCAGCAACCAGCTCAGGCCTCTGTGGCTCTGCAAGTGCAAGGTACCAGCCTACACCCGCCATGGCTGACCTTCACAGCTGTGTGAGGGCTCAGGATTAGGTCTTCACGTTGTGTACTTACATGCCAGTGGTCTGACACTCATCACCAGCACCTGCTGCCATGCACAGGCCCGGGGGAAGACTGCAGCCATGGGAGAACTTGTCAAGAGCCAGAGCTCCCACAGTGACTTGTGAGCCTGCATTAGGCCCTGTGTAATGTCATCAGCCTGCACCATTATGCTCAGCTGGAGCTAGCCCATCCAGCTATGTACCTGTATGCCCTTGGCTAGACCTGTCACCACCTCCCCACCTCACTGGTGCTCACAGTGAGACCCAGCACACCACTGGTACTGGCCACTGTTGCTGCTTTCCCTGGTCCTCAGTGGGTCCCCCATAGCACTTGCTAAGGACAACACAGTTGTAGCTGCTGTTTATGCCAGCAGCTGAGCTGAAAAGCCATCATGTCCCACCAGACCTGGTGCGATACATGACCCTGCATGTGGTACCCTGCACCACTACACTTGGTCACAGCACATCCAGCATGCTCTCACCTGCAGGTAAAAGTTCTCCCTTACAGAAAACAGTCTGTAATATATGGAAGAATCACTGCTTCTTCATGGGCAAGGCTACAGGGGTCACAAGGAATCAGGGGAACACAACTCCACCAAAGTCGTCAGTAAATGTCCAGTAACTGGCCCCAAAGCACTGGAGACCCAGGAACTGCCTGGCTAAGATGTCAGAATAATTGTTCTAAAGTGTTCAGAGAGCTACAAGAGCACACAGATACACAACTCAGGTACATCAGGAAAACAGTATGAGAGCAAAATGAGAAGTACAACAAAGATAGAAAACCTGGAGGAGGACCGAATAGAAATTTTGGAGCTGAAGACTGTAGTGAGTGAACTGAAGAATTCAGTAGAGGGCTTCAGCAGCAGACTAGACCAAGCAGAATGACCTTGAAGACATCACTTGAAATTAATCATTCAGAGAAAAGAATGAAAGGGAATGATGAAAACCTTTGGATCTTATGAGACTACATTATGACAAACAATCTGTATACTATTGGAGTCACAGAAGGAGAAGAGGGAGAAAGGGGTAGAAAACTTTAAGAAATAGTGGCAAAAAACTTCCCAAACTTGGGAAGAGATTTGTACATCCAGTTCATGAAGTTAATAGATCACCCCCAAATTTCAGTCCAAAATGATACTCTCCAAAACATTGTAATGAAACTCTAAAATCAAAGATAATGAAAGATTTTTAAAATGCCAAGAGAAGAATTTTGCCCTCATGGGAGGACTGTTAGCCAATTCCTTGGTGGAGACCTTGCAGGCCAGCAGAAGATGGAATGAGATATTCAAGGTGCTGGAAGAAAGACTGCCAACCAAGTACATTTCGCACAACAGAGCTGTCCTTCAGAAATGAAGGCAAGACACTTTCCCAAATAAATAAAAGCTAAGGCAGTTCATCACCACTCTACCCATCTTACAAGAAATGTTGAAAGGACTTCTTCAAGCTGAAATGAAAGGATACTAATTGTGAAAACATGAAAAGAAACAACAGTCTGATAAAGACAAGTATATAGTTAAATTCAGAATGCTCTAATACTGTAATATGGTGGCATGTTAACCTCTTAACTCTAGCATAAATGCTGAAACAAATATTACAGATAGCTATAGCTTCAATAATTTAATGGATGTGCAATATAAAAATACATAAAGTGTGACATCAGAAACAAAATGTGTGTGGAATAAATGGGTGGATTTTTTGCATGTGATTAAAGTTAAGTTGTTTCAGGTTAAAATAGACTGTTGTTTCTCTAAGATACTTCAAGTAAGTCTTAGGATAACCACAAAATAATAGTCTGTAGTAGATACACATAAGATAAAGAGAAGGGAATCAAAGTATTCCACTATGGAAAATCATCAATTCACAAAGGAAGAGAAGTATAAAGGAACAACAAAACAGCCAGAAAACAATTATCAAGATGGCTATAGTATGTCCTTACCTATAAATAATTACTTTAAATATAAATGGACTAAATTCTCCTATCAAAAGGCATACAGTGGCGAAAAAATAAGAAAACAAGAGACCTAATTATATGCTGCCTACAGGAGACTCACTTTAGCTCAAAGATATTCACAGGCTCAAAATGAAGCAATGGAAAAAGATATTCCATGTAAATAGAAACCATAAGAGAGCAGAGGTAGTTATATTTGTATCAGATAAAAGAGATTAGGGCAAAAACTGTAGCAAGAAACAAAGAAGGTCAGTATATAATGATAAAGGGGTCAATTCATTAAGAATATATAATAATTATATATATGCATCCTACATCAGAACACTAAAGTATATCAAGCAAATACAGATCTGAAAGGATTAATAGACAACAATGTAATAATAAAGGGCTTCAATACCCTGCTTTCAACAATGGATAAATCATCCAGACAGAAAATCAATAAGGAAACCATACTTCAGATCAAGTGGACCTAACATGCACGTACAGAACATTCCATCCAATAGCAGCAGTATACACATTCTTCTTAAGCACACTGGAGCATAGATCGTATGTAGGTCAAAAATGAGTCTCAGTAAATTTAAAAAAGGTTGAAATTATACCAAGTATCTTTGTCAACCATAATGGTATGAAACTAGAAATCAATAACAAAGAACAAAGTTGGAGGCATCACACTTCCAGATTTCAAACTATCTTACAAACTGTTGTAATCAAAGCAATATGATACTGGCATAAAAAAGATACATAGATCAATGGAACAGAATTCAGAGTCCAGAAATAAACCTGTGCATATCTGGTCAACTAATACTTGACAAGGGAACCAAGAATATACTGTGGGGAAAGGACATTCTCTCTAATAAAATTGTATGGGGAAAACTGGATTGCCAAATGCAAGAAAAATTGGACCCCTGTCTTATACCATTCATAGAAACTAACTTGAAATGGACTAAGGACTTAAATATAATACCCCAAACCATAAAACTCCAGAAGAAAACACAGGTGATAAGCTCCTGGGCATCAGTTTTGGCAATAATTTTTTTTGGATTTGACACCAAAAGCACAAGCAATCAAAGCAAAAATTAACAAGTGGGACTACACCAAACTAAAAAGCCTTTGCACAGCAAAGGAAAAAATCAGAAAAATAAAAAGACAACCTACAGAATGAAGAAGATATTTGCAAACCATATATGTGATAAGGGCTTAGTATCCAAAATGTTTAAGGAACTCATATAGCTCATACAATAGTAAAAAAGAAAAAACAAAAAAAACCTAAATAATCTGATTAAAAAATGGGTAGAAGACTTTAAACATTTTTCAAAAGTGGAGATACAATAGCCAAGTGTATGAAAAGGTGCTCAACATTGCTAATTTGATATCACAGATGTGCAAATCAAATAATTTAATATTATCTCACACCTGTTAAAATGGCTGTTATAAAGACAAGAGAGAACACATTCTGGCAAGGATGTGGAGAAAAAGGACCCTTGTTCACTGTTGGTAGAAATGAAAATTTATATAGCCACCATGGAAAACAATATGGAGGTTCCTCAAAACATCAAAAATAGAACTACCATATGATCCAGCAATCCCACTTCTAGGTTCATGTCTCAAGAAGATGAAATCACTATCTTGAAGAGATTTCTGAGCTCCTACATTCATTGAAGCATTATTCACAATAATCAAGATAGAGAAACAGCCTAAATGTCCATCCTGGATGAATGGTATACACACAGATGCACATACATACATACATACCGT
The DNA here is from genome assembly GCA_029783875.1 of Phataginus tricuspis. Taxonomy (NCBI): domain Eukaryota; kingdom Metazoa; phylum Chordata; class Mammalia; order Pholidota; family Manidae; genus Phataginus; species Phataginus tricuspis. The sequence continues at coordinate 670,755 of JAQQAC010018689.1, read as the reverse complement.
GAAATATTACTCAGCCCTAAGAAAGGATATGTTGCCATTTGCAGCACATGGATCTTGAGGGCATTATGCATATGAAATAAGTCAGATAGTGAAAGACAAATACTGTGTGATCTCATCCATATGTGGAATCTCAAAACTTAAAAAAACAGAGTAGAACTGTAATTGCCAGGGACTGAAGGGTGGGGGAAGTGGGTCAAACCAGAAAATGTTGGTCAAAGGTTATAGACTTTCAGTTATAGGATGGTACATTCCAGGGGCCTAATGTACAGTGTGGTGTCTGCAGTTAACAATGCTGTATTTTGTACTTGCAAGTTGTTATTAGAATAGAGCTTTAACATTCTCACCATAACAACAAAAACAATACGTGAAGTACTTATGTGATATAAAGGATGTACTAACTAACCTTACTGTGATTTTTTTGTTAAACATTTTGCAACATGTATGTTTATCAAATCATTGCATCATATTTCCTAAACTTGCACAGTGTTTTCAGTTATATTTCAGTAAAGCTGGAAATATAATTTTAACTGTAGTCATCTAATTCTATGCCTTTCAATCTTTTTCACATAATAGCATATGTAAAACATGATATTTATATAGTAAACTCGGTTAAACAGATGAAACTGTTCTTTTTTTTAAATACATCATTGATACACAGTCTTATGAAGATTTCACGTGAGCAACATTGTGGTTACTACATTCACCCATACTATCAAGTCCCTCCCACACCCCACTGCAGTCACTGTCCATCAGCATAGTAAGATGCTATAGAGTCACTATTTGTCTTCTCTGTGCTGTACTGCCTTCCCCGTGCCCCCCCTATATTATGTATGCCAGTCGTAATACTCCTAAATCCCCTTTTCCTTCCTTCCTACCCACCTCCCCAACCCCTTCCCTTTGGTAACTGCTATTCCCTTCTGAGTCTGTGAGTTTGCTGCTGTTTTGTTCCTTCAGTTTTGCTTTGTTGTTATACTCTACAAATGAGTGAAGTCATTTAGTATTTGTCTTTCTCCGCCGGGATTATTTCACTGAGCATATAATACTCTCTAGCTCCATACATGTTGTTGCAAATAGGAGGATTTGTTTTCTTCTTACAGCTGAATAATATTCCATTGTGTATATGTAGCACATCTTCTTTATCCATTTATCTATTGATGGACATTTAGGTTGCTTCCATATCTTGGCTGTTGTGAATAGTGCTGCTTTAAACATAGGGGTGCATTTGTCTTTTTGAATCAGGGATCTTGTTTTCTTGAGGTAAATTGAAACTGTTCTTTCAAATCATCCTAGAGAGAGGGAGTGTGGGAGAGAGAGAGAGGGAGGAGAGGGGAAAATTGATTTTATCTTTTTCAATACCTGCCTCTGATCACAGACAGAAAGCATTTTTATTCATAGGTATAAGACCAGAACTCAGCCACCCAATTTCATTATTACAAACGCACCATATATTTATCTTACCTTTTTTCTCTGTCCTACACAGTCTTCAGATACACAGTAGATTTTCTACTGAAAATATACTGTTTTAAATACATTAGCATGATTTGGTATAACATCTAGTTGTAATGGATTTTAGGGAGAAAAAAAAAGCCACTTCCCTTTTGATGAGCTTTAGATCATCAGTTCATATCTATTACCACTCCTGTGTTGAAATTCCTTTTCATCATACATGACTGACACAAATCCCAACCCTGACTGAACCTACCAATTATCTCTTGCACCTAGGCTGTTGGGTGATGGAGAAAATACCACATTGTTGCTACTAAACACTAGGTTGGACACCTACCAAATCTAGTACAAACAGTTATTTCACACCTCCTTAAACTTCCAACAACGTTTTTTTTTTTTGTAGAGAGCTTTGCTACTACTATACAGAAAATAATTAGTGATTTTTACCCAAAACTCTGATCTTTGCATTACAGATTTTGCGGTCTCCTTGAATTCATATTTCTCCCCCGCTTTCTTTCTCCCATAACAATGGAAAACATTTTCCAGCTTCTACCAAAGGCTCACCTAACTATCTGAATGAGGATCCATTCCTGCCTTCTGGGGATAGCATTTCCCTCTTTTCTGGCGCTCTGCTGGCTCATTAATTATCATTTAAACACGTTCAAGTTCACACCAGTTTAAAAGAGAAAACAAAAAACAAGTCTGTCTAGCTCCATCTCTCTCTCTCCTTCTACCTTATTTCTTCCTGGTACAGTCTTTCTTAAATAAGTTGCCTCCATACACTCTGTTTGTCTTTACTCATATTCACTGCATAATCTTTTAAAATATGCCTTCTGCTTCCTATCTACCACTGTAGCTTACTTTACTGTGGCTTTATGCTTTGCATATAGTTTCCGCTTTTAAGTCATCACCTTGCTTAATGTTTAGCCACATTTGATTGAGAACTTTTTAGATACATTCTGTTCCCTTGATTTTCACAACACTGTACTATGGATGTGTTCTTTGTACATTTCTAATTGTTTCTCTTGGTTTATGTCACCATCTGTTTTCCGGGCTTCCCATTATGCCTAGGATACATTTTAAATTCTGGTCTGGCCCCTGCCTCTCCAGCTTCATCCCCTGACATTTTTTCTCATCTACTTATACATTCTAGATATATTTCATTTTTTACTTTTGGGAGTGTCTAAAATGTATTCTGCTTTCTTTTCACCTCCAAGGCTTCATGCATCTTGTTTGACCAGTCCACATGATAGCCCAGATCATCTTTTTGCTTGCTTAACTTATGTGTTAGTTGACACGTACTTTCCTTCCTGAGTAGTTTAGTGACTCTAAATTAGATTGATTTCCTTATGTTGTCCTGTATGTAGTATCTTGTCCTTTTAGTATAACACTCATTAGATTAGATTGCATTATATGTTTGGATTCCCTTGTTTAAGTTGTAGAGACCTTATTTTGTTTAGTTCACTGTTGTATTTCCATAGGTGAAAGAATAAAAATTACACATTTTCAGTAATGATTTTTGCTCAACTGCATTGAAGAGACATTATTATTCCTTCATTAGGAACCTTTTTTGAAATTATTAAACCAATGTATTTTCAAGTTGAGTTCAAGTGTTCCTGCAGGGCACCTTGTTTAAAACAGTACTTGGCACCAAAGCTAGATGGGTCTTTGACATTTTTCTCTATGTAAGCTAACAGGGCTTTGGATTCAAGGACTCTCCCAGTTTTCTTTAACATTGCATAGAGTTTTGAATGAACTAAGTTGAACTAAAGTTAATTGGGACAGAAATTATGGAAATTTAAAATAGCTGCTTCTTAGGTCTCAACTAAGGAAGTTCTAGTTTCTGACATTAGGCTTAGAACTAAGACACACCTCATTGTTTTGGCCTCAGCTGCTTCATTCATACAATTCTGATTCTACAGTGTGGTAAATCAAGCACTGAAACCTTTAATCAAGTAGATTACTTACAAATATTAAATATTCTTCCTTTTTAAAAGCATATAGTCTCTGAACTATGATTTTGCAAATGCATAATTTTAAATATAATCATCTATGAATTGCACAGAATTAAGTAAATATTATTCATTAATGCAGATTAGAAAGTGATCCCTGCATCTTTTTAATAGTGTAGTTGAATCACACTAATATTTTAAGTTTTTTTATTTTTGTTTTCAATTAAGGGCTGGAAAATGTGAAAGGACTGATTGATTACAAAGGACAATATGAACAGAAGTTATTTCACTTTACATTTTTAAAAAGCCTTAATTATGAATTTGGGATACTTGTGATGGTGATGTACAAATAATACTTTAAATATTCTCCTTCCAAATTCTCTGATTTAATAAAAATGTGTACATTTTTCTTATTATACTGTTACATTATCTCTTACTAGGAGTGATTAACAATATTTATGTAAAAATCAAGTTATTCTTCCTTTCAGGTTTGGTTTTTAGACTGTTGGTGGCAAAGGTTCTTTTTTAAATTAAGATACGGAATCCTCTTAAGATACTGGGTCTCTTTCCCAGTAAACACTGGAAAGAAGAGAAACTGTGTCTCAGTCAATCACTGGCTCTGAGGATTCCCGCCAACAGTTCTCATTCTTCACCCATAAAATCAGCATAAAATTGACCTAACGTTGCCAGATGAGATCTCATGTCTGGAAAGTAATCCTTTGGGAACAGAAAATTCAGTCTTTGTGCATAAATTTGACAATCAAATTATTATTGTTTTTTCAGAGCCCTTTGTTTCTTCCTTTGCAAAACTTTGAAAAGTTGCAACAAAGATGTGTCAGATGTGGTGTGAATCTAACAACACAGGCAGTAACTAAGTTAGTCCACTTCAAAATATGGATGCACTTGATTACAATAAATTTTTGGGTACTGAAATGTAAAATTCATGTAATGAAAAGAAATAGGTTATTTTCCACTGTGTGACTAAGCCAGTAGATGATATTTTCAGGTATTCATTCACTTGCTGGTCCTCTGTGAAAGAACAGATAATTCAGGAAAAAACCAGGATAGTAAGGGGTGAGGAAAAGTGAAGTAACAAAACATACTTAGGTAGATGCTACAGACAATAGGAGCAAACTGTTAGGGCTGTTCAGGAAGGTAAGTGTCCTGGTTTAAAGTTAAAGATATAAGAAATTTGTTACATTTTCTCAAATGGTAGCTATAAATTTGCGGTTGTTTAAAAACGGATATTTTAAATATTCATACTGAAACTCTAACTCCATTTTTTTATAAGAAAGGACTATTCTACATTTCTGCATGATGATTTGTTTATATGACTGTTAGTTGTAATAATAACTTGTTTAATATTCATGAAGATTCCATCATATAATTTTGGTTTATGAAAGTCACATCCTAATAATATCATTTTGGTAAAAACTGCCACATACACACACACATACACACACACTTGCCAATATAATCTTCCACAGGACATTAATGTCTGAGTATTTTTAGATCTATAATGCATGTCACATTCATTTTGGGAATGTGTACATTTTACAGGAAGGCATAATTTAATATTACATTCATAAATTTGTAATGCATTTTTCTTCTTTGTTGTAACTGATTTCTTATTTATTTCAATTTATATAGAAACTTTTTACTCCTTAAGGAAAAAGGTTAATTGTAGAAAGAAAGCTTTCCTTTCTCTTTAAGTTAGAGTATTTGAAAAATATTCTTTTGAACTTAATAAGTAATACAGTTCATGTAAAGGAACCAGCTTATGCTAAAATGTTGCTAGGTGATTATTGAGTGTTGGAATAAAAAACTTGAAATTATACATCTTTGGACTATTTTTTTAAAACAATATGAAGTAGTGGAAGTCTTGTCATATTGGTGGTATTTGTTATCTTGTTATATTGTTACTTATATTATCTTAGGATTTCAAAGGCTTTTTTAGAAGTATTATTATCCAGCATACACTATTCTTTTAAATCAAGTCTGCAGAAGTTTGTTTTTGACTGAATTTAAAAATAAGTACGTGATCAAAACATTAGTGTTAGCTTAAAGGACTTCTTTTTATTATGCTAAGTAGAAGAGAAATATTGTGAGAAATAATGAAAATGAAAAGTCCATGGGAATGCTGATAAAACAGCATTGATTTTTATATATAAATAGCTAGATTAATGTTAGAAAAACTTCTCTGAAATATACTGCAAATATCATTTGTATTTTAAGTAAGCTTGAATCCTTATGCCTACCCACTTATCTATTATTTTAAAAAATGCTTTATAGAGCTACAAATAAGGAACTTCAAAAGTGAACTTTGATATAAAAAAACTTTATTAAGTGTCTGTAAATTTTTATTTAGGATTTAAATGGAAATTTAGGGTGACATTTTGGTATAACCTCTGAGGGCTATAATATATTTGATTAATTATTTACCACATTTATATTTTCTTTTCAAATTAAAACCAATATGTTAAGTGTGGTTAAATCTGAAAATTCATTTTTCAGAATCTTAAAATCTGAAGTATATAAATAAAGTGATTTGGTAAAAGGAATTATTTTTAATAATCTGACCAAGTTCTTGTATTTGTTCCTGTTTCCAAAGGTCATTAAAACCCTTACAAGATCAAAATACTTAAGTTTAAGACTCATAAATGTAAATGTTTAATGAAAACTTTAAAAATTATTTAAATATTAGCTTTGACAATTTTAAAAGTATTTTAAAGACTGTTCCTGTAAATGTGTTCTTTTGCCTGTGTTTAATGCAATGTGTCAATTATTTACAGGTCCGGTGGTTTTGTGGAAATTTCCAGAGGACTTTGGAGATCAGGTTAGAACCACGTAATTTTTAAAGAAACATTTAAAATTGGAATGTTATGATCATTACTACTGTTACTGCTGCCATACTACTACACATGAATTGCTTAAGTATTTTCTCTTGATGAGCTGTCAGGAAAAAAAAGTGTGTGCAGAATGTATATGGAAAATCTTGTAGTACCAAGTAGATGGGGGAAGAATCCCTAATGTTGAAACCAAGAACAGCTGAATGTTTACAGTGTCAACATATTTTAACCCTCTTTTATTGATGGGATATATATTTGGAAACGTTTAAAAACTTGCCCATCAAAAAACCTGACAATACCATACTTTGTTGAATACCCACCTATTATTTCTGTCTACTTAGAAGTAAATAGTAACTGCTGTAAATAAGTGATCAATTATCTCCTGTTATATCTGAATCATTTATATATGTAAGTTGAACTGACAGTATTTTATTTTTAAATAATTCTTATCTACAGCTTTATTTCTTAAAAGAAAATGCGAGACTTTAGAATGAATTTATTCCATGTGTATTTTTAATTAGTCTTTATGGTTCCTTAAGTATTTAGTATGAACAAAATGCTTAATTACTGATGTATGTAAGTAGAAAAATCTTTAAAAATTATAGGCTTATTTTGAAGTGCATTACATAATGGTTCACAGTACAAATTTAAATTTTTGTAGAAATAAGCACTTTATCTGGAAATCTGATGAGCAGATTCCTTTTTTGTGTGTGACTGCAAAGACATGGGATAAAACAATCCTGTCACTGTTAAAATTATAAAATTATAGTACAGGCTTAACTGAAAGCTGATAGAAGTTTTGTTTGAAGCAGTTTATTCAGAAATAAGTGCACAGATGTGATTTCAGTATACATGGAAGAATAATTTTTTACATGTGAAAATGAATGTATTAGACTAGGAAATTACACTGAAAATGTTAGTTAAATGGGTGGTAATTAATTAGATCTAGTTCAGTCCTGGACTATTGTTTCACATAAAAAGAGGGTATGCACTCTTAATTTGCTTTTTAGACCTTCAGAGAAGAATAGATTTTTTAATATGTTAAGTATATAAAAGAAGACCCTACAGTGAAGACCTAGTTTGGACATATGAAGCTTAACTGGTTTGTTTCCAAATAATGTGTGCTAGGTTAGAGCCTTACCGACTCATTTTACTGTTTTGAAATACTGTTTTTCTTGAGCTTCTCTATACTCTCTTGTCCAAAAACAAACCTCCTATCCAGGTGGTAAGGTCTCTCTCTATGTCTTTCTTTTTTTCTTTCTTTCTTTCTTTTTATTTATTTATTTAATTTCTACCTCTTAAACTGCGCCTGTGACTTCCTAGGGGTCTGAAGACTCCTGATCTCGGGCTCCTGTGTGGATGATAGTTCACATGTCCAGTTCAGTCCTGGAGATTTTCAGTGAAACCGACTATTGCCATTCCTCACTGTGACTCATGAACTGGTGATAGGAATTTTTTAGCTGGGGCTGAATTATTTCTTTTTTCCCCAAATTGTGAGGTCAGTGGAACATTAATAAGCTCTCACATACTTACTAAAACACAAAGTAGTTAGCCATGTGATGGTGATGAACAATCTTTTTTTAAATTTTTTTATTAAGGTATTATTGATACACACTTTTATGAAGTTTTCACGTGAAAAAACAATGTGGTTACTACATTTACCCATATTATCAAGTCCCCACCCATACCCCAATTCAGTCACTGTCCATCAGTGTAGTAAGATGCCAGATTCACTATTTGCCTTCTCTGTGCTACACTGTTTTCCCCGTGATCCCCACACACCACGTGTACTAAACATAATACCCCTCAATCCCCTTTCTCCTTCCCTCCACACCAGCCCTCCCCCACCCCTCCCCTTTTGTTACCACTAGTTCCTTCTTGGAGTTTTTGAGTCTGCTATTTTGTTTCTTCAGTTTTGCTTCATTGTTATACTCCACAAATGAGGGAAATCATTTGGCACTTGTCTTTCTCCACCTGGCTTATTTCACCGAGAATAATATCCTCCAGCTTCATCCATGTTGTTGCAAATGGTAGGATTTGTTTCTTTCTTATGGCTGAATAGTATTCCATTGTGTGTATGTACCACCTCTTCGTTATCCATTCATCTACTGATGGACACTTAGATTGCTTCCATATCTTGGCTATTGTAAATAGTGCTCCTTTGCCCATTTTTTAATAGGGTTATTTTCTTTTTGGGTGTTGAGGTGTGTAAGTTCTTTATATATTTTGGATGTTAGTTAACCCCTTGTTGTATATGTAACTTACAAATATATTCTCCCATACTGTAAGGGTGCCTTTTTGTTCTGTTGATGGTATGTCCTTTGCGGTACAAAAACTTTTTAGTATGATGTAGTCCCACGTGTTCATTTTTGCTTTTGTTACCTTTGCTCAAGGAGATGCATTCAGGAAGAAGTTCCTCATATTTATGTCCAAGAGATTTTTGCCTAAGTTGTATTCTAAAGTTTTATGGTTTCATGACTTACATTCAGGTCTTTGATCCATTTCGAGTTTACTTTTGTTTATGGGGTAAACAATAATCCAGTTTCATTCTCTTGCATGTAGCTGTCCAGTTTTGCCAACACCAGCTGTTGAAAAGGCTGTCATTTCTCCATTGTATATCCATGGCTTTTATCATATATTAATTGACCATATATGGTTGGGTTTATATCAGGGCTCTCTAGTCTGTTCAGTTGGTCTATGGGTCTGTCCCTGTGCCAGTACCAAATTGTCTTGAGTACTGTGGCTTTGTAGTAGAGCTTGAAGTTGGGGAGCATAATCCCCCCAGCTTTATTCTTCCTTTTCAGGATTGCTTTGGCTATTCGGGGTCTTTTGTGGTTCCATATGAATTTTAGAACAATTTTCTCTGGTTCGTTGAAGAATGCTGTTGGTATTTTGATAGGAATTGCATTGAATCTGTAGATTGCTTTAGGCAAGATGGCCATTTTGACAATATTAATTCTTCCTGTCCATGAGCATGGGATGTGTTTCCATTTATTGGTGTCTTCTTTAATATCTCTCATGAGTGTCTTGTAGTTTTCAGAGTATAGGTCTTTCACTTCCTTGGTTAGGTTTATTACTAGGTATTTTATTCTTTTTGATGCAACTTTGAATGGAATTGTTTTCCTGATTTCTCTCTCTGCTAGTTCATTGTCAGTGTTTAGGAATGTCACAGATTTCTGTGTATTAATTTTGTATCCCACAACTTTGCTGAATTCCAATATTAGATCTAGTAGTTTTGGAGTGGAGTCTTTAGGGTTTTTTGTGTACAATATCATGTCATCTGCAAACAGGGACAGTTTGACTTCTTCTTTGCCAATCTGGATGCCTTTTATTTCTTTGTGTTGTCTGCTTGCTGTGGCTAGGACCTCCAGTACTATGTTGAATAGAAGTGGGGAGAGTGGGTATCCTTGTCTTGTTCCCTATCTTAAAGGAAAAGCTTGCAGCTTCTTGCTGTTAAGTATAATATTGGCTGTGGGTTTGTCATATATGGCCTTTATTATGTTGATGTACTTGCCCTCTATACCCATTTTGTTGAGAGTTTTTATCACGAATGGGTGTTGAATTTCATCAAATGCTTTTTCAGCATCTATGGAGATGATCATGTAGTTTTTGTCCCTCTTTTTGGTCATGAGGTGGACGATGTTGATGGATTTTTCGAATGTTTTTCCATCCTTGTATTCCTGGAATTAATCCTACTTGATCATGATGGATGATAATTTTTTATGTATTTTTGAATTCGGATTGCTAATATTTTGTTGAGTATTTTTGTATCTATGTTCATCAGGGTATTGGTCTGTAATTGTCTTTTTTTGTGGTATCTGCCTCGTTTTGGTATTAGAGTGATGCTGACCTCATAGAATGAGTTTAGAAGTATTCCCTGTACTTCTACTCTTTGGAAAACTTTAAGGACGATGGGTATTAGGTCTTCACTAAATGTTTGATAAAATTCAGCAGTGAAGCCATCTTGTCAAGGCGTTTTGTTCTTAGGTAGGTTTTGATAAGCAGTTCAATTTCATTGCTGTTAATTGGTCTGTTAAGATTTTCTGTTTCTTTCTGGGTCAGCCTTGGAAGGTTGTATTTTTCTAGAAAGTTGTCCATTTCTTCTAGGTTATCCAGTTTGTTAGCATATAATTTTTCATAGTCTTCTCTAATAATTCTTTGTATTTCTGTGGTATCTGTAGTGATTTTTCCTTTCTCATTTCTGATTCTATTTATGTGAGTAGACTCTCTTTTTTTCTTGATAAGTCTGGCTTGGGGTTTATCTATTTTGTTTGTTTTCTCAAAAAAACAGCTCTTGTTTTCATTGATTCTTTCTACTTTATTCTTCTCGATTTTATTTATTTCTGCTCTAATCTTTATGTCCCTCCTTCTACTAACTTTGGGCCTCATTTGTTCTTTTTGTAGTTCCGTTAATTGTGAGTTTAGACTGCTCATATGGGATTGTTCTTCTTTTCTGAGGTAGGCCTGTATTGCAATATACTTTTCTCTTAACACGGCCTTCGCTGCGTCCCACAGATTTTGCGGTGTTGAATTATTGTTGTCATTTGTCTCCATATATTGCTTGATCTCTGTTTTTATTTGGTCATTGATCCATTGGTTATTAGGAGCATGTTGTGAAGCCTCCATGTGTTTGTGGGATTTTTCATTTTCTTTGCATAATTTATTTCTAGTTTCATACCTTTGTGGTCTGGGAAGCTGGTTGGTACAATTTCAATCTTTTTGAATTTTCTGAGGCTCTTTTTGTGGCCTAGTATATGATCTGTTCTTGAAAATGTTCCATGTGCACTTGAGAAGAAGGTGTATTCTGCTGCTTTTGGGTGTAGAGTTCTGTAGATGTCTGTTAGGTTCATCTGTTCTAATGTGTTGTTCAGTGCCTCTGTCTCCTTACTTATTTTCTGTCTTTTTGATCTGTCCTTCAGAGTGAGTGGAGTGTTGAAGTCTCCTAGAAGGAATGCATTGCATTCTATTTCTCCTTTTAATTCTGTTAGTATTTGTTTCACATATGTAGGTGCTCCTGTATTGGGCGCATAGATATTTATAATGGTTTTATCTTCTTGTTGGATTGACCCTTTTATCATTATGTAATATCCTTCTTTGCCTCTTGTGACTTTCTTAGTTTTGAAGTCTATTTTATCTTATACTAGTACTGGAACTCCTGCTTTTTTCTCCCTATTATTTCCCTGAAATATCTTTTTCCATCCCTTCACTTTTAGTCTGTGCATGTCTTTGGGTTTAAAATTAGTCTCTTGTAGGCAGCATATAGATGGATCTTCCTTTTTTCTCCATTCAGTGAGTCTTTGTCTTTTGATTGGTGCATTCAGTCCATTTACATTTAGGGTGATCATGGATAGGTATGTACTTATTGCCACTGTAGGCTTTAGAGTCATGGTTACCAAAGGTTCAAGGTTAACTTCCTTACTATCTTAATCTAACAACTCACTTAATACGGTATTACAAACACAGTCTAAAGGTTCTTTTTTTTTTCTCCTCCTTTTTCTTCGTACTCCATTCTTTATATATTAGGTATCATGTTCTGTACTGTTTGTCTATCCCTTGATTGACTTTGGAATAGTTAATTTAATTTTGCATTTGCTTAGTAAATAGCTGTTCTACTTTCTTTACTGTGGTTTTATTACCTCTGGTGACAGCTATTAAACCTTAGGAACACTTCTATCTATAGCAGTCCCTCCAAAATACACTGTAGACATGGTTTGTGGGAGGTAAATTCTCTCAACTTCTGCTTATCTGGAAATTGTTTAAGCCCTCCTTTAAATTTAAGTGATAATGTTGCCAGATAAAATAATCTTGTTCAAGGCCCTTGTGCTTCATTGCATTAAATACATCATGCCCCTCCCCTCTAGCCTGTAAGGTTTCTGCTGAGAAGTCTAATGATAGCCTGATGGGCTTTCCTTTGTATGTGATATTATTTCTCTCTCTGGCTGCTTTTAATAGTCTGTCCTTATCCTTGATCTTTGTCATTTTAATTACTATATGTCTTGGTGTTGTCTTCCTTGGGTCCCTTGTGTTGGGAGATCTGTGCATCTCCATGGCCTGAGAGTCTATCTCCTTCCCCAGATTGGGGAATTTTTCAGCAATTACCTCCTCAAAGACACCTTCTATCCCTTTTTCTCTCTCTTCTTCTTCTGGTACCCCTATAATGTGAATATTGTTCCGTTTGGATTGGTCTCACAGTTCTCTCAATATTCTTTCGTTCTTAGAGATCCTTTTTTCTCTCTGTGCCTCAGCTTCTTTGTATTCCTCTTCTCTAGTTTCTATTTCATTTATTGTCTCCTCCACCATGTCCTATCTGCTTTTAATACCCTCCATTGTGCTCTTCAACGATTGGATCTTCAACTGGAATTCATTCAAGAGTTCTTGAATGTCTTTCCGTACCTCCATGAGCATGTTAATGATTTTTATTTTGAACTCCCTTTCAGGAAGAGTCATGAGGTCAATGTCCTTTAAATCTTTCTCAGGAGTTGTATTAATTTTACTCTGAACCAGATTCTTTTGACGTTTCATATTTGTATATGGCACCATCTAGTGCCCAGAAGCTCTATTCCCTGGAGCTGCTCAGCCCCTGAAGCAATGTCGTGGGTTGCAGGCGAGTGGTATTGGTGCCTGGGGGGAGGAAAGAGCTGTTTCCTGCTTCCTGGAAGCTATGCCTGACTCCACTGCCTGAACCAGTCGGTGGAGCACACAGGTATAAGCCCCTATGCTTGGCGTTTGTAGTTGCTGTAGACAGATATTCCCTTTGGCTGGCCTAACACCAGGGTAGGGTTTGCTGGTTTGCTAGCCAGGTGGGATTGGTCAGGAGAAAGGTGCAGTAGGCTGCGTACACGGAGGGGGTACTTGGAGCTTTGTAGCAAGCCAGGGAGCTGGAGCACCTGAAGATCGTCTAGGGAGGAAGATTTCTTTTTTCCTCCTTAAATATGAGAGTCTATATGGCAAAACTCCCAACCTGCTGGGCAGAGTGCACCCAGACAATTTTGTCTACCTGTCCTCTCTCCTGAGCAGTAAGCTCTGTGCAATCCTTGCCCCTTTAGCAGGCCTCTTCCTAAGGGATTCCTTGTTAGGTAGTCTCTCAGATTGCCCACCTTTCTTTTGTCCCAGAGCAGCCGGATATGGATCCCTGCTTCCCACAAGTGACTGGGATCTCAGTTTCTCCAGGAATTCTGCCTGTCTTAGCTTTCCAGCCCCCTAAGCAGGAGAGTAGCATGGAAGCACCATGAAATGTAGGTTAGTGCTCCCAGTGCAGATCTCCAGAGTTATGTATTGAGCAGTACCAGGCCTCCTCTCCCTCTCTGCTCCATTTCTCTTCCCCTCTTCAGTGAGCTGGGGTGAGGGAAGGGCTTGTGTCCAGCCGGGCCACAGGTTTGGTATGTTACCCTGTTTGGTGAGGTCTGCTCTTTTCTCCAGGTGTATGCAGTCTGTGCAGTCCTCTTTCCTGTTGGTCTTGTTGTATTAGTTATTTTTTCATATTATTTGTGGTTTCAGGAGGAAGCCTCTGTCTCACCTCTCATGCTGCTCTCTTTAATTTGGTGATGAACATTCTTAAAGACTTTATGAAGGTACAAGCTGAGAAGAGCTTCAGAAACATTTGTCTAACTACTTCACTTTTCATTTAAGAAACCAAACTGAATATAGGAATCTAGCCAAGGGCCTTGAAGAATGGCTTTGCTATAGCTTTTTGGTAAATAATCCGAGTATGCAGATAACAAAAAGACTGTGTATTTCTCAGCCTGCTCTCTACCTTCATAAAGTGCTCCTTCCTAAACAGCCTCTTCACTGAATCTGAGACTGCTTTGGTAATATTACTACTTAGTAGGCTTTTTATTTAGCTCTCACCATATTATGGGCACTGTCCTGGGAGCTTTATGTGTGTAATTCATTTTATCTGCAAATCCTCCCAGTACTGCTAGGATAGGAGATAGTATCATCCTTGAAACTAAGGCTTCAGTTAGGAGCTTGCCTGAGCTCACACTGCTTGTAAGAAGCAGATCCATGATCTGAAGGCAGGTGTCGCTCACTGGAAAGCAATTAAGATACATTGTTTTTTTCTGTTTGGGATGCTGGCCCAAATCCTACTCATTTATTTTAGGTCTTTTAAAAAAGTTTATCATAGTGTTTTTTTTCTCAGTGTCTTTGAAATATGAAAGCAGTGTGTTATTTAATCCAAAGAAATAATATCAACCCATTGTCTTTTGGTTCTACCACTTGGAGTTACAGATCCATCAGAGGCACTGGCTTATTATATGCTTCTTGGAGTATGTTTTCCTTCCTTTGGAAATAGGAGAAGAGCCTAAGTCACATTTCAGGAGTAGTAATTAGAATTTTTTGGGTGAGAGGTACAGTGAAGAATTGTATATAGGGTAGTAGAAGATTATAAATGTAAATGGGGCTGTACTTTGGCAACAATTAAAGGCCTTGATGAAGAGTTGGTCCTTTAAATGAACTTGGGGAGAGTGTGACATAACAAAATAAATCAGTAAGAAGGACTGATCTGGCAGAGATTTCATTATGGGTTGGTTGTGGGAGAGACTGGCCAAGGAAATTACTTGGCATTGTAGTGGTTGAACTGAGGAGTAAGGGAAGAATTAGTTACACTGAGAATGAAAGAGGATGAGTACAAGGGCCTGGAGGGAGACTGCGTGCAAAGGTATTTTGGGGCCTGGGGTGGAGAAGAGTAATGATGAGGGGATGAGTTTGATATTTTTCACTTCAAGAAATACTGAATGGTCTCCATGCAAGTGATGGGAGGGGATTTGAGGAATTTGAGAAGAATGAAGAGTGTTGCATCCTAAGGAAACACAAAGGTGTGAATGAATTAGGGTTGCTAAACAGAGTTAATTGATGTCAGATTTGTGTTTTACAAGTATTTTGAGGGCCCTGCTAAGATGAGGGCCCTGGCCCTATCTTCCCATCCATGCCACTGATATGCAGTACCTTGTCTTACATTTGCAAGAGGTTTACTGCTTCTACATAAAATGAGTAGTTTTGTTTCTTTTTTTGCTGGTGTCAAGTTAATCTCTCCATTGCACTTATTTCCCTATAGTTCACACTGCACTTAATGGCTTGAGGCTGTTTTTCAGAATACTTATTTTCCCTGCTCTGCTTGTCATTTCAGTGGCTTGCTTTTCTGTAGTATTTCCACTTTGCACGCATTGCCTAGTACGGTTCTTAGGTGAGAGAAGTCAGCCTTTGTGAGAAAAATCATTCCTTGGCTTTTTTTTTTTTTTTTTGTATTGTCCCTGAGGAGGCAGATGGTAGGTGGGCAGAAGGGGCCCCAGGTTAGGATGTCTGCAGCCCTGTTAAAGGTTTCTTTTCCCTTTGCCCTTGAAGTCTCAGAATGAGCAGGGTATCCTTCTCTTTTCTAACAGACATGATTCTCTTATTTGAAGCAAGGCATGGATAGGACCATCGGCTATACTCACTGTTAATGGGGATCATCAGGGAACACCAAAAGGAGCTGCCACAGGTTCCCCTTGGCACCATCCAAGGAATGATTTTTCCGCTTTAGAGAGGGGGTTAGTAGTAAAGTCTTATAAACACTGGAGTCAGATTTATGTTTGAATCATGACTGAGTTTACATACAGATTGTGTGACGTGTTGTTTTGGAAAAGGGATCTAATCTCTCTGAATTCCTCACTTACAAAATGGGGCTGATTTAATTGATCTGACAAATTATGATAAGAATGAAATGATCCAAACTCTATAGAGCACTCAGCATAGTGACTGACACATAGAAAACACTCTGTAAATGGGAACCAGTAGCTTTATTATTACATTGCAAGGCCATGATGTTCATTAATTTTGATGAGGAGTAGATAATGCTTCTTTATGTGAATGGTTGAAAAACAGTTTGAAAATTTCACTGCTTTATAGGCCTTCAGGAAGATTTATAATTTAGTAGCATAAGAGGTACTAACATTTAAAAATTCTTCTTTAATGTATGCTTTCTGGCTTAATTTGTTTCTGTACCATTAGTTGATGACTAGAGTGGATATATTCTGTGTAATTGGCAAACTTTGTTACAGCTTTTAGTTTGTTATTCTTGATGAAAATCTTAAACTGTATTTAAGATTTCTTTTTTTCAAGATGGCTCCAAGCAGAGGTCATAGGACCATGAGCATAATCTTTTAGTAATGGCCAAGACATCAGAAATTAAGAGCATTTGCTCAGCTTTTAGAAAGGAAAAATAAGATTATAAAGAACTGGCCCAGGGTCATACTTGTTATTTACCTTTAACCCTTCAGTCTTGCAGTACTTTTCCCATTTTCATACAAACTATAGGACTTTCATGCTTCTGGGTCATTTCATAAGCCTCAGATACCTTTTCCATTTCTCAAGTGTACTTGCTCCATAATGCAACTGAAATGTTTTATCTGCTGTGACAAACTGAGACATTTCTATTTTTGTGTTCCATACTCATTTTTGTATTATTGTACCTGACATGGAGTCATTGTTTCTGTATGTCTTATTTCAATGAATGTTCCCACTTACGAAGCTTTCCCAAGCCAGGGACTTTATACAATTATTTTTGGCTTATCTCCCCTCCACTCAATTGCTGTAACCAATCTGTCATCAAATCCTATTGCTTGTACCTCTTTTATCTCTTGTAAATCTATCCATGTCTCTTTATTTCTAGGGTCCTGTCCTTAATTTAAATCCTCCTAACCCTTCCCTTCCCCTCCATTTTCGTCCCTCTGTGCTCTCTACATGTAGCTGGGGTGACCTGAAAGACAACAGGCCAATCCCCAGCAGACAGCTCAGTGCCCCCACTGTCACTGGTTCCTTGGCATGCTGGGCTGTTTGGAGTGTCACCTACATCAGGCCATTTGATCCTCGTGATGCCCCTCTAAGTTCAGGGGCCACTGTACTTTCCATTTTACAGAAGAAGAAACATCCACAAAGGATTTACTTTACGTGGCCGAAGTCATACAACTAGTAAGTGGCATTGTTCCAGACAGTGTGGTGCAGAGCCTGCAGTCCCAGATATACTTAAACTCAGAGCTCCCCATTCACACTTTCACAATACCATTCAGCCTTCTTAACATGATCACATCCCTGTTTCAAGTCCTGTGTTTACATTGTTAGCCTCATATTAGTCAATCTTCCTTTCTTTCTCTTCTTAAAAAACAGTACTTCATAGTGAACTTTTCCTTATATACCATTCATTTATATTCTCTTTGAACATATGAGTCTTTCTGTCTGAAAAGCTAATCTCCAACTGACACTTCTCTTTGACATGTTTCCCACATTATGGCACTTAATAGATCAGTTAGTCTCTTCACTTTCTATTTACCCCGTTAGACTAAGTATCTCTGAGATTAGTATTAAATAATTACTTTAAAAGAAGATGTAATCATGACTTTAATACAAATATAAGGTTTTATTTTTGCTGAGGTTTTTTAATTCATTAATTGATGAGGATACCAGTAAAATGTTACAACCTATTCAAAGGAGAGTTCAGAGTGTCACAATTATATAGATAAATCTGGATTGCTGTAAGAAATTTACAAGTAAACATAAAAGTCGTTTTTTTCATTGGGAGGCTGAAGAAGGAGAGAAATCTGCTGTCCTTCCACCGGACATGTCTGTGGACAATTATTATTTGCATTGCTATCATTTATCTATAATTTACAGAGTTCTAAAATCGCTTAAAGACAATGAAAGGCACAAGAGCCCTTTCATTAAGCAGAGAGCACCATTTCAGAAGGGTGTATCAGACAAAGGCTTGCTTTCCATTGAAGACAACCATTAATCTTTTGGTCCATTTCAACCTTTAATAGTTTTTCCCTCTAGTCTTCCTCTCCCTCTTGCAAGCATAATAATATCAAAGAAAGGTTATTCTAGATAACAAGACAAGGCCCTAATGGTTTGGCCTGATTATTTACATGGGTACAGCAAGAGTGTTAATTTAGCTTGTAATCCTCCATGAATTTCTTTACATATCTAGAGCCATGCAGTGTAGAACAATTATTATAGCTACACAATTAACTTCTTTTTGGAAGTTTCATAAGGAATTTCAGATTGGACTTCAGTTACTCCTGTTATTTGCTATCCCAAAGCTAGAAAACCAAGTCCAATAAAATAATCTTTCCCAGATTTTACATGTATTGCCTATAATTTCAGTAGATTCTTCTCAAGGTTTGCAAAATTTGCTAAGTCTCCTAGCCTTTGTTTAATACTTGTAAGGCTGGACCCTGTCAATCAGGCATCAGGCCGATTGTCCTGGGAGGGCTTTGTAGGCTCCATAAGTATAGCTAACCTTTGTTCTTTAAGCATGCTTTGACGTGACTGATTAAACAAGAGTCTTTCTCAAATATGATGCTTTAATAAGGCCTTGGTTGTATAATCAATTTTTCCAGGTATATTCTGGTAAAGGAAGGATAGATTTTTATTGAACTGATGCAAATGGACCATATTGTCATGAAAAGTAAAGGGACTTGGTAAAAGTTTCTGATTGGGGAGGGAGGGAATTGGTGAGAATCAGATATAATTTAAAATTTTGATTTCGGTTTATAGAAGCAAAGTTTACTGAATTGTTTTTGGGTTACAGATGTGGGAGGACATAGAAGAGCTGCTTTATGTGTCCAGAAAGTCAAACATGAAAACAGCATCAACAGCATTTTACATAACATTTCCATCATTAGTTTACTAAGTCATTCAACCATTTTTCTGCTGGACCTGGCTTAACGGTCTCATGAAACTTTCTGCTTCTTGAATTAAAGGGAGTTTTGAAGTCCTGACTCCATCCGCTTGGAATGGCATGGAAGTTGCCCAAATGATGTTAGTTCAAAGGCCTGGACCCGAGTCTACTCTTTGAAATGTCAGGAGTGTGAAATACCTGATTATAACCACTTTCCACAGGCTCTGAGGCTGAGTTACTCTGTTGAAAACAGTGGCCTGTAGCTCTTAGCATAGCCTTCAGGCAGATATCAGAAGTTAAACTATCTGTAGATAACAGAGATTTAATGGCTATATGATTAATTTATTACTGATAATTTTCAAGTATGAAAGATCTGATAAGGGTTCATAATAAAAATAAAATGTGGAAAAGGAAATTTGATTCTTCTGTTGTATGAGAAATGAAGAAAAAAGCCATTCAAAAAAAGTTTTATACAAAATGTCTCCAAGAAGATGAGTAAGCCTATTGTCAAAGGAGTTGGTTAAAGTTATATATGATTTGTAAAAGACGAAGAACAAAATTTGTATACAGGAACATTTTAAAAATACAACATACAATAATCTGAAACACATTATAACAAGAATATACCAAGAATATTAAGTAAAGAGATTAAGTGCATCTGGAGTAAGCTTGGAGAAATCTTTTTTTTTTAAACTTCATGGGTAAGTCTTATGTGCATACAGTTGAGAAACACTGGCCTAGAAGATGCCAGGGATTTAAGATAAAGTCACAGTGTCGTATGCACTTTGGTAATAACTGAAATTATAACTGGCAATATTTAGTTTTGTTGCCTTTTGTCATCATCAGAGCCCTGCTGTATGGAAAATTCAACAGAACCATTTCATAAGAGTTTTGATGATTGTTGTCCTGGAGAGTAAAACATACAGATAGCAAGGGTATTGATTGGCATGTCTTTAGGAACCTCCCATAAAACATATGATTTCTGAGATATTCATATTCACAGAACTTCCATATACAGATACAACCTAGGGCAGTCTGAGCATCTCTTCTGATTTGTCAGCTGTTTGTATGCAGCTCATATAATAATAATGTATCAAGCAAACCAAATTATTTCTAGCATCTCTGCTAGATGAAAGAGATGGTAGAGAAAACATCCCTGTAATTTTCAGGGAACATCAAGGAAATCACCAAGACAGTTTTTTTTTTTAGATAGTTTTAATTACAAAACATATTCTAGCAGTTTAAAATTTTTTTCTATATTCAGAATCTGAGTTTGGAAAGGCAAAATTGAAGAAGTTGAAAGATTTGGATATTTGATTCAGATGGGATCCATAAGTGCCTAAGAAGCAATATTTGGTTCTGTTTTATCAAAGCAACAATAAATTATTTAATGACAAATGCAGACAGTGACATGGCTGGATAGTTCTTCATAAACGAGGAGCTCTTGTACTTTTTCTTTTTTTTTTATAATTTATTTTGGAATCATTAATCTACAGTTACATGTGCAATACCATGGTGATTAAACTACCCCCTTCATCAGGTCCCCCCCACCAAACCCATTACAGTCACTGTCCATCAGTGTAGTGAGATGCTATAGAATCACTACTTGTCTTCTCTGAGTTGTATAACCCTCCCCATGCCCCACCAACATTACTTCTGCTAATCGTAATGCCCCTTTTTACCCTCTTATCCCTCCCTTCCCACCCATCTTTCCCAGTCCCTTTCACTTTGGTAACTATTAGTCCATTCTTGGGTTCTGTGAGTCTACTGCTCTTTTGTTCCTTCAGTTTTTTTTTTCTTTGTTCTTATACTCCACATCTGAGTGAAATCATTTAATACTTGTCTTTTTCAGCTTGGCTTATTTCACTGAGCATAATACCCTCTAGCTCCATCCATGTTGTTGCAAATGGTAGGATTTGTTTTCTTCTTATGGCTGAATAATATTCCATTGTGTATATGTACCACATCTTCTTTATCCATTCATCTACTGATGGACACTTAGGTTGCTTCCATTTCTTGGCTATTGTAAATAGTGCTGCAATAAACATAGGGGTGCATCTGTCTTTTTGAAACTGGGCTGCTGCATTCTTAGGGTAAATTCCTAGGAGTGGGATTCCTGGGTCAAATGGTATTTCTCTTTTGAGTTTTTTGAGGAACCTCCATACTGCTTTCCACAATGGTTGAACTAATTTGCATTCCCACCAGCAGTGTAGGAGGGTTCCCTTTTCTCCACATCCTTGCCAACATTTGTTGTTGTTTGTGTTTTGGATGTTGGCCATCCTGACTGGGGTGAGGTGATATCTCATTGTGGTTTTAATCTGCATTTCTCTGATGACCAGCAGTGTGGAGCATCTTTTCATGTGCCTGTTGGCCATCAGAATTTCTTCTTTAGAGAAGTGTCTATTCATGTCCTGTGCCCATTTCTTAATTGGATTATTTGCTTTTTGTTTGTTAAGGTGCATGAGTTCTTTATATATTTTGGATGTCAACCCCTTCTCAGATGCATCATTTATGAATATATTTTCCCATACTGTAGGATGTCTTTTTGTTCTACTGATGGTGTCTTTGCTGTACAGAAGCTTTTCAGCTTGATATAGTCCCACTATTTTTGCTTTTGTTTCCCTTGCCCGGGGGGATATGTTCATGAAGAAGTCGCTTATGTTTATGTCCAAGAGATTTTACCTGTGTTTTTTTCTAAGAGTTTTATGGTTTCATGACTTACATTCAGGTCTTTGATCCACCTTGAGTTTACCTTTGTGTATGGGGCTAACAGTAGTCCAGTTTCTCTTACATGTAGCTGTCCAGTTTTTCCAACATCAGCTGCTGAAGAGGCTGTCATCTCCTCATTGTATATCCAAGGGTCCTTTATCAAATATTAATTGACTGTATATGTTTGGATTAATGTTTGGATTTTCTATTCTGTACCACTGGTCTGTGGGTCTGTTTTTGTGCCAATACCAAATTGTCTTGATTACTGTGGCTTTGTAGTAGAGCTTGAAGTCAGGGAGCATAATTCCCCCTGTTTGATTCCTCCTTCTCAGGATTGCTTTGGCTACTCGGGGTCTTTTGTGGTTCCATGTGAATTTTAGAATTATTTGTTCCAGTTCATTGAAGAAAGCTGTTGGTATTTTGATAGGGACTGCATTGAATCTGTAGATTGCTTTAGGTAGTATAGCCATTTTGACAATATTTATTCTTCCTAGCCAAGAGCATGGGATGCATTTCCATTTGTTAGTGTCCTCTTTAATTTCTCTTAGGAGTATCTTGTAGTTTTCAGAGTACAGGTCTTTCACTTCCTTTGTTAGGTTTATTACTAGGTATTTTATTCTTTTTGATGCAATTGTGAATGGAATTGTTTTTCGGATTTCTCTTTCTGTTAGCTCATCATTAGTGTATAGGAAAGAAACAGATTTCTGTGTGTTAATTTTATATCCTGCAACTTTGCTGAATTCAGATATTAGTTCTAGTAGTTTTGGAGTGGAGTCTTTAGGGTTTTTTATGTACAGTATCATGTCATCTGCAAGTAGTGACAATTGGACTTCTTCTTTACCAATCTGGATGCCTTGTATGTCTTTGTTTTGTCTGATTGCCGTGGCTAGGACCTCCAGTACTATGTTGAATAACAATGGAGAGAGTGGGCATCCCTGTCTTGTTCCCGATCTTAGATGAAAAGCTTTCAGCTTCTCGCTGTTAAGTATGATGTTAGCTGTGGGTTTGTCATATATAGCCTTTATGATGTTGAGGTACTTGCCATCTATACCAATTCTGTTGAGAGTTTTAATCATGAATGGATGCTGAATTTTGTCAAATGCTTTTTCAGCATCTATGGAGATGATCATGTGGTTTTTGTTCTTCTTTTTATTGATGTGATGGATGATGTTGATGGATTTTCGAATGTTGTGCCATCCTTGCATCCCTGGGATGAATCCCACTTGATCATGGTGTATGATCCTCTTGATGTATTTTTGAATTCGGTTTGCTAATATTTTGTTGAGTATTTTTGGATCTACGTTCATCAGGGATATTGGTGTGTAATTTTCTTTTTAGTGAGGTCTTTGCCCGGTTTTGGTATTAGAGTGATGCTGGCTTCATAGAAAGAGTTTGGAAGTATTCTCTCCTCTTCTATTTTCTGGAAAACTTTAAGGAGAATGGGTGTTATTTCTTCTCTATATGTCTGGTAGAATTCAGAGGTTTATCCATCAGGTCCGGGGGTTTTGTTCTTGGGTAGTTTTTTGATTACCGATTCAATTTCGTTGCTGGTGACTGGTCTGTTTAGTTTTTCTGTTTCTTGCTTTGTCAGTCTTGGAAGGTTGTAGTTTTCTAAGAAGTTGTCCATTTCTTCTATGTTTTGCAGCTTGTTAGCATATAGTTGCACATAATATTCTCTTATAATTCTTTGTATTTCTGTGGTGTCCGTCATTATTTTTCCTTTCTCATTTGTGATTCTGTTTATGTGTGTAGATTCTCTTTTTCTCTTAATGAGTCTGGCTAAAATCTATTTTGTTTATTTTTTCAAAGAACCAGATCTTGGTTTCGTTGATTTTTTTTTCTATTCTTCATTCTTCTCAATTTTATTTATTTCTTCTTTGATCTTTATTATGTCCCTCCTTCTGGTGACTTTGGGCCTCATTTGTTCTTCTTTTTCAATTTCAATAATCGTGTCTTTAGACTGTTCATTTGGGAATGTTCTTCCTTCTTTAAATAGGCCTGGATTGCAATATACTTTCCTCTTAGAACTGCCTTTGCTGCATCCCACAGAAGTTGTGGCTTTGTGTTGTTGTTGTCAGTAGTCTCCATATATTCTTTGATTTCTGTTTTGATTTGGTTGTTAACCCATTGATTCATTAGGAGAATGTTGTTAAGTCTCCATGTATTTGTGAGCCTTTTTGATTTCTTTCTAAAATTTATTTCTAGTTTTATACCTTTGTGATCTGAGAAGTTGATTGGTAGGATTTCAGTATTTTTGAATTCATTGAAGTTCTTTTTGTGGCCTAGTATGTGGTCTATTCTGGAAAATGTTCCATGTGCACTTGAGAAGAATGTGTATCCTGCTGCTTTTGGTACAGAGTTCTGTAGATATCTGTTAGGTCCATCTGTTCTAGTGTGTTGTTCAGTGCCTCTGTGTCTTTACTTATTTTCTGTCTGGTTGATCTGCCCTTTGGAGTGAGTGGTGTGTTGAAGTCTTGAATGCATTGCTGTCTATTTCCTCCTTCAATTCTGTTAGTATTTGTTTCACATATGCTGGCGCTTCTGTGTTGGGTGCATATATATTTGCAATGGTTATATCTTCTTGTCGAACTGACCCGATTATCATTATGTAATGTCCTTTTTTATCTCTTGCTACTTTCTTCATTTTGAAGTCTATTTTGTCTTATAGAAGTACTGGAACACCTGCTTTTTTCTCTTTGTTGTTTGTATGAAATATCTTTTTCCATCCCTTCACCTTTAGTCTGTGTATATCTTTGGGTTTGAAGTGACTCTCTTGTAAGCAGCATATAGATGGGTCTTGCTTTTTTATCCACTCTGTTACTCTGTATCTTTTGATTGGTGTATTCAGTCCATTTACATTTAGGGTGATTATTGATAGATATGTACTTATTGCCATTGCTCTCTTTAGAATCGTGGTTACCAAAGGTTCAAGGTTGCTTCTTTACTATCAAAGAATCTAACTTAACTTTCCTGTTAAGTTATTGTGAACGCCGTCTGATGTTTCTTTATCTCTCCCTTCCTATTCTTCCTCCTCTATTCTTTATATATTAGGTGTTTTATTCTTTGCCTTTAGTTAGTATTTGAATGTTCTGCTTTCTTTGCTATGATTTTATTTTCTCTGGTGACATCTTTTTAGCCTTAGGGGTGCTTCCCTCTGGAGCAGTCCATTTAAGATATCCTGTAGTGGTGGTTTATGAGAGGCAAACTGTCTCAACTTTCGGTTGTCTGGAAATTGTTTAATCCCTCCATCATATTTAAATGATAATCGTGCTGGACACAATATTCTTGGTTCGAGGCCCTTCTGTTTCATTAGGTTAAATATATCATGTCATTCTCTTCTGGCCTGTAAGGTTTCTGTTGAGAAGTCTGATGGGTTTTCCTTTGTAGGTGATCTTTTTCTCTCTCTAGCTGCCTTTAATACTCCGTCTTTATCTTTGATCTTTGCCATCTTAATTATTATGTGTCTTGGTGCTGTCTTCCTTGGGTCCCTTGTGTTGGGAGATCTGTGGGCTTCCGTGGACTGTGAGACTATTTCCTTCTCCAGCGTGGGAAAGTTTTCAGCCATTATTTCTTCAAAGACACTTTCTATCCCTTTTTCTCTCTCTTATTTCTCTGGTACTCGTATAATGCGAATATTGTTCTGTTTGCCTTGGTCACACAGTTCTCTTAATATTCTTTCATTCCTAGAGATCCTTTTATCTCTCTCTGCCTCAGCTTCTCTGTATTCCTGTTCTCTGATTTCTATACCATTAACATCCTCTTTCATCTCATCCAGTCAGCTGTTAAGCCCGTCATTGGCTTGTCTGATTTCTGCATAGTTTTTCCTCACTTCCCTCACTTCTCCCTCAACTCTTGCATATTTCTCTGTAGATCCATCAGCATGGTTATGACTTTTATTCTGAATTCTTTTTCAGGAAGACTGTGCATGTCCATCCCTTCAGGTTCCCTCTCTGGGGTTGTCTGGGTCTGGAGCTTTGTCTGTACCATATTCCTCTTGTCTTTTCATGGCTATAGAAGTTGTTGCTGGAAGTTGCCACGTATGTCAGCTGGGGTCTTTATGAGTTTAAAAAGAAAAAAAAAAAGAAAGAAAGAAAGAAAGAAAGAAAGAAAGAAAGAAAGAAAGAAAGAAAGAAAAGAAAAGAAAAAAGAAAGAGAAGAAACAACAACAACAAAAATAAATAAAGAAAGAAATATTGAAAATGCCTACCGGGAGTGGATTCTGTGGGGGGATGGTGTAGGTGTCACTGTTGCTCCACTATTCCAGAGCCATGGCCGCGCTGCTCCACACGGCCCTTTGTAGCTTGGTCAAGGTGGGAACGAATGGGAGACTATTGAGCTCTGTGGGAAGTCTAAGTGCAGTCACCCTTTCCCAGTCACCAGCTAAGGGGTCCAAAGCTCCCCATGACTCCCAGCCTGCTGGGCTGAGTGTGCCAGGGCGATCCGGTCCTCTGCTGGGCTCCTGTCTCTTTAAGACCGCTGAAAAAGAAGCGCGCGCTTTTCTCCTTTTTTTTTCCTTCCCTGAGCCGGCTGCAAGCAACCTGGTGTGTTCCCCGCTCAGATCCTGCGCCTTCTGTCTCTCCAATCTCCGCTACACCGCATGATGTGTGTCAGCACTCCCCACGCAGATCACCAGGGCTGGTTATTTCGTGGGCCTGTACTTCCACACCCTCCTGCCTCTGAATCCTCTACTCCGCTGGTGCACTGGGGTGGGTGAGCGCTCGGGTCCCTTCGGGTCTCGGCTCCATATCTTACCCGCCTCACGGGGTGCTGATTCCTCTCAGGTGTAGCTGCACGCTGTGCGCTTTCCTGTGTATTCTGGTCTGTCTTTTAGGAATGGTTGTATTTGCTGTGTTTTCGTGGATAAATATAGTGTTGGGAGGAGATTTCTGCCTCCCTGCTCATGTCGCCCTCTTCCCAGAAGTCTTTTGTACTTTTTCTATCTCATAAATAATAGAATTAATAAAACCAGTATCAAGCACAGAAAATTATTCTGTTAAGACACAGAATTTTGGCTACATAGGACACATACAGAAGTAAAAAGAACCGTTCATATTGTAGGTAAAAGGCATTCATCAAACAGTGATCCATGGGAGCAGGAACATCAAAATTGAGTGAATTTAACAATGTTCACAGCTTCTTTTAGAATCATGTATTATTAAATGACAACTTACATTTTAAGTTTTATTTCATTGTGCTCTCTCATATTTAAGAACAAACTGACACTTAAGACATATCAGAGATCTGCAAGGTCAAACTCATTTCATCATCATCATTTTAATTACATTACTGTGTTAATATGCTGTGCATCTGTGATTGCTATCATTGATAACTTGCAAATTTATCCAATTTAATTTTTTTTATTAAGGTATTATTGATATACACTCTTATGAAGGTTTCACATGAAAAAACAATGTGGTTACTACATTTACCCATATTATCAAGTCCACCCCACACCCCAATGCAGTCACTGTCCATCAGTGTACTAAGATGCCACAGATTCACTGTTTGCCTTCTCTGTGCTACACTGTGTACCACCGTGACCCCCCACACCATGTGTACTAAACATAATAATCCTCAATCTCCTTCTCCCTCCCTCCCCACCCACCTACCCTTCCCCTTTGGTAACCACTAGTCCCGTCTTGGAGTCTATGTGTATGCTGCTATTTTGTTCCTTCGATTTTGCTGCATTGTTATGCTCCACAAATGAGGGAAATCATTTGGCACTTGTCTTTCTCCACCTGGCTTATTTCACCAAGCATAGTATCCTCCATCTCCATCCATGTTGTTGCAAATGGTAGGATTTGTTTCTTTCTTATGGCTGAATAGTATTCCATTGTGTATATATACCACCTCTTCTTTATCCATGCATCTACTGATGGACACTTAGGTTGCTTCCATATCTTGGCTATTGTAAATAGTGCTGGGATAAACGTAGGGGTGCATATGTCTTTTTGAATCTGAGAAGTTGTATTCTTTGGGTAAATTCCAAGCAGTGGGACTCCTGGGTCCAATGGTATTTCTATTTTTAGTTTTCTGAGGAACCTCCATATTGCTTTCCACAGTTGTCGAACTAGCTTACATTCCCACCAGCAGTGTAGGAGGGATCCCCTTTCTCCGCATCCTTGCCAGCATTTGTTGTTCTTAGTCTTTTGGATGCTGGCCATCCTTACTTGTGTGAGATGGTATCCTATTGTGGTTTTAATTTGCATTTCCCTGATGATTAGTGATGTGGAGCATAATTTCATGTGTCTGTTGGCCATCTGAATTTCTTCTTTGGAGAACTGTCTCTTCATATCCTCTGCCCATTTTTTAATCAGGTTATTTTCTTTTTGGGTGTTGAGGCATGTAAGTTCTTTATATACTTTGGATGTTAACCTCTTGTTGGATATGTCATTTGCAAATATATTCTCCCATACTGTAGGATGCCTTTTTGTTCTGTTGATGGTGTCCTTTGCTGTACAGAAACTTTTTAGTTTGATGTAGTCCCATGAGTTCATTTTTGCTTTTGTTTCCCTTGCTCAAGGGGATGCATTCAGGAAGTAGTTGCTCATGCTTATATTCAGGAGATTTTTGCCTATGTTGTCTTCTAAGAGTTTTATGGTTTCATGACTTACATTCAGGTCCTTGATCCATTTCGAGTTTACTTTTGTGTATGGGGTTAAACAATAATCCAGTTTCTTTCTCTTGCATGTAGCTTTCTACTTGTGCCAAAACCAGCTGTTGACGAGGCTGTCATTTCCCCATTTTATGTCATGGCTCCTTTATCATATATTAATTGATCGTATATGATTGCGTTTATATCAGGGCTCTTTAGTCTGTTCGATTGGTCTATGGGTCTGTTCTTGTGCCAGTACCAAATTGTCTTGAGTACTGTGGCTTTGTAGTAGAGCTTGAAGTTGGGGAGCATAATCCCCCCAGCTTTATTCTTCCTTCTCAGGATTGCTTTGGCTATTCAGTGTCGTTTTTGGTTCCATATGAATTTTAGAACGATTTTCTCTAGTTTGTTGAAGAATACTGTTGGTGTTTTGATAGGAATTGCATTGAATCTGTAGATTGCTTTAAGCAGGATGGCCATTTTGACAATATTAATTCTTCTATCCATGAGCACAGGGTGTTTCCATTTATTGGTATCTTCTTTAATTTCTCTCATGAGTGTCTTGTAGTTTTCAGAGTATAGGTCTTTCACTTTGTTGGTTAGGTTTATTCCTAGGTATTTTATTCTTTTTGATGCAACTGTGAATGGAATTGTTTTCCTGATTTCTCTCTCTGCTAGTTCATTGTTAGTGTATAGCAAGGCCACAGATTTCTGCATATTAATTTTGTATCCCACAACTTTGCTGAATTCAGATATTAGATCTAGTAGTTTTGGAGTGGATTCTCTAGGGTTTTTTATGTACAATATCATATTATCTGCAAACAGGGACAGTTTGACTTCTTCCTTGCCAATCTGGATGCTTTTTATTTCTTTGTATTCTCTGATTGCTATGGTTAGGACCTCCAGTACTATGTTGAATAGAAGTGGGGAGAGTGGGCAACCTTGTCTTATTCCCGATCTTAAAGGAAAAGCTTTCAGCTTCTTGCTGTTAAGTATAATGTTGGCTGTGGGTTTGTCATATATGGCTTTTATGATGTTGAGGCACTTGCCCTCTATACCCATTTGTTGAGAGTTTTTATCATGAATGGATATTGAATTTTGTCAAATGCTTTTTCAGCATCTATTGATTTGATCATGTGGTTTTTGTCCTTCTTTTTGTTGATGTGGTGGATGATATTGATGGATTTTTGAATGTTGTACCATCCTTGCATCCCTGGGATGAATCCCATTTGATCATGATGGATGATCTTTTTGATTTATTTTTGAATTCGGTTTTCTAATATTTTGTTGAGTATTTTTGCATCTATGTTTATCACGGATATTGGTCTGTAATTGTCTTTTTTTTGTGGTATCTTTGCCTCGTTTTGGTATTAGAGTGATGCTGGCCTCATAGAATGAATTTGGAAGTATTCACTCTTTTTCTACTCTTTGGAAAACTTTAAGGAGGATGATGGGTATTAGGTCATCACTAAATGTTTGATAAAATTCAGCGGTGAAGCCATCTGGTCAAGGCGTTTTGGTCTTAGGTAGGTTTTTGATAAGCAGTTCAATTTCATTGCTGTTAATTGGTCTGTTCAGATTTTCTGTTTCTTTCTGGGTCATCCTTGGAAGATTGTATTTTTCTAGAAAGTTGTCCATTTCTTCTAGGTTATCCAGTTTGTTAGCATATAATTTTTCATAGTCTTCTCCAATAATTCTTTGTATTTCTGTGGTATCCTTAGTGATTTTTCCTTTCTCATTTCTGATTCTGTTTATGTGTGTAGACTCTCTTCTTTTCTTGATAAGATTGGCTGCGGGTTTATTTTATTTATTTTCTCTAAGAACCAGGTCCTGCTCTTATTGATTCTTTCTAAAGTTTTATTCTTCTTGATTTTATTTATTTCTGCTCTAATCTTTATTATGTCCCTCCTTCTACTGACTTTGGGCCTCATTTGTTCTTTTTCTAGTTTCGTTAATTGTGAGTTTAGACTGCTCATATGGAATTGTTCTTCTTTCCTGTGGTAAACCTGTATTGCAATATATCTTCCTCTTAACACGGCCTTTGCTGCATCCCACAGATTCTGTGGTGTTCTAATATTGTTGTCATTTGTCTCCATATATTGCTTGATCTCTGTTTTTATTTGGTCATTGATCTATTGATTATTTAGGAGCATGTTGTGAAGCCTCCATGTGTTTGTGGGATTTTTCATTTTCTTTGCGTAATTTATTTCTAGTTTCATACCTTTGTGGTCTGGGAAGCTGGTTGGTAGAATTTCAATCTTTTTGAATTTTCCGAGGCTCTTTTTGTGGCCTAGTATATGACCTGTGCTTGAAAATGTTCCATGTGCATTTGAGAAGAATGTGTATTCTGCTTCCTTTCGGTGTAGAGTTCTGTAGATGTCTGTTAGGTCCATCTGTTCTATTGTGTTGTTCAGTGCCTCTGTCTCCTTACTTATTTTCTGTCTGATTGATCTGTTGTTCAGAATAAGTGGAGTGTTGAAGTCTCCTAGAATGAATGCATTGCATTCTATTTCTCCTTTTAATTCTGTTAGTATTTGTTTCACATATGTAGGTGCTCCTGTGTTAGGCGCATAGATATTTATAATGGTTATATCTTCTTGTTGGATTGACCCTTTTATCATTATATAATATCCTTCTTTGCCTCTTGTGACTTTCTTAGTTTTGAAGTCTATTTTATCTTATACTAGTACTGGAACTCCTGCTTTTTTCTCCCTATTATTTGCATGAAATATCTTTTTCCATCCCTTCACTTTTAGTCTGTGCATGTCTTTGGGTTTAAAGTGAGTCTCTTGTAGGCAGCATATAGATGGGTCTTGTTTTTTTATCCATTCAGTGAGTCTATGTCTTTTGATTGGTGCATTCAGTCCATTTACATTTAGTGCGATTATGGATAGGTATATACTTAGTGACATTGCAGGCTTTTGATTTGTGGTTACCAAAGGTTCAAGGTTAACTTCCTTACTATCTAAGAGTCTAACTTAACTCACTTAATATGCTATTACAAACTCAATCTAAAGGTTCTTTCTTCTTCTTCCTTTTTCTTCCTCTTACATTCCTTATATAGTAGGTATCATATTCTGTACTGTTTGTCTATCCCTTGATCGACTTTGGAGACAGTTATTTTAATTTTTGCATTTTCTTAGTAAATAGCTGTTCTACTTTCTTTACTGTGGTTTTATTACCTCTGGTGACAGCTATTAAACCTTAGGAACACTTCCATCTGTAGACGTCCCTCCAAAATACACTGTAGACTTGGTTTGTGGGAGGTAGATTCTCTCAGCTTTTGCTTATCTGGAAATTGTTTTATCCCTCCTTCAAATTTAAATGATAATTTTTCTGGATAAAATATTCTTGGTTCAAGGCCCTTCTGCTTCTTTGCATTAAATATGTCATGCCACTCCCATCTGGCCTGTAAGGTTTCTGTTGAGAAGTCTGATGATAGCCTGATGGGCTTTCCTTTGTATGTGATTTTATTTCTCTCTCTGGCTGCTTTTAATAGTCTGTCCTTGTCCTTGATCTTTGCCATTTTAATTAGTATATGTCTTGGTGTTGTCTTCCTTGGGTCCCTTGTGTTGGGAGATCTGTTCATTTCCATGGCCTGAGAGACTATGTTCTTCCCCAGATTGGGGAAGTTTTCAGCAGTTACCTCCTCAAAGACACTTTCTATCCCTTTTTCTCTCTCTTCTTCTTCTGGTACCCCTATAATGTGAATATTGTTCCTTTTGGATTCGTCTCACAGTTCTCTCAATATTCTTTCATTCTTAGAGATCCTTTTTTTTCTCTCTGTGCTTCAGCTTCTCTGTATTCCTCTTCTCTAGTTTCTATTTCATGTATCGTCTCCTCCACCATATCCAATCTGCTTTTAATACCATCCGTTGTGCTCTTCAATGATTTGATCTCCAATCGGAATTCATTCCTGAGTTCTTGAATGTCTTTCCATATGTCCATGAGCATGTTAATGATTTTTATTTTGAACTCCCTTTCAGGAGGAGTCATGAGGTCAATGTTGTTTAAATCTTTCTCAGGAGTGGTATTAATAATTTTACTCTGAACCAGGTTCCTTTGGCATTTCATATTTGTATATGGTGCCCTCTAGTCCCAGAAGCTCTACTCCCTGGAGTTGCTCTGCCCCTGAAGCCATATCGGGGGTCGCAGGTGAGTGGTATTGGTGCCTGGGGGGAGGAAAGAGCTGTTTCCTGCTACCCGGCTGCTATGCCTGTCTCCACTGCCTGACCTAGTGGGCTGAGCACACAGGTATAAGCCTCTATGCTTTGCTTTTGTAGTTGCTGTAGACAGATCTTCCCTCTGGCTGTGCTAACACCAGGGTAGGGTTTGCCATTTTGTGAGCCAGTTGGGGCTGGCCGTGATAAAGGTGCAGTAGGCTGCGTATCACGGAGGGGGTACTTGGAGCTATTTAGCCAGCCAGGGAGCTGGAGCACCTGAAGATCGTCTAAGGTGGAAGATTTCTTTTTCCTTCTTAAATATGAGAGTCTATATGGCAAAGCTCCCAACCTGCTGGGCAGAGTCCACCGGGACAATTTTGTCTACCTGTCATCTCTACTGAACAGTGAGCTCTGTGCAATCCTTGCCCCTTTAGCAGCCCTCTTGTTAAAGGATTCCTTGTTAGGAAGTCTCTCAGACTGCCCACCTTTGTATTGTCCCAGAGCAGCCAGATATGGATCCCTGCTTTCCACAAGCTGCTGGAATCTCAGTCTCTCTAGGAATTCTTCCAGTCTTAGCTTTCCAACCCCATAATCACAAGAGTATCAAGCAAGCAGCACGAAATGTAGGTTTGTGCTCCCAGAGTAGATCTCCTGAGTTAGATATTCTGCAGTCCCAGGCCTCCACTCCTTCCCAGTTCTGTTTTCCTCCTGCTGGTGAGCTCGGGTTGGACATGGGCTTGTGTCAGCCGGGCCACAGCTTTGGTTCATTACCCTATTCAGTGAAGTCTGCTCTTTTCTCCAGGTGTATGCATTCTGGCACAGTCCTCTTTCCTGTTGCTCTTTCAGGATTAGTTGTATTAATTATATTTTCATATTATATGTGGTTTTAGGAGGAAACCTCTGTGTCACCTCTCATGCTGCCATCTTTAATCCTTTATCTCCATGTTAATTTTTAATACAATAAATTTCAGTAGTTATTATATAAACAGTAGTCTCTCACCATCCTCAGTAATATGTCTGAAGAATATAGAGGTTGGAAATAAAAAAGCCCAAGAATTGCTGTTTTAGGACAAAACCATTCTTGGGAGGAAAAAGCATAGACAGATATTTATCTGACACAGTCATTGCTAGTTTAGTCTTCACCACTGATGTCAATTGTAACTTTTAACCTCATTAAGTAGTTTCTGTCTCACAGAAAAAGGAAATAAAAAATAAAATCCTCAGGGGTGGATAACTGAGAACTTTGTGTTAGGCACATGCATTTAACAGGCTGACAGACCTCATCAGTACTCACAGTACAGCTTTGTAAAGCCACACATACATTTACATCTTCATAAAGTGTGGAAAATGAACACATACATTAACATGACCCAAAGTCTAGCTTTTTTATAGCATACAAAAATGAGAAGTATATAGGCTTAAATTATGCTTAGTAATCAATGTTATAGTGTTCTATCTTAGAAATTATCTAGATATGCAATGATTATACATTAACTCATCAGTTCAATATTTTGGTTACTTAAAGATTTTGGAAGTTTGAGTGATATAGTATAAAATATTATTGTTGAAATATGTTTATGAGAGTAATGATTCAACTTAGTTTAATAGAAAGTTACAATAAAATCTATGTTCAGTACACCTGTATACATTCAGGAAAAACAAACCCAGGTAGAAGAAATGTGTGGTGGTTATATCACACTTAACACTGATGAATCAGAGAAGATACAGCTATATTTATTTCATCAAATGATACAACCAAACGATTTTGCTGAACATCTACCTTAATTATGTGAATTTGAATACTCTAGGAAGTTTTTTTGAAGTTTAGCCCATTTGAAGTATTAGAAGTTCAATTATTTTATAGGACTTTTAATAATATTCAGTTTATATACATTTCTGTGAGGTAATCGGAACAGAACCCTTTTAATTTATTGGAAAGTTTTTTTTTTTAAAGGCATCATTTTTCAGAGTAGTTTTAGCTTCATGATAAAATTAAGAGGAAAGTACAGAGGTTTCCCACAGGTCCCCCTCCCCACACAGGCATGCCCCCCTGGTCATCAGAATCACTCACCAGGATGGTGCATTCTTACCAGGGATCAACTACATGGGCACTTCGAAATGACCCAGAGTCCGTAGTTCACCATAGGGATTGCTGCCGGTGGTGTGCCTTTTACCTGTTTGGACAGATGTGTAATGACATAGACCCATCATTATATGTCATACAGATATTTCCACTGCTCTGGACACCCTCTGCACTCTGCCTGTGCACTCTTCCCTGGAATGCCCACCCCTAGCAATTCCTCATCTTCCTACTCTCCATAGGTTCACTTTTTCCAGAATGTCGTACAGCTGGGATCATACTATTCAGCCTTTTCCAATGGGCCTCTTTCACTTAGTAATATGCATGTAAGACCTATCATGTCTTCTCATGGCTTGGTAGCTCATTCCTTTTTAGTGCTGAGTGATACCCCATCGTCTGGATGCACCACAGCTTATTTATCCGTCACCTACTAAGGGACGTCTTGGTTGTTTCCAGGTTTAGTAATTATAAGTAAAATTGTTGAAAATATCCATGTGCAGGAATTCCTTTAATTTGTAAGACTTTATAATCTAGTTTGTTGATAATCTCGAGAGATAGGGAACCA
Organism: Phataginus tricuspis; assembly: GCA_029783875.1. Lineage (NCBI taxonomy): Eukaryota > Metazoa > Chordata > Mammalia > Pholidota > Manidae > Phataginus > Phataginus tricuspis. Next base: position 635,744 of record JAQQAC010018689.1, on the reverse strand, counting down.
TTTCACCCTAAGTTAATAGCAGCAAAGATCTTCCTAAATTACAGACATATAAACTCACAGATGCCAAAGTTTGGTGTTATTTTTTGGTATACTCTATATTGTGCACAGATACTGTAGATATGTAGGAGGTTGAAAGATATATTGTTAAAAGTAATGCTATATTTTGCAAAGCCTTTTTTTATGTTTCTGGTTGTTATTCTTATGATATCAGAGATGAAAAATTTTGCCAAGTATCAAACAAATGAACTTCACTGAGGTGATTAGCATGTAGCTAAAGGTGTCTTAAAATTACTCATAGAACACTTTTTTCAAGGTACTGGTCTGGCAAGAAAGGCTGTGAACAAGAAGAGGTGTGGTCCTTGCCTTCCAGGAGTCTTACTAGAGATAGGATGATTGGACTGGGAGTAAGAAGTGGACGATCGCTGTCTCTGCCTCTCCTGTGAATGTATGACTTAAGGAAATCATTTTTCCTCTCTGAATTTCAGTATTCTTTGTAAATAAGGGATGCAGGAGGGAATGGCTTTTTTTTTTTTTTTTTTTTTACAATTTTCACTTCTACATATAATTCCAGCAGAAGGTCAGGTGTAACAGGTGCCATGAAGTTACTAACAGTGTAATGTGTAAGTTCTGGGAAGGAAGGCATCACAAATGTAAATGAGCTAAAAGGTAAGTGGTTAGTGAGGAAGAAGAGGTAGTAAGTTTAGACTAATTGTCCTGGTGGTGGGCATGTCAGGGTGTTTTTGGTAGCTTCAAGGGCTATAAAGCTTAAGGAGGGAAGACTATGTTTATAGGGAATAGCAAGAAACCATTTTAAAAGGAAAGGTTGAAGATTGAAGCTAAGAAGTTGAAAATTTATATATATAGCAAGAGTTACTAGAGATGGCAAAATGACAGGTATTATCTGAGTATATACTATGCGTTATTTTTCTAACACTAGATGAGTAAAGGTAAATAGAAATTCCCAACTCAAAAGGACCTCATAATCACAATGTAGTACTGTCTGTGCTGAAATACGCAGGCTGTAATGTGGTCCAGGGGAAATTGCATTGCAGCTCCAAGTGGAGGGTTTAGCTTTGGGCAGCGGTGGTAATGTGCTCCCTTTGAGAGGCAGAAGGTGCTCCCTTTGAGAGGCAGAAAGAATGAAGAACAGGTGGCAGGCACTGGGTTGATAGAAGAAGACATTCTGGGAAGACTCAGTTTCAGGGATATTGAAGTTATCTTTGTTTCCTAGATATTTTTGATTGTCATTCTTAGACTGAGATGACTTGAGAAAAAAGGAGTAATGGGATGTGAAAGGGGAAAGTTTGTCTTAGATATTCTGCATAGTCCCTGTCCACATTACTGTCTCTCGCTTCCCCAAGAATTACTGTCAGTTGGTACATATGGAATAATGACAGTTGAATGGTGTACTGGATTATTTCTGGGTTTGAGAGTATTAGAGACCAGCATTGAGGGTACTGCTAAATAGAGATTGTTTTCCAGGTCTCTGAGCTAGTGTAAGCACGGCACTTAGGAAGAGGGTGTAGTTGGAGCACTGGTTGCATGTTTTGATTGCAATGTGTGGCTCCTGCAGGAATGCTGGTGGTCAGGAGTGCATGTGAGGTGATCTTTAAGCCTCGTTCCATGGCCACCGAGTGCTTTCCTTAAGTTGGTCCTCTTTTAGGATAAGAGTGGAGGACCCTGCCATACCTAGGTAACTGAATAGACACCCTACCGTTACTGGAAAGACAGAATGATGAAATTATTTCATGATTTGAAATTGAAGTAGTGTGACAGCTAGAGACTTTAGAATTTTATTTCTTGCATTAAATAGAAGACTTTTTTTATAGTATAGATTGGATAGTATATATATGATTATATATATGTGTTTGTGTATATATATATATACAGATATATATATATGTAGTACAGATTGATGGAACAGAGCATACCACTGACAGAATTCAATCAGACAAGTACCCCATGTGATGAATGACATCATAGTTACTCACAGGATTCACTGTGAAGTTAAGGTCTGTATGAAGCATTGAGGTAGGCATTCAAAAATGAGAGGATAGGGTCAAATTTTTCTTTCATATTCTATCCCTGTCTTTTCCTAGGTTCTGTTTCTTTTTGTGTGTGTGTGTGTGGTATTTCTGTTCTAATGGCTTATTTCCATTCTGTGTGTGTGTGTGTGTGTGTTGGGGGGAGGGGCAGTTCTACTTACTCTTAAACCTTAGCTTGAAAATTAATCTTTCTTTGAAGTCTTTCCTGACCTGCAGGGCAACCTGTCTGTACTTCTGGGCATATTCCTGTCATAGTCTCTTAGATATACATTTTCTTTCCCACCCTCTTTTTTGAATGTTTTTGTTGCCCCTACTTGTGTGTTTCTTGAAGGAAAAGTTTCTGAAACTTCACGTTTTTCAGACCCTAAATCTGGCACAGTCGCTGGTATATAATAAGATATGAATAACTGTTTTTTGAAAGACTAGATGAATGAGTGGTGGTTTAAAGGAAGTTAAAGGTTATCTTAACCTTGGAAAAAGAGGAGTAAGAAAATCTAAGAAGATTGGATGTAAGAGTGGTGTGAAATATTAAATTTAGAAAGATTTCAAACTGGTGTTATGACCGATATAATAGGAATTCATCAAAATATGAATGAGAAGATGCAGCTTAGACAGAGGGTTGGGCAACATGAAGATTTAGTAGGTCTATGACTGTTTATTATGAGTACCTGACTGTGTGTTCCTTCTCTCTGGTTCACATTTCTATAGAAGATTTAAAAGATTAAAATTCAGTGTATATTGACAAACCAGTATGTACTTCGATACTAGTAAAAATGCACTTAGAAATGCTTTAATAAAAGTGTACATGTTACATAATTTTTATTTATAACTAACAAAAATTCCATTAATTAAATCTCTGTAGAAATTATCTGGAAACAGTTGAATTACAATTCTAAGAGTGAATAATTGTAAGAACCTATGTATTAATCAATAATAAAAGAACATCTTAAATGTTAACCCTTCTGTTTTATCTTCATTGATCTTTTGTAACTGCAGGTAGCCAGCTAGTTAGCTGATCCCAAAACAAATATACTCAGCATTGAATACATTTGTCTTTTCATGTTCAATGGTGTCTAATGGTTAGTGTGCATGGTTTATGAAAAATGCCTGTTCTTTATTTTAAAAAAATTGTTTACATGCATCATTTCAAAAAATATTTTTTTCAATAATTTTAAAGGGTTTTGGTCAGAATGAATAAAGTCATGATTTTGAAATTGAAGAGGATTTATAGCTGGACATCTTATAATTTTCCTTATATCAGTCATCAAGATTACTATTTTATTAAAGTTTATTAAATTATTTGGAAATCTTTTAAATCTGAATACTTTCAAAATAAATATTTAAATGATAGCGGGTATTTAAAGGCTGGATTTTTTTGCTTGTTTGGGCTTGATTTTGTCCTTTTTAAGTATCAGTTCATTGCAACAGACACAGAAAAAAATACTTTAATTGCATTCTTTATGAACTATTGTTTTTCCAATTGGGAAAAATGAAATGTCTTGAACCAATTTTTGATGTGTGATGGTTAATTTTTATTTTTATTTTATCACCCTATGAATATACACATTATACATAAACATGTTTCTAAGACAAATTGATTTCTTAATTTTTAATGAAATAAAATTTTGTAAAGAGAGATGATTGTTAATGTAAGAGAGTTACAATTGTATCATGACTCTGCATACTTTGTTTCATATGCCAAACATTTTATCAGTGATGTATCTTAATAACCCTAAAATATCATTTATCATCAGTTTGCTTGGTTGATTACAATAGTTTGTCTTTTTTGTACATTCTTATGTCTAGAAAAGGAGAGTCAGAATAAAAGATTATAAATAGCAACCATGTGGAAAAGTGCTTAACAGTAAGTCTAAGATCATCCTCATAGTTGTGTCTTTCTCTCTATCCACCTTTCATTACATACACAAGATTTGTTGCTTTTGTAGATGCAGTGTTAGAAAGTTCAGGGCAAAATATGATCACGTTCTCATTTCACCTGCATGCTTCTCTATTTTCTGTTAAATCAAAATTTTTATTACAAACAAGGAAACTAAATTGGAAAAACAATGATATTGTAGAGATTTTGCTTTGTAGTTGAGGTAAACAGAAACTTTGTATTTTAGGAAACCCTTAATTGAAAAGAGTAGTTTGCATGTATTTTAGATAATAAAATTTGTACCTCTGAAAAAAATGCCATTATTTTTCTGCTGAAGGATGAACAGGTTTTACTATAATGAGTTTTTTGAGGTGAGGTTTTTAAATTTCATTTTATGACAATGAAATTATTATAATCTAACTATGATTCAGACCAATCCTAGAAGATCTAGCATTACTCAGCAGCCAGTAGAAATTACGTATTAATAAATGATGCAGATTGAATGAGATAAATGTGGTTTCACAAAAACTTACTTTTTATTGAGCAGTAAACATTTGATCAAAGTATATTTGGAATTTAGTTCTATAAAGGATTATGAATCTTTAAGAAAAACAGAGTTAAGAAATAATTTTTTCAAGGTTATATAACAGGCTGATGAATTAGAAACAAATCTGAAGTCAGGAGAAAAAATATTACAATATAGGAACATAAAAGTCTGCCAGTTCAGAATGTTAACATTTCAAATTTTTCTTTATTTTTGGTTTAAAGAGAAATTAAAATTAGCACTGTGAAACAAAGGATGGAAACAAATTTTCCATTTCAGATGTTAATAGAATAATTTAAAAAATTCAAAATTGGCAAAAAGTTAATTCACATGGAATATGTTACTTGAAATAATCTTGCTTATTAAAACTGTATACTGCTTTAAAAATGCCTTTTAGGAAAATTTCTCCTTTGGAATAGGTATGAGTTTTCTGTGAGGTTTGTGGATTATAAGAATCAGTAACTATAAATTGTCATTTTACCTTTTTGTTTGGTTATTTTGATTCTCTCTTCCTTTTAGTATATTATTCATAAATAAGCTCTTTTAAAGTAACATTGATAGGTTGTTTACTAATGTTTAAAATTTAAGCTTTCTGAAATACAATTGGAGAAAACAAGTACATATGAAGGCACTTCACTATTAAAATTTTGAAGTTTAAAAATGCTCTCTACTAGCTGAAAATGTTGAACTTGATCAACATATGGTACCAGCTAGCCTCATCCCCACCCGTTCTTTTGTTATCTTGTTATTGTTATAAGGCTTAATGACAGTTGTAAGCCATAGTTTCTAGATGTGGGGGTTAGTCCACCCTGGGGAGGAGAGGAGGAAACAGCAGTGTGGATTATGGAAATATGGATTGATCTAAACAGAGACCTCTTGTAAAAGAATGGGGCTCAAAGAAAAGCTAGGAAAAACTGATGAAAAGATGATGGAATATGATGTGAAAATGATTATTTGAAATCTTTCCATTCATTCCCAGCTGCTAAGTTTTGGAGAAAAGGAATGCATTTGTATGTTATGGGAGAGCTAGAAGAGGCCAGATGAATAGTATTATTTATTAGGTATATTTTCATTTTGAATGAGATAAATTATGTGCATTTTAATAGACTTTGCATATGTTAGACTTTAAAATTTTAAAGACATAAGGTTAGGTATTATATTTCATGGAAATGTTTCAAATAATATGCAACATTTGATTAATATTTGGCTTTTAAACAGTCCTAATTTCAAAAACTAACTTCATGGTTGTTGAATATTAAGTATTTTATCAAAGGATTGTGAATATTATATTGAAAGTATGAATTATTTTCAGTGACTTTTGTAACAGTTATTCAAATACATAGTTACATGTTTATTCAGATTTCTTTTTCTACACAAGTGGGTACATTGTAGCTTATTTTGGCAGGCTGGTGCTAAGTGGTAATGTGTATCTTTACCCTTCGCCTATTTGGCCAGAAAAGACAACAGTGCAGTCTAGTGGTCAGTTCTGTGAATGCAGACCCAGGTCCATGTAGTTTTAACTAATTTCTGATGTGCTCACATATAATGCAGGAAAAGCTGTTGACCGATCTAAAGTTTGGAGAAAGTTAGACTGGGGAAAAGCATGAAAAGCATAGAAGTAAGGCATTTGGGAGGAGGGTCATGTTTTGCGGGTGGAGGATGTTTCTAGTTGTATGCAGGTTTTCTGGTAGGATGGCTACTAAGTGGTAGGAAAACTTTGGTTGAAGTTCAGGAAAAGACGATGATGTAGTTTCTCACGGCCTTATTATAATAGGTGCTGACCTGGGTTCTGAGCCTCGCCTGGCTGGAGAGCCCAGGCCTTTTATCCATTGTGTGTAGCAGTGAGATTAGATTCTCTGTGACAGGTGAGGGCTGAAGGCAGAACCCTGGGGAATACCAGTGGAGAGGCTTATGGAGGAGTTGTGAAGTAGCCCAAAGAGAAATGGCAAGGACAGGAGGAGAGCTAGACAAAGTGGACACAGACATTTAGGGAAGATGCTATATGCAGCAGGCGTTTAATCTGAAACTTTGGCTTCCTCAGGTCAAGGGGCAGATCACTTTTATCTTTTAATCCCAGCTGTTTCATACATGGTAGATACTGAATAAATGTGGGGGATACTGTCAAAGAATGAATAAACCAAGTGTTGCACACTACAGAAAAGTCAAATATAAGACATCTGGGAAAAAGGCTGTTTAATGTAGAAATCAGGTCACTGATGGCATCAGGCTGAGAAGACTCAACAGTAAGAAGTGGCAGAGGCTTGCCGGGTGGGTTCATGCTTCCAAGAACATTTCCAGTGAAAGGTAAAACTGTATTAGTTCTATGTTTTAGCCTACCTAAGGTTGAATCCTACTTTACAGGACTTTTCTTAGTCTGCTTGTACAAATAAGTCACTCCTGTTTTTACAATTACTTGTTATGTTCCATGTATTCCAATACAGTAATTTATTATAAAGAATAATTTATTCAAGAGAGTTACTAATTCTTAACTGAGAAAGTTTATCATATAACTATGTATTTATATATATGGTTTCTGGTTTATTAAGTAAAATCTTTTACAAGAGATTCAGGAAATTGTGTTTTCTCTTTTAAGGTCATTTATGCCAAAGTGGACTCAACTAGGTGTGATGAAAACTCACTGCTGTTTGGTGAGGCCTGTTTGGTGCTTCCTGTGCGTGAAAAGAACCAGTGTTCACTGTTCAGTTTCCCCTAGGAAGAGCTCTGCATTCCAAGACCTAAGACCCAAACTAGCACCTTCACGTACAGTCTCAGCAAGAGGCCAGAAATTACATCAGCAGGAGAGTGAACTAAATTTTTATTCCAGCAGGTTGATGTTCTATAATGGTTGGGGTAGAATAAGCTCATAAAATAATAGCTCACGATATTTCTACTTAGAATTTCAAGGAACACTCACTCAAATTAAATTTGAAAGACTTCAAATTTAATTGTAGTTTAACATATTAAAAATTATGAGTATATACTTTTTTATAAAAGGAAAATCTAGTGTAACTTTAGGTAACTAAAAAAAAATCACAGCTTCTGGATACTTAATTTTTAGTTCTGCTTGCTAATAACTATATCCAAATAAGGTTTTATTTTAATTAGTGCTTTGCTCCTGCTTTAAATCGTAGGGGATTAAAAAATGCCTAGAAACCTTCATTGCATAGAATTGCAAAAGGTGCAACTGACTCCAGGGTATTCACCCTCTGAGTTACAGTTTTCCACGTCTTTATTTTCCCACTCAATACACCTTCCCACTCAAAGACAGCTTTGACCTGTCTACAGATTCCCACTCTTGAGCCTAAGATAATTAAATACGCTCCCAACCCTAAGTCCCTCTGTTACTGTTAACTTTGTTTAACTGCATCCTGCCTTTGTTACTCTAGTATTATTTATTGTTCTGGTGTGACTCTAGTTCTGGATATGTAACATACGATTTTTCAGATTTTAAATAATATGCTTCAAATTTAATTATTTGGTGTTTTGCTCATCTGTGAAAAAGAATCAACTTAAGCCCTAATTTATATGTCTGCTATTTGAAAAGATTTAGGTGTTCTTACTGTAAACCTAATGTACTTCATAGTAATAAGCACACAGACATAAGCAGCACTGGTTTCATTTTTTGTTTTTTTGCCCCAGGACTTAATTTCAAGGGAATAGAACAACCTAGGGCCAGTAAGACTCACAGTGGTGGTATACGTGTTATCCCATCTCCCCTCCCATGACCCTTCATGTCCTGGAGTCCTGTAGTCCTGTATTTTTCCATATGTGAAGTTGTGCTTTGGCTCTGAAGTATTAATTGTCTAATCTTAACCTTTTGTATAATGGACAGTATCCACTCTATAGAGACCAAGTGGGTGTCAGGTTTAGGCATCTCTGATTATGTATTGGAACCTACATGAAAACAAAATTATGAAAAAATACATAGGGTGGGGAATAATGGTTACAATTAAAGACTGCGAGTTCAAATCCTGACTGACGTTGGCTAGCTGTGTGACTTTGGACAGTCTGTTTTACCTCTGTTGTTACTTTTTTCACATATAAAAGGGAATAAAATGGGTTGTTGTAAGTATTAAATGAGATAGTATATGTAAAGTGCTTAGGTCAAAACCTGGCACAGAGTAAGCAATTATTTTTTATCATATCTTTATTTAGGAAGATAATCAAAAAGAATGTATGCAGACTCTAAAGTGATTTCCTTGAACTGTCCCCAAGGCCAGTTGATTCTTGTGGTGCTGAAACAGGGCCATCTCACATGAGTAGGATACATTTTTTCAAAGCATGAGTGATAGGCTAGGTGCTGGTTAGACATTAGGGGAAATTCCAAAGTTGAATAAACTCACGGAGATTTTAGAGATTCATTTGTGCCACTTGATCAATTATAACAACTGGGACTTTCTGGTTCACTGTTAACTTCATTGATCTCTGGTTACTGACTAATGTCATATTGTGATTAAAATGCCAGAAGTGGTTGAATACTCTATAACCTATATCTTGACACAAATCATTAGGAAAGTAGAGATATGATAAGTTTTCACTGTTATATGAGAAAATTTAATGATGTTGTGAGTTGGGAATATTGTAATAAAGTTGCTGGTTGAGGGGAATATAAAAATATGATGGGTGATGGCTACATGAGTATGTACACATGTCAGAATTCATCAAGCTGCACACTAAGATTTGTGCATTACATTGTACCTCAATAAAAAACATATTTTGCAAAAACTTATGAAGAATAATATTGAGCTTCCATAACAATAGAGAATGATAGTCCTATCTTCTCATTGCTTCCCTATCTGTTAATCAGTGCCCTTTGGTTCTTTGTTTTCATCTAGTCAGATTCTCCTTCTGGGGCCCCAGACGTGTTGTCTAACTACCTCCTGGACATCTCCATTTTTACTCTTGCATCTCCTTAATTTTGAGCTGGTTGCTGCATTTCTGCTGCAGCTGTCTTACTCCAGGCCACCACCACTCACCTTGAATATTGTGAAGCCTTCTTTCTGATTTCCCAGTCTTCAGTCTTACTCTTTTTAAATAGATTCTGCATACTACAGCGAGAGTGAGCCTTCTAAAGTTCAAGCCAATCATGTCCTTCCCTTGCTTTAAACTCATCACAGCTTCCCTGTTTCTCTCAGGTAGGGTGAGCATGACTTATTGTCCAAACTGCTATACTTATTTATTACTTTAGTTTTGACTGCTAATTTCTATTGGTGCAATGCAGATCTCAAGTGCATGATGGAATGAATTATGAAAGGTGCATACACCCGTGTAACCCACATTCCTTTACAGATATAGCCTGTCTTTCTTACTCCAGAATGTCCCCTCTTGCTGCTCCTGGTTATGTACTCTCTGTGCCCCCCCTTCACCCCACAACCCCAGGCTACCTCCATTCTGTTTCTGTTACAACAAAGTATAACTTTGACGCTTTTGAGAATGAAAAGGAATGCTCTTAATAATTATGCTGACAAGATACATATAAAGTGTTCTGGGCAAACCAGGAGGAATGGTTTCCCTACTCTGCATCAAGTTCCAACTTCCTAATTGGCCAAAGTCTATTACTCCATCCCCTGCTTATTACTGAAGCCACATTCTCTTACCGTTCTTCCAAACTTTGGACTTGTTCTTACTCATCTCCAGATCTTTCTTTGACGTGTTCTTTCCTGTGATGGGAAGACCGCCTTTGCCTCTGGGGTACTTCCCTGTCTTCCTGCTGTAGCCTGGCCAACTTCTTATTCTTTGTTCCTCTGTTTGCGTCTGATTCTTCTCTTGGGACTTTGACCACATGCAGAAGTACCCTTTCTAAATTTGTTTACATGTCTGTCTGCTAGTCTCCCTGGTAATTTTTACTTTTTCCACCAGTGTTCTTCTTACATTATATTGTGATCATCTGTGATTGCCATTCACACATTAAATATTTGCTAAAAGAACATGCATAAACATTAATTATTCATATAAGTTCACATTGAGTTTGAAATATTGAGTTAGGACTGATTAGATTTTTTACCTCTTAAAGTTAATAGTCTTCATAGAACAGTCTATATTTTATAATTGTGTAATTATAATTTAATTCTTCCAAAGCCTCCCAATAGCTAAACAGACAATCACGATTTTTCCAAACTTCAAAAATACACCGTGATTTGCCTTTCTACTAGGTAATCTTACAGGCTCCAAGGACCTTCAAGGCATAGAGAAAAAAATTAATACATTTACCACTGCTCACAAAATATAATAGCCATCTAAAGTTTTTCAAACACCTTAAAGTGGAGGGTCTCTAATTTATGCTCTAATACTAAAGGTTCTGTTGTTTCTTTAAGAACATATGACAAAATTTCCATCTGGTTTAACACAGGATTCACTATCTAGGGAAAATTAAGCTGCTCAGTATAGTTCTGAACCAGGTTCAAAGTAGGTCCAGAAAAAACAAGATAATTGTAATTTAGTACTCTGGAAGATCTCTATTTGTTATTGGTAACACAAAAGTCAGTTCTCTAACATGTGACCTTCACTGTGAATAGAGAATATTTGTGTGAACATCATGACAGAAAGATTAACTGCACATGGCTAAGGAGTCAGATACGTTATTCAGTATAATATTTTTCATTTTTTATCTCAATATGTTAATGTTTTGGCTTGGGTCATTGGACACAGGACCTTAAACGTAGTTATTCAGTAAGTATTTGTTGAATAAATATCTTCTTGGAATTCATATGACATTTGAGAGTTCTTAAAACAAGTAACTAATTAATAAAAGCACTAACAGTTGCTAAGGGTTTTTAAATTTGCCTAACATTGTCTAATCATTTTACATGGACTTTTACTTAATTCTGACTTACATCTTCATATAAATCCCCAGTTAATCCTGTAAGATAGGTAGTAACCTTTGCCCGTTTTCTGGGTGAGGCAGCTGCCTGCATAGACCATAGCTGTAGAGCTGCAGCTCATGCCGGCTGCCTGACCCCAGAGGACCCTGCACTTGACCTTCTGATTTGCTACTGAGTGCGTATGCCTGGTAGCGTGTGGGTAGGCACCAATTTTTTATTTTTTAAACTTCTCGTTTTGAAATAATTTTAAATTCAGAGAAATGATGGAAGAAGAGTGCATCCTATATACCTTTCACCCAGATTTCCAGTTGTTCAGATTATTACCACAGTTGCTTTATCATTCTTGTCCTGATACATGCATATATATGTGTTTTGTTTTCTTTTTCCCTATCTGAATCAACTGAAGGTAAGTTGAAAAGTCCTCAACATTTCACTGTGTATTTCCTGAAAGACAAGGACACTCTCCTACCTAATCACAGAACAACTGTCAAAATCAGGAAATTAATATTGATATAATATTATTAGCTAATCCTAGGACCTCATTTAAATCTCACCATTTATCCCAGTAATTGTCTTTATAGCAGAAAAAAAAAATTCTTTGTGGTCCATTGTGCAATCCAGGATAACATGTTGCGTATAGATACCACATCTTCCTGTGCATCTCTCAGTCTCCCGATGGTGGACTACTTCCCTAGTCCTTTCTTGTCTTCTGTGACTTTGTGTGCACCCAGTTCTGAATGATCTAAACTCAGGACTCGTACTTCCTTTGCCCTCCATTGCATCTGACTGTGGGTTGGAGTCATGGTAGCTGGTCAATTGACTGACATAAAACTTGTTTCTTCCTAAAAATTGGATCATTTTACTATTTATTTCTTCTTATCTTAATTATCTTCTGACTTAAATGATTGATATTCATTTTTAAATGCCTTAGTATATATAAATGCAAATAAATATAGGCTGTATTCTATCTTATTATATATTTCCTTTGATCTAGAAAATGTTACTAGTTAAAAGGTGAATGAGGCAAATTATAAATATATTAGTGTGAAAGGGGTGGGAGGTTATATGATATTGGGGGAAAAAAACAGCAAAATGGCTTTTTCTTAGAGTTGAATAATTGTTATTCAAGTCCTTGATTAGAAGTTAGTGTTAATCTAGGGATAAAAATTTGTGGGCAGTTCATAATTGAATTTTTTTACCAAAAATGTTGGAAACCCGTTTGCTTATATATATATATACACATGTATATATCTACACACACACACCTTACTTTCATGCTTTTTAAATCCTTCTTGTTATCTTAATGAGGGAAATGTATGTACCTTTCATTTGCCAAGCAAACCACCTATCTAATTGTAAATATCATATTTTTTGTAACATCACTGTCCTTCTTTGAACCTAGGCCTTTTCATTGGCATTAGATTAAATGAAAGGGGTCACTTGTGGACTGAAGATGTCTCATGATCTGTCTGATACACATAGAACCAGAATCCTTGATACTTGTATTTCATCGGCATAGTTCTTTTTATAGCACATTGTATTTGCTTCATGACAGTTATTTAAATCTGCCAATTAAAAATTCATTTTTAATTTTTGAGACTGAAAAATAACTTCATTACAGTTAACAATCTCAATAATTTTACTGTCAGAATTCACAGAATTACAGTGCTTTTCCTAATTTAAGGAGGAAAAATGAAAGAATTTATTTCCAATTGAAATAGCACATAAAAATAAAAACCAAGAGAAAAATCCCACAGTGGGCTCAGTTATTGTCAATTATAACTTGGCTCTAAGTTTAAAATAGATTCAGTGTAAAAAATTTCTTTAAAAAATCAGAAGATGTTTAGAGTTATATGTGTAAGTACCATATTAATGTAATTATACCTTTTAATAAAATGCATACTGAATTAATTACTCTTTTAGGATAGCTATAAGCATCAAGTTTCTGTGGCGCCCTGGACAGCTCAGTGCACAGCTGGGGAATCTCAGCTCTGCACAGGACTACCTGCTTTTGATGAAGTAACTCAGAGCATGTTTCCTTAGGGAAAAAAAAGCTTATCATTTCCATGTGTAAAGCACAAATAGATTGAATACATGTATTAATCATTTCTCATTTACTTTGGGAGAAAATATTCGAAATTAAGTAATCTTTTTAGAAACCGATGGCCTTTGTGAAAAATTTGGTTAAATCTGACAAATAGCCCCCATGTTACAAAATGATTTTGAAAGTGTTAATTTCATGAATAAAATTACGGATATTTGAAAATTACCCTACATCCTAAAATTGCTTTATATTTTCCCTGAAAGCTTGGGCATAAATTTGATTCTTACCTGATTAAAATTATTGGGAGGAGTCTTAAGTAAATATGACACTTGACTCAACCCTTTTTATACTTACACATGTCATGGTTAGCAGATAGTGATTGGGTTTGAATTCTGACTTTTCCTCTAAGTAGTCTAAGATAAGCCAGGCATGGATAACCATTTCCCTTGTCAGTGATTAGTTTAGGAGTGGCTGTGACCTTTTGGCTAATTATATATAATGGGAAATCATCCAGTGGGGCTTCTGGGAAAAGTTTTCTCACCGATAGAAAAAGACTCAGAAGAGATGCTGCTTTTTCTGCACACTCCTGTCTCTGTGGGCCGTGCTGAGCTCTGGACACTCCTGTCTCTGCGGGCAGTGCTGACCTCTGCACACTCCTGTCTCTGCGGGCCGTGCTGAGCTCTGCACACTCCTGTCTCTGTGGGCCGTGCTGAGCTCTGGACACTCCTGTCTCCGTGCGCTGTGCTGAGTGAGCTCTGGGCACTCCTGCCTCCATGGGCCATGCTGACCTCCGGCAGCTCATTTCATGACCATGTGTGGAGATACCTGAGAACACACCCAAAGAGCTCAGATAGCAGAGCAGGACTGAACACTCCAGAGTCCTCCAGGAGGGTATTGAATTAATCAGTCCCTAGGCAAGTCTACCTTACCACTTTTTGTGCTGAAAGAATAACTATTTCTTACATACATTAAGCTTATTTTTTATTTTTTATTATTTTATTTTATTTTTATTATTTTTTTATTAAGGTTTTATTGATATACACTCTTATGAAGTTTTCACATGAAAAAACGATGTGGTTACTACATTTACCCATATTATCAAGCCCCCACCCATACCCCAATGCAGTCACTGTCCATCAGTGTAATAAGATGACACAGATTCACTGTTTGCCTTCTCTGTGCTACACTGTGTTCCCCGTGATCCCCACACCATGTGTACTAAACATAATACCACTCAATTGCCTTCTCCCACCTCCCCACCACCCTCCCACACCCCTCCCCTTTGGTAATCACTAGTTCCTTCTTGGAGTCTCTGAGTCTGCTGCTATTTTATTCCTTCAGTTTTGCTTCGTTGTTATACTCCACAAATGAGGGAAATCATTTGGCACTTGTTCTCCGCCTCGCTTATTTGACCGAGCATAATATCCTCCAGCTTCATCCATGTTGTTGCAAATGGTAGGATTTGTTTCTTTCTTATGGCTGAATAATATTCCATTGTGTATATGTACCACCTCTGCTTTATCCATTCATCTACTGATGGACACTTAGGTTACCTCCATATCTTGGCTATTGTAAAAAGTGCTGCAATAAACATAGGGGTGCATATGTCTTTTTGAATCTGAGAAGTTGTATACTTTGGGTAAATTCCAAGGAGTGGGACTCATGGGTCAAATGGTATTTGTATTTTTAGTTTTTTGAGGACCTCCATATTGCTTTCCACAATGGTTAAACTAGCTTACATTCCCACCAGCAGTGTAGGAGGGTTCCCCTTTCTCCGCATCCTTGCCAGCATTTGTTGTTCTTAGTCTTTTGGATGCTGGCTGTCCTTACTGGTGTGAGGTAATATCATTGTGGTTTTATTTTGCACTGCCCTGATGATTAGTGATGTGGAGCATCTTCTCATTTGTCTCTTGGCCATCTAAATTTCTTCTTTAGAGAACTGTCTCTTCATATCCTCTGCCCATTTCTTAATCAGGTTATTTTCTTTTTTGGGTGTTGAAGCATGTAAGTTCTTTATATATTTTGGATGTTAACCCCTTGTTGGATATGTCATTTGCAAATATATTCTCCCATACTGTAGGATGCCTTTTTGTTCTGTTGATGGTGTCCTTTGCCATACAGATTTTTGCAGTGTTGAATTATTGTTGTCATTTGTCTCCATATATTGCTTGATCTCTGTTTTTATTTGGTCATTGATCCATTGGTTATTTAGGAGCATGTTGTGAAGCCTCCATGTGTTTGTGGTATTTTTCATTTTCGTTGCATAATTTATTTCTAGTTTCATACCTTTGTGGTCTGAGAAACTGGTTGGTACACTTTCAATCTTTTTTAATTTACCGAGGCTCTTTTTTTGGCGTACTATATGATCTGTGCTTGAAAATGTTCCATGTGCACTTGAGAAGAATGTGTATTCTGCTGCCTTTCGGTGTAGAGTTCTGTAGATGTCTGTTAAGTCCATCTGTTCTATTGTGTTGTTCAGTGCCTCTGTCTCCTTACTTATTTTCTGTCTGGTTGATCTGTCTCAGAGTAAGTGGAGTATTGAAGTCTCCTAAAATGAATGCATTGCATTCTATTTCTCCTTTTAATTCTGTTAGTATTTGTTTCACATATGTAGGTGCTCCTATGTTGGGCGCATAGATATTTATAATGGTTATATCTTCTTGTTGGATTGACCCTTTTATCATTATGTAATATCCTTCTTTGCCTCTTGTGACTTTCTTTGTTTTGAAGTCTATTTTGTCTGCTACAAGTACTGGAACTCCTGCTTTTTTCTCCCTATTAGTTGCATCAAATATCTTTTTCCATCCCCTTCACTTTTAGTCTGTGTATGTCTTTGGGTTTAAAGTGAGTCTCTTATAGGCAGCATATAGATGGGTCTTGTCTTTTTATCCATTCAGTGAGTCTATGTCTTTTGATTGGTGCATTCAGTCCATTTACATTTAGGGTGATTATGGATAGGTATGTACTTATTGCCATTGCAGGCTTTTGATTTGTGGTTACCAAAGGTTCAAGGTTAACTTCTTACTATCTAAGAGTCTAACTTAACTCACTTAATATACTATTAAAACACAATCTAAAGTTCTTTTTTTTTCTTCCTCCTCCATTCTTTATATATTAGGTATCATATTCTGTACTCTTTGTCTATCCCTTGATTGACTTTGAGGATAGTTAATTTTGCATTTGCTTAGTAATTAGCTGTTCTACTTTCTTTATTATGGTTTTATTACCTCTGGTGATAGCTATTAAACCTTAGGAACAGTTCCATCTATAGCAGTCCCTCCAAAATAGACTGTAGAGATGGTTTGTGGGTGGTAAATTCTCTCACTGGGCTTTTGCTTATCTGGAAATTGTTTAATCCCTCCTTCAAATTTAAATGATAATCTTTCCGGGTAAAGTGTTCTTGGTTCAAGGCCCTTCTGCTTCATTGCATTAAATACATTATGCCACTCCCTTCTGGCCTGTAAGGTTTCTGTTGAGAAGTCTGATGATAGCCTGATGGGCTTTCCTTTGTATGTGATCTTATTTCTCTCTCTGGCTGCTTTTAAGAGTCTGTCCTTATCTTTGATCTTTGCTATTTTAATTACTATATATGTCTTGGTGTTGTCTTCCTTGGGTCCCTTGTGTTGGGAGATCTGTGCATCTCCATGGCCTGAGAGACTATCTCCTTCCCCAGATTGGGGAAGTTTTCAGCAATTACCTCCTCAAAGACACTGTCTTTTCCTTTTTCTCTCCCTTCTTCTTCTGGTACCCCTATAATGCGAATATTGTTCTGCTTGGATTGGTCACACAGTTCTCTCAATATTCTTTCATTCTTCGAGATCCTTTTTTCTCTCTGTGCCTCAGCTTCTTTGTATTCCTCTTCTGTAGTTTCTATTTTATTTATCGTCTCCTCCACCGTATCCAGTCTGTTTTAATACCATCCATTGTGCTCTTCAATGATTGCATCTCCATCTGGAATTCATTCCTGAGTTCTTGAATATCTTTCCATACCTCCATGAGCATGTTAATGATTTTTATTTTGAACTCCCTTTCAGGAAGAATTGTAAAGTCAATGTCATTTAAATCTTTCTCAGGAGTTGTATTAATTTTACTCTGAACCAGGTTCCTTTGACATTTCATATTTGTATATGGCGCCCTGTAGTGCCTAGAAGCTCTACTCTCTGGAGCTGCTCAGCCCCTGAAGCAATGTCAGGGGTCACCGGGGAGTGGTACTGGTGCCTGCCGGGAGGAAAGATCTGTTTCCTGCTACCCAGCTGCTATACCTGTCTCCACTGCCTGAACCAGTTGGCCGAGCACACAAGTATAAGCCTCTATGCTTTGCATTTGTAGTTGCTGTAGACAGATCTTCCCTCTGGCTGTGCTAATGCCAAGGTAGGGTTTGCCGGGTTGCTAGCAAGGTGGGGCTGGCTGAGAGAAAGGCGCAGTAGGCTGTGTATCATGGAGGGGGGTCCTTGGAACTGTGTAGCCAGCCAGGGTGCTGGAGCACCTGAAGATCGTCTAAGGAGGAAGATTTCTTTTTCCTCCTTAAATATGAGAGTCTATATGGCAAAGCTCCCAACCTGCTGGGCAGAGTGCACCCAGACAATTTTGTCTACCTGTCCTCTCTTCTGGGCAGTAAGCTCTGTGCAATCATTGCCCCTTTAGCAGCCCTCTTGCTAAAGGCTTTCTTGTTAGGAAGTCTTTCAGACTGCCCACCTTTCTTTTGTCCCAGAGCAGCTGGATATGGATCCCTGCTTTCCACAAGTGGCTGGAATCTCAATCTCTCTAGGAATTCTGCCAGTCTTAGCTTTCCAACCCCATAATCACGAGAGTATCATGCAATCACTATGAAATGTAGGTTTGTGCTCCCAGAGTAGATCTCCAGTGTTATGTGTACAGCAGTCCCAGGCCTTCACTCCCTCCCAGCTCCGTTTCTCTTCCTGCCGCTGGTGAGCTGGTGTAGGGGAAGGGTTTGGGTCCTGCTGGGCTACAGCTTTGGTACATTATCCTGGTCTATGAGGTCTGCTCTTTTCTCCAGGTGTATGCAGTCTGGCGCAGTCCTCTTTCCTGTTGCTCTTTCAGGATTAGTTGTATTAATTATATTTTCATATTATATGTGGTTTTAGGAGGAAGCCTATGTCTCACCTCTCACGCTGCCATCTTTAATCCCTACATATGTTAAGCTTATTGATAAAGTTAGTCTTATTTCTTAATTATAGTGGCTAGTCAAACCAAGTTAAAGTCAAGACCCTAATGGGTCTATAATGTAGGCAAATGTCTTTTGATCTTTTTAGTAATCTTTTTTGCCCTTCCCTTGAGAACTGCCATGGCAAGATAGTTATGAAGTTGAATTAACAGGACTTGATGAATGATTGGGTGCATATGTGGGTCAGGGAAGGAGAAGGGTCTCTCACGTTTTTGGTTGGGTTACTGGGCAGATGGTGCTGCTATTCTAGGTGATAAGTACTGTAACTAAAAGAATGGCTTCAGTTTTGCATATTAGAATTTGATGTGTGTAGGGGAGTATCCAGAAACTGGTACCAGAAAGTAGTTAGATGTAAAATCCTGACGTTCATGGAAATATCTAAAGTATGAGACCAAGAGATTTGGTACTTACAGTTGAACCCTTGGGTATAGATGAAATTGCTTAGGCAGATATACTTTATTAAGTATGGAAGAGAGGAATATATGGAACTTCAGAGTACCTCAGAATTTCAGTACTGGGTCAGAGATGAGGGAGTTCAGAAAGAGGGAAATGGATTGCTGACATCAACAATGACATATCTCCTCTCATTGTAGATTTTTCTCAGAGAAATTCTAAGACCTTTGTCATTCCTGAAATTTTAATCAGGAGGTAAACTTCACATATTTTAATTTTTATAAAAGGTATTCTTAAATGCTGTTTCCCCTTTTATTTGAACAACTTATAATGCTAACTGGTAATATACCACTCTGACACTAGTACTTTAGTCTCTCTTGCCAGATCAATTTGACTGTAATGCCTGTTAGTATAGATTAAGAATATGGGACCAAAAAAAACCAAACAATGAATAAATTTTCATCAGTCTTTGTTTCCAGTTATTTATATGATTGGAGATACATTGTTTTTAGGGCATATACAGGTGTCTTTGTTATTGACCCTTGTATTTTGCTATTCCTAATTTTTGATATTTCTATTTTTAACATTTGGCATGTTAGTCCATGTGTTATTTTTGTATAAAAATAAAATTTAGAAATTTAAGAGGTTTTGAAAATCTAAATAATTTTTCTTGGCTCAGGAAATTAAATATTTCATAAAAACAAAAGCCTGTAGGGAAAAAGGACTATAACTTTTGAAGAGTATTATCTTAAACCTTTTCCATAATCTGTGGATGCCCACCTAGAATTGTGTGTGTGTGTGTGTGTGTGTGTGTGGGCACACATGTATGTGATATAAAAAACACTGTATAGTGGAAATGTCAGACTTTATGAACACTTCCAATAAATATCTAAGTACAATTTTCTATTAACATTATTGCTAAAGAGATAGAAAAAACTCTTCACATATATTTTATTCCTCCAGCTGTCTGTCTTTTCTTTTTTAACTTCAGTCTGAGTAGCACCTGTAATTTAGGAAGAAAACCAGCCCTGGGAGCTAGGTAGGACTTCCAGCTATTGATCTGTGTAAACCCGGCTTATACTGTCAGGGGAGAGACGGCCAACTGCTGGGCTGCTTTGTCACCGACATAAGCGGAGAGGGTTTTTTGTCTACACTGTTTATACACTAGTCTGTAGACCTGCTGGCTGGCTGAAT
Organism: Phataginus tricuspis; assembly: GCA_029783875.1. Classification (NCBI taxonomy): domain Eukaryota; kingdom Metazoa; phylum Chordata; class Mammalia; order Pholidota; family Manidae; genus Phataginus; species Phataginus tricuspis. Next base: position 615,642 of record JAQQAC010018689.1, on the reverse strand, counting down.
TTTAAAGAGTGTGGAGGTTTAAAGACTTGTCCCCTGAGGGATGCTTCTGCCAGTTGGGATGCGCTGAAGCTGTTTCGCATCCGTGTGTGCATGTTGCCTGTGGAGGAAGGGGGTGTGAAAGTCTGAGCAACTCACAGGGAAAGTCTTCTTAATTTGAGTCTAAAAAATGATGTAAAATATGTTAGGAATTTGGGTATATTCAGAAGCAGACAATTTTGAATATACATATTTATTGTTACAGAAATTCTATGAGCAGTATTCAGAGGGGACAGCTAGTGTTCAGTGCATAGTCAGTGTGACTGGCTTCACTTTCTGCAGCACAAGGTGAGGACTAGCCATTGTCAGAGGAACTGTTCTCATTGTAATAAACTGCTTTCGGTTGAAGTAATTTAAATTATTGCAAGTTTAGCAACTCTTTCAATAATAACATGACAAAATATTGTTAGGTAGAAAGGCTAGCTTTTTCTAAGTCTGGGGTCTGTGCTCATGCCAAAGTAGAGGCGCATGTTCACCAGCAAACCAGCCGCCCCACCCTGAATACTGAGGAGAGGCCTTACCATTGCTTTTCTTCCTGCATCAGGGACTCCGGGCTGGATGCACTCTTAGGTGTTCGCACTGGAAGTTTACAGTGTTTTATTTTTAATGAATACCTCACTACAGTCTACATTTTAAAAGAATGGGAGAAATTCTCCTTTAAACCACTCAATCCTGTGTTTCTGGACAGGGTATAAATATTCATATATTGATGATTTTTTGGGTGTAGTTTTATTGGCCAGGTGGTACTAGGTGTTTTTTTTTGGGTCGGAGTGGCTACTGCGTCAAGATACTTGCTCTTTTTTCTCTGTAATTAGAAACATCCTCATAATCTCTGCTTTGTCTTTTAAAATCACCTGGACTTGTATGATGTTATCTTCAACTGAGTCAGAGCTAATTTTAAGTTTTCCATATATGACGAAATAGTTCTTTTAACATTTTTTTGCCACATGAGTGACAGTTATTTGCATTTTGTTGTCATTGTTAACGTGTGATTTCTAAAATTTTAAAAAATTATTTATAATGGCTAATATCACTTGCAGGTTTTAAAATCTATCAGGTTATTTCTATACCTAATTAAAACGTTGATCTTCATATTAGGCCATTATAAGTGAAAGTACACAGAAGCTATGTTGTTTTAATTTTAAAAGCTGTTTTAGATACATGTTTCTTAAAGAGTGTTATTTGAGATAAAACTTTGTGTTACTGTTGTTGAATTTACCTAGTTGAAACATATAAATGTGTTTTTTTTACCTATAGAAAGTCCTTTTTTTAAAAAACCTTTGTACTATGGGATATGCAGAGTTGTTACACCTCCCAGTAATTCATTATGCTGCCAACTTCATTCCCTTTTCTCTGCCTGCATTTTAATTGAAACAACATTTATATCTTTGAGCCAGGATCTGTCAGAAGTCCCTGTGGCTAGTCTGTGGTACAAGTAGCTTACCCATATGGTGTGGTGCTTCTTGTAAAATCCATATGGCCTTGTTGAAGGGAATCCCAGCGGGGATGTGAAGGGTGTTAATACCCTTCAGGCCAGGCCGTCCCCTCCTGGGGCTTCTATGGTATTGTCAGTGCAATCTGCCAAAGCACACACTTAATTCCTTTCTAATCATCAATTATTTCAGTCTAGGAACTTGTTATTTTTCTTAAAAAACAAAACATCTTTTTTCCCCTAGAAAAATATCTCAAAAATGTTTTAACTGCATCTTTAAAAATATTCTAAAATGTTTTTTAATTTGCATTTGCAGGAGATACTACAGACTGTGCCCAAGTTCTGCTTCCCCTTTGACATTGACAGGTACAGTACAAGTCGTTTAGAATAACTTGAGCCCCTTTTAGTGAGCACTTTAGAGTTATTACATGTGTCTTTTTTAATGAAGTGGACTCTTTTCACTGCTTCTAACAAAGCAGGCTAGAGGTTCAAAATTAAATAATATTTGGAAATAATCACCATTTTGAATTATTATATCTTTTGTTTTCTCCACTGTGGCCAGTTAGGAAAAGTCTTAAGGTTCCATTTCTCCCTTTTATACTTCAGGTACATATTGTAAGCACAAGCAGAAAAGAATATCACCATGTCCTTGATCAGAGCCTTAGAATTGTGTCTTTTAAAATTAGATATATATATCCTGGCTTCTATCTCACTTCACCCTAATTGAAAAGACCATCTGTGTGATATTGTAAAAGTCCTGGCTAGATGTCTCCCAAGAATAGCTTTATAGAAATAGTGCAATATTATGGGGGCTACAGGGAAACCCTCCTAGCACTTTTGAAAATCTCATTATGTTTGTATTTTACTGAACAAATGCTGAATGAATAGAGTATTACCTGTGTGTAGTTGTAATTTCACAGAGTGTATAGTCCTTTGAGCATAATAACAGATCATTTATTGTTTTTCATATGATTTTCACACCCTATTATCAGTTTTCTTAAGAGTGTAGTATGGAGGGATTTTAAAAGAAAATTTATTTTAGGAAAATATTTTGTTAAAGTAAGGATTAATAAAAATCTGAAATTTTGTAACATTAAAAATAATGCCTTCTGAGTGATGGGCTGATACTAATGAGGACTCATGATGAATGACACCTTGTTTTACTTCCTTCTGGGGGATCCGGTACTTGCTGAAGTTGCAATTTTCAAATTTGTAGCAAAGATAGACTAAAGGAGGAAAAGCTGTGCAAGTATAATGTGAGCATTGGGCACCACTGGGCACATGAGGCACTAGAGGTTGTTTTTAACGTTCATAAAGTTTTTAAAAACAACTGTCCATTTAAAAGGGTATTTGTTAAGTGTTCAGCATGTGAATGCAGTATTTCCTGACAATTGAAAACAATTTGTAATATTGACAAACTAGTAATAAAGTAACTTGCTTCCTTTTACATAATTCCTGTGTTTATTTCAAAGCCAAAATTCAGGTGTCATGGATATTTTGTCTTGGGACAATGAAGCCGATGTTTACTTATGGTTGTCTAATGGCAAGATTATAGCCAGTAACAGGAAATATATTTATATATTTTAAATAGTAATAAAGTTTCAGTGTAATGATTTATATAGCACCTTACACTGCCGTGTGCCACAATGTTGGCACTATGATCCTTAGTCAGAATGAGCTACAATTCCTTGCAGTATCTTTTTTGTAGAAATTGCATTCTTACTTTGTACTTGGATATTTATTCTCAGTGTAAGGGTGGCTATAGAGGAGAAAAAGCTAAACAAAAGCCAATAGTAATCTTTGGAGTATATTCCTGGTGAGAATATCAGCAGAAGAAGCAATTACTACCAGAGTTGGTGGTGGCTGCCGTTAGGGTCTAAAGCAGCGTGATTTGCTATCTAAGTAGTCTTAGAATAATCAGGAAAGAGAAGCACAGCTGAGCAGACTCAGTCACATGTCCAGGACTTAGCCAGTTTCTGTTCTGGTATTTTCATAATTTATGAAATATTTTATAAGTATTTTTAGTTTTACCATGTGAAAACTTACGGCAAGACATCTTATGATTCCCTAGTAAGGGAGTAGTAGGTGCTCAATTGCTCGGCCTATAAAGTGTTACAACTTACTTTGATATTTGACTCGTGATTTGGTTCACACATTTCAGACTCCTTGTAGTTTTAGGACACAGTTCTAACTTTGAGAACCAATTGATTGGAAGGTAAAAAACCAATGCCCCATAAAGATGTATTCTTGCTTTTGTTTTTCTTTAAGATAATTCTCGTACAAGGCTTAAAGTCTTAACGATATTACTGTATTGTAGAGTGTCTCAGAATCAAGTTGGACAGCACTTTACCTTCGTCCTGACAGACATTGAAAGTAAACAGAGATTTGGATTCTGCAGACTTACATCAGGAGGCAGAATCTGCTTATGCATCCTTAGGTGAGCACTTGTAGGAAAAGAAGCTGCATCCACAGGAGATTAACTGTGTCTTTCTTTTGTACTTTGTTATGCTCGGGGTGTTAAAATATGCTTTTATATACTTGTATATTTCATTTGTTTTCTCTAAATCAAAGTAAGTTGAAAAATAATTTTATTTATTTTATATGTATAGCATTGGTTAGGTTTAAACATATACCAGTAAAAATATTTCTTGAAAGAATTGGCTCTTTTAAAGATTAGTTTTTGTGGGTTTATTTTTTATTTATTTATTTATTTTTATTTTCTTTTGGTATCATTAATCTACAATTACATGTGCAACATTATGGTTACTGAACTCCCCACTTCATCAGGTCCCCCCCACCTACCCCATTACAGTCACTGTTCATCAGCATAGTGAGATGCTATAGAATCATTACTTGTCTTCTCGGAGTTGTACAGCCCTCCCTGTGCCCCCCCAACATTACGTCTGCTAAGCATAATGCCCCTTTTTCTCCCTTGTCCCTCCCTTCCCACCCATCCTCCCCAGTCCCTTTCCCTTTGGTAACTGTTTGTCCATTCTTGGGTTCTGGGAGTCTGCTGCTGTTTTTTTTTTTTCTGTTTTTTTTTTTTTTTCTTTGCTCTTATGCTCCACATATGAGTGAAATCATTTGATACTTGTCTTTTTCCACTTGGCTTATTTCACTGAGCATAATACCCTCTAGCTCCATCCATGCTGTTGCAAATGGTAGGATTTGTTTTCTTCTTATGGCTGAATAATATTCCACTGTGTATATGTACCACATCTTCTTTATCCATTCATCTACTGATGGACACTTAGGTTGCTTCCATTTCTTGGCTATTGTAAATAGTGCTGCAATAAACATAGGGGTGCATCTTTTTGAAACTGGGCTGCTGCATTCTTGGGGTAAATTCCTAGAAGTGGAATTCCTGGGTCAAATGGTATTTCTATTTTGAGTTTTTTGAGGAACCTCCATACTGTTTTCCACAATGGTTGAACTAATTTGCATTCCCACCAGCAGTGTAGGAGGGTTCCCCTTTCTCCACATCCTTGCCAACATTTGTTGTTGTTTGTGTTTTGGATGTTGGCCATCCTGACTGGTGTGAGGTGATATCTCATTGTGGTTTTAATTTGCATTTCTCTTTGTGGTTTATTTTTGAAAAAATAAATATTAAGATATGAGTTCAAATAATATATGTTTTACATAGTAAATAGGATACAAAAAAATTTGGTTAAATTGATATGTGCTCTTTTCTGTCACTGACCCAGAACTTGGGTTTTTGAAAGTAAATTACTGCCTTAAAGCTAGGGTCACAAATTGGTGATTCTGGCAGAAATGTTTAGAGAGGTGTTTTATTTGGCCACATGGTATTTAAAATTTAGAATATATTTCTAACCTTACAATTTTAGTGAAGTTTTACATGAAAATCAAGTTTCTAATTCCTTTCACTAAATGGGAATAATTGCTGACTCTGGGCTTGCATTCCCCACTAGCAGTAATGATCTGGAAGCAAGCACGAGGTTTTCAGTTGTGCCATTTGCTAGTTTGTCATAAATCCTTCCTGTCCTGCTCCAATCGCTTATCCGCCTTGATTCAATGTATTTAAATTAAGAGCTAAGAGTGTGTTTTCTGTGTGTGGACCTAGAATTTGAACTGCTGGCTGTTGAGGAAGAGTCCTAAAAGTTGGCTTCCCTTTATGTCCTGATGAATCAAATATCAAGATTCATTCCACAAAAACAGTACTCTGCACTCTGATTACACTATGGATCTGGTCAAGGTAGATTCTATAGAAATGTTTATAGGAAAAGAAATAGTATATAATTTAATAATTAAAACACTGCAAAAAAAACTGTGGTATAACATTGATTCATACTCTGTTCATTTGCTCATGGAGCTGCAGTCATATTATTCTTTGAAGCTTAGGCTGTAAATTCACTGGGAACGTTTGTTAGAGTTGGGTAAGTTTTTCCAAATCTTTTTTCACAAGTAAATGTTTCACTGCTTTATAAGGAGTAGAATGTGCCCTTACTCTTCCTTCAGGAACAGCCTTTTCATCTGGATAACAGTTGTATTAAAAACTTACGTTTTATCCTGAAGAGTATTATCCTTCCAACTGTAGGTTGATTCTTACAATTTGAGCCAGTTAGTTGGGCAATGGGGCAAGAGTGACAGTGTGGAAAATGGGCAAGGAGAGCTCCTTTTTTTATCATTGTGTTTCATGCTAAAAGTCCAGCAGCTACCATATAAAGGGGAGTGTAACTTTATGCACTCAGCTCAAGACAGGTTTGCCCTAGACACCAAAGCTGTATGTGCTTCCTAATTTTTCTTGATGACTTTTTGAATTTTTTCTTTAAAAAAATCAAATTTACAGAAAAAATTCAAAAATAGTACAGTGAATTCTTGGTACACATCACCTAGATTCACAATTGTCAACATGCTTCTCTCTCTCTTCCCTCTATCTTCTTTTCCCCTCTATCTCAGTGTATACATGCATACATACCAGTTCTGTGTCTCTCTTTTTCTATTATTAAATTTGTTTTTGCTGACCCATTTGAGAGTAAGTCACAGATATTATCCTTCTGTAATATTTGATCTGCATTACCTCATTGCCTCCAAAATGAGTTTCTGATATTCATAATTAGTCTGAAACTTTCTCTTTGTTTTGAACTCTTAAAATTGAATACATTGAACCTATTTATAATAACAAACACGTAAGTACTCAGAATAGTCTCCATAAACATGCTTGTAGAATAAACTTTCTTAGAAAATTGTTTAAATTAGGACAACCATTATTACTTCACAATATCTACACAGAAAAATGAACTATGTTTGTTAAATGACTGAGAGACTGGTATAATGTTCATATTTCCAAACAGCTGTCATTAATTTTTAGGAAACAAACTTTCCAAAGCAGTTGCAATAATCAAGTTATTTTTATTGTGGTTCTCAAACTGTATATGTGGAAGAACACACAAATGTTGTAGTGCTCGTTGAACTGGGAACAGTTTTACCTGCAGAAAATATGGTTATATTATATAATTGTAATAAGAAAGTAAAATCGTCTATACCAATAAAGAAAACTTTTCATGATACATTATTGGTTATTTTATCTTTACAAATTATTCCTTTTATATTTGTTCATCTATTTTTGTCACTTGATAGTGCTTTCACTTAGGTAAGAAATAATAGGCATCAAAGCCTTATGAAAAAATCATGGAGGAGAATCTTAGGTTGAGAAAATTCTATCTTCCAGATTATTTTTTCCTAGAAAATTAAAAAAAGATTGCCATCTCAAGATTTTAATGGCATATCTCCATCTTTGTTCCGAAAGGCAGTGTGTTAAGGTGTTCTTTGAGAATAGCCAACTTAAAAAAGAGCCTGTAATTAGAGGTGTTAGTTTTCATAGTGAATAGATGATTGAAATATAATAGAATTTAGCAAGTGTTCAGAAAGTTGTTATTGACAGGTAAATACCTGTTTTAAGCTGTAATCAATATGTCTGTGGAAATAATTTTGACAAATCTCTGCAAGTGCTACAGTGAGAGGAATAATGGTATTTTGGGTATGGGTTTGTCCATGAAATAGACCAGGTTCACTTTACCACTTTATAGTTAACTTTATAATTGTTGAAAGGAAGGATAAAACTATAAATGTACTAGAAGAAAATATTGTTGATGATTTAAAAATTATTGTAGCCATGAGAGCCTTTGTATGCCTAACACTGAATTCTGAAGCCAAAAAGATTGGCATCTTTGACTACACATAATCATTAAAAATTTTATTTGGTGACAAATACAGTAAGGAAAATAAAAATAAAAATACCAGTAATAAATTGGTAAGAATACAGTTATAACCACTATTGCAGAGTTAATAGCCAAATACATAACACTCACAAGTTTGTAAGAGAAAGAAAAAGAACCCAATAGAAAAATAAGTAAAACATCTGAATAACATACTCACAGAGGACCTGTAAATAGCATGTACACCAAAGGAGATGTTCAGCGTTACTAAGGGTAAAAAAAAACGAACATGTGAAGACTGGCAGAAATGAACATTAAAATAATAATAATACCAGACCCTTCATGTGCTGTTTGTAGGACTATAAAATGACATAAACTTCTGAAAGGAAATTTAATAGTATCTATCAGAGTTTTATCATCTCATACTCCTTGAATCAATTCCGATTCTAAGAATTTAAATCTCAAGAACATTCCCAATGGTGAGCAGTAAAGTGTAAACAAAGTTATTTATTATAGCATGGATTATAATAGCAAAAGTATAGACATAAAGGTCCCACACTGGTAATTGATTAAACAACTTGTACTTATTGCAAAAAATAGAAGAATGCTGCAGTGTATAAAGTAAAAAAAAAATAGAATTATATACTCCTTGACATTTTTATAAATAATTATAATCATATATTAATGTATAAATTTGTGTTATTTCTTAAAATATATATTTTTTATATATACATATAACTTGTTCTTTACAGAGATAAGAACATACTATCAATATTACTTTGAAACTTGTCATCATTTCACAATATATCATAAACATTTCTCCCAAGTCACAGTGTATGTGTGTATAATTTTTCCAGAAAAATAAAGTTCCACTGTATCAGCCATTCATTCATTAATTTACTTATTCAACAAATAACTATTAAAAGTTCATTATATGCCAGGCACTGTCACAGGCACTGGAAATACAATACATCAGTGAACAAAACAGACAGCATTCTGGGGCATGGCAAAAAGGGAGGATTGGGGAATGTACCATAATAGACCCAATCAATTCCCTGCTCTAAAATTCTGAGGTGTTACAACTACAAATTGTGTATTAAAAATGAGTGGGTATTTAGCCAGATCATCTTTGTCAGGTAGAATATGTAGTGTTTTGCAGGACAGGAAACTGTCTTACAGGTGTGTTTTAGTATGGGCACTCCAAAGGTGGCCAGTCACTGTCGTACAGCAGAACTGAGCAGGGGAAGGGGACTGCTGTTTCACTTTGTGCCCTTGAAAGCTGGAATCTCAGTGTGAAAAAATGACCTTTGGAAGAGAAAAATAATTGCTTGTGATATGACCCTCCCATCACCATCTTGGAGCCAGATATTAACGTTTCTCTGTAATTTCTACACAGAATGTTCAACATAATGGAAATGCTTTGTGAGGTGGTAGGAGAAGGAAGTTTGCTTAGTTTCAATATAAAACCAAGACTTAGAATTTAAGCAGTAACTTTCTGAGGGGTTTTGGGAAGGAAAGTAGGGTTATCTAATGAGCTATTCATATTTATAGAATTGCTTGGGGCAATCAGGTCTCTTCATTTCAGATCAGTTTTTTTGTGTGTTTTGTTTTTTTATTATGGAATGTGCTGCTTCCAGGGATCACACGAGAGGATCACTTGTCCTGCATTCTGAGTATTTACTGGTCTTGGCCAAAGCTTTGGGGTAATGTTCGCATTCAGTTTTGTGGGAGTGGCCTGCTCTTAGAACTTAGCCCTAGTAGAGCTAGTATATTGATAAAAATACCAAAATACTTGTATAAAGCAAGACACAGGAATATATGTTGACCATGTTTTCCTGATATATATATATATATATATATATACACACACACACACACACACACACACACACACACACACACACACTATCAAAAATAATATATTTTACCATAGAAAACTTAGAAGATCCAGAGAAGTCTAAAAAAGAAAATAAAGGCACTTATGTTTGTAACACTAAACCATTACTTAAATTTGATACTTCATTCTAGACTTCCGTAAGACTTGCTAAATTACATTTGCAGATCTTTCTGTTGGATACCAAACTAAAAAATTAATTGTAGTCTTTCTTCACAATTTGTAAAATTAATGAATGTATATAAAGTAGCTTATGACTGGACAGGCTGCTGTGACTGTCATGTTATCCCCCACAGGGTTTAGAATCTTGTGTACATGCTCAAACCAACAATTGGGCATTTCACTTTTTTCCTTCCTTAAAAGTTGAAATTTAGCACAAAGATGATTTCCTTCCTGATTATAGTTTTTTTAATTAGTTACTTATTTCTTTACCTGGAATATATGAAGAATTTTGAATATGAAAAGTTTTAACACCTTGTCCTTGAAGTTGTGTCTTTTGTGTAAGTGCATTTATGTGGAAACATACTACATTTTTAGATATTCTATTTTGAAATAATGCTGAGTCGATTATTCAGGGGTCATTTTCAGTATCAAATGATTTAAGATTCTTAGATAGAAATTAGTATTTTTCCTGTTGTCTTTATAATGTCCTATAAATACTTTAAATTCTTTTCTATTGTGGTCAAGTGTATCTTCACAAAAAAACCTTTTCATTTATGTTACCATCTAATGTTTGATGATATAAATTTCAAAAGAAAAATATTTATAAATGTCTTGAATTTTAGTTGTCAGTGAGCAGTTTAAAATATTTGAAGTCATTAAAGAGTAGTCATAATAAAAATAAAGTGCAATTAAGAATGAGTTTTTTTAATACAAATAAGTACAAATTAGTAGTAAACTTTAATTAGGAAAGCAAAAAATAAGTGTTTCTTGAATTTCTTGAATAGCAGAGCCTTTTAGGTTAGAGATGATAATACTAATAACAAATTAACAGCAACATCATTTAGTTTGTTTGCTATAAATAAGGCAAGCACTCTGCTAGATGATTTGTACACACCATTAATAAAAACTGTTCCTAGAGTTCTGAGCTCGAATATTTGTACATAGTGCTTTAAAACTATTTTTCTCCATTTCTGGATGATGCTATTATAAGATTTGAAAGTAATTTAGATTTACCTTGAGAGTTGTAAGTTAGAAAATCTGTACATGGTGCTATAAAAAAAATGTGTTCTTTTTCTGCTGCATTTGTGCTATTATAAGATTTGAAAGTAAATATATTTGATTCCTATTTTTTCTGTTTACTTTTTAGAAGAAATACTAGAACTGAGATTTATTTAATATAAAGATTGATATGTAATTTTGAATTTTCAGCCACTGGTGTATGCTTTATCTCTGTGACATGTCTATACTAGTTTAACAAGATTGCAGAAATATCTCTGAGATATTACTAACTTAAACCTTGCTATTATTTGTATTTAGAATTATTTCCATGAGCTAGCAAAAATGCAAGAAATAGTTTATTCCCTCTAATTTGTTTACCATAATCTTACAACTATGAAATTGTTGCTGAGGGCTCAAAATGCAGTGTCCTGCCCAGGAAGACTGACATGTGGCCTTTGTGGTCCTCCCCTGCCCTTCGCCCCCTGTAACTCATACCAAACTTGGAACTTTCACACTCTTTCTTTGAGCAAATCCCTTAGAAGCAGAATGTTTCAATTTCACACATTTTGTGTCAATTTTCCAGACAGAAAAACAGCCTGTAGACATTAGACGTTTTTCTATGGAAAGGCAGTTTCTTTAGTTTTATTTGATTAAGGTAAGTTAGGTTCCTGCTGATAACTTGAACTGTTAGTGGTTACCTGACTATTTGACAAAAAACATTTCCTTTCCTTTATTTAACCTTTGACTCTCGAATGTAAAAGTTTTATCAGCTTTATATTGGAAGCACAAGTGTGGGGGAAGACTTACTGCCACAAAGTGGGACTCATGACTTTATATATACAGCTGTGTTTTGCCTTATGTCTTTATGAAAAATTAAGGAAATAGTCTTATAACTACCTTTGAAGAATCTCTTGCATTTTGTTTTAAAATAACTGGTCCTCAAGTATTTGTTTTATATTTATATATGTTTACAAGACTACCCTATGCCAACATACCTATACAAAGAACAAACAGCCTGGTATAGGATGAAATTTATAGTAAAAGTCAGTATACTTAGAGAGTATAAAAAATTGAAAGAATTATATAGATATCAAAAAACCTAGCACAAATAGGAATTGTTGAATTTTGAAAAGTAACCTAAATCTTAATCATTTAGTAGTTCATTTGTCTTCATTTTCAAAAACAGCTAAATAATCATACAGATTTATCTGTATAAATTATCTCCTTAATGAAAAATTGGGTTCCAGTTCATCTTCACAGTAAGAAAAAAAATTGAAAGAGATAACCAATGAAAAATAATAATGTAAAGATGAGAAAAGCAGAACTTCTAAGAAAGTGTTAGGGTGTTTGGTCTAGAAAAAGAGATTATCTCACTTTGTAATAACTTAAAATTGTGAGATATTTATTAGAATTTTTACAGTGGGCCAGGAAAGAAGAATTAAGGTTATAAAGGTTTCACATTATTCGAGTAAGGCAAAAATGACAGTGTAAGAATTAGCAGGTAGACAGGCAACCACCTAAAATGAAAAGGTTTTGCTTTATTTAAAGATTTCTTGAGAGCAGGATAGAAACAGATCAGCAGATTAGGTCTTATCAGAACATACAGATCTGAACTACATGACATTGAAATTTTCTTGAAATAGCACTTTAGGCCATTAAAAGTTGAAATGTGAATATGAAATTACTACAAATGAAAGAAATTAGACTCTATCCAAGGGACTATAGTGTGTCTTGGTAGAAGGACATTCATGAAAATTATTTCATTGAATTATTGTGATACAGAAAATATGATGGTGTGATTTACATGATACTGAGTTGATAATTTAAGAACAATGTTACTAATCTTTGAGGGTTTTTTGTCTTGTTTCATAAGTGAAAAATACAGTAAAATAGCCATGTAAGCATTAAGGTTAAACAGTTGAATAATTTAAATGTGAAAATTGAGATTAGCGTTACTAACTTCTGATTTTCAGATTTCCCAAAGGCTGTCAAAGATTTGTCACATGCCTACCCAAATTTTTCAAGGCTCCCACATGCAGCTGCTGCATGCTTGTTGTAAACACCCTGCTTCAGCCTTTCCCTCCTGTTGCACTCACTCCTGTTTGGGTTGAGGCTCTTTGCTTTCTAGTCCTGTGCACAATTATTCTTAAAGCTAACTGTTCTCCCATGGGATTAGATTTTTTGTCTCCAAGATCCATCCCTTCATTCCTGTTTTTGCTTCACTCTCTCGTTTTCTTGAATGAGAAATGTAGTGGCTTTCCTTAGTAGCTTTCCAAAAATAGTACAGAAGAGGTCAATGTTTGAGTCCTAGCATGACCGAAAATGTTACTAGTCTATTCCCACACTCGGCTGAAGGTTTCCCTGGACAAAAAATTGTAGGTTGCAAAACATTTAACCTCTGCAGTTTGTGGGCACCTTCTAAGGTTCTGGGATTGCTGTTGAGAGCTTCATTTTGAATTTGATTCCTTTGTGTATCACCCTTTTGTCTCTGGAAGTTCCCAGGTGCTTTTCTATCCCCTGTTCTGGAATTTCACTGTGATACTCTGGTTTGATTTATTTATTTTACAATTCAAATTCATTCAGTGGCACTTCAATCTGCAGACTCATGTCTAAAGTTCTGGGAAAATTTCCAGTAATTTTTCAAAAGGTAGTTTCATTCCTTTCTTTCCTCCTCCCTCCCTCTCCCTCTCCCTCTCTGCCTGTCCCTCCCTCTCTCTCCCTTCCTTTCTTTTCATTTTGGAGCTACTATTTATTCAACTACATGAGAGTTGAGAATGATGCCCTGATATGTGAGTGTTTACTCTTATTATCCACTGGTTTGTCTTATTCTAGTTCCTAGGAGACATTCTTAACTTAGTTTCTAACCTTTTTACTGATTTTTTAGCTTTTATATCTCAAATTTCTAGAACTCTTTTAGTCTAAAAATTTATTTTTTCACTTCTTTTTTTAGATTTCATTTTGTTTGATTGCATCCTGTTCTTTATTCAGCTCCCAAGGATTTTAATGATAATTATTTGAAGCTCATCTGTTGTTTGTATTGGCTGTGTTCACTTGGATTCCTTTTGGGTCTGTATTGACTATTTCCTCAGTGTTGCGTGGTTGGAATGCCATTTTATATCTAAGATGGACGCACTGCACCCACTTAGCAACACCGCAGGTGGGCGCTGGGGGGCAGGCCCAGAAAACCGGCCCTTGGAGAGATTCCCAGATGAGCATTTCAGGCGCTGTGGGGGCAGATCCGCTGGCCACTGGCCATTTCCCGCTGTCAGGCGGAGGCTGGTTTCTCTGCTGCCCTGCAGGTCAGGTTCTGCCCTGCTTGTACTCTCTGTCTAAACGGATTGTTTCCTGGGCCCCTCTCTGTTGCAGTGTCTCCACTTCTCTTGTCCTGGTTCACTTGCTCCCTTTTTTTTCATTTGCTGTCGTTTCACTGGCCTCAAGATAAATGCATGTATTCAGTATGCCAGATTTAACCAGAAGTTGGTAAGTATTTAGATATCATAGGCATCTTTTATAGAATTATTTAGTATTTGTAATCATCACCTTCAAGAACTCTGTAACATTCTGCTAAGTGAAGATACTATAGTTGATGTAATTTTTCTTCTGTTGTGACTTCAGGTTACTTCTGATTCAAAAAGCATCATTCATAGTCAATAATCAAACATTAGATGAAAAAATGCAGATAGATGGCTTTTTTTTAAGCTCTGTATATTGACTTTAAAATTTTCTGTTACTGTTTACTTTAGTTAGTACACAATTATGTAGTAGAAGTATCACTATTTTCTCTTAAAAAGTAGCCTGTGTAATAATTCTTTGAAGAAAAAAATGAGTCTTTGTTAATTGATAATTAACTATATTGGTGTGCTTTGTGATTTACTATTCTATATGAAAAGTGTACATTTTAATAAACAATTAAAAACTTTGGATAGATTTTAAATGATACTTTGTTAATGAAGAGTACAGGTTTTATTTTGTACAATTGATTTCTTTTTTATTAAGGTATTATTGATATACACTCTTATGAAGGTTTCACATAAAAAAACGATGTGGTTACTACATTTACCCATATTATCAAGTCCCCACTCATACCCCAAATCAGTCACTGTCCATCAGTGTAGTAAGATGACACAGATTCACTGTTTGCCTTCTCTGTGCTACACTGTTTTCCCAGTGATTCCCCACACCATGTGTACTAAACATAATACCCCACAATCCCCTTCTCCCACCCTCCCCACCCACCCTCCCAAACCCTCCCCTTTGGTAACTACTAGTTCCTTCTTGGAGTCTCTGAGTCAGCTACTATTTTGTTCCTTCAGTTTTGCTTCGTTGTTATACTCCACAAATGAGGGAAATCATTTGGCACTTGTCTTTCTCCACCTGGCTTATTTCACTGAGCATAATATCTTCCAGCTCCATCCACGTTGTTGCAAATGGCAGGATTTGTTTCTTTCTTATGGCTGAATAATATTCCATTGTGTATATGTACCACCTCTTCTTTATCCATTCATCTCCTGATGGACACATAGCTTGCCTCCATATCTTGGCTATTGTAAAAAGTGCTGCAATAAACATAGGGGTGCATATGTCTTTTTGAATCTGAGAAGTTGTATTCTTTGGGTAAATTCCAAGGAGTGGGACTCATGGGTCAAATGGTATTTGCATTTTTAGTTTTTTGAGGAACCTCCATATTGCTTTCCACAATGGTTGAACTAGCTTACATTCCCACCAGCAGTGTAGAAGGGTTCCCCTTTCTCACCAGCATTTGTTGTTCTTAGTCTTTTGGATGGTGGCCATCCTTACTGGTGTGAGATGGTATCTCATTGTGGTTTAAATTTGCATTTCCCTGATGATTAGTGATGTGGAACGTCTTTTCATGTGTCTGTTGGCCATCTGAATTTCTTCTTTAGAGAACTGTCTCTTCATATCCTCTGCCCATTTTTTAATTGGGTTATTTTCTTTTTGATTGTTGAGGCGTGTAAGTTCTTTATATATTTTGGATGTTAACCTGTTGTCGGATATGTCATTTACAAATATATTCTTCCATAGTGTAGGATGCCTTTTTGTTCTGTTGATGGTGTCCTTTGCCGTACAGAAACTTTTTAGTTTGATGTAGTCCCGTAGGTTCATTTTTGCTTTTGTTCCCTTGCTCGAGGAGGTGCGTTCAGGAAGAAGTTGCTCGTGCTTATATTCAGGAGATTTTTGCCTATGTTGTCTTCTAAGAGGTTTATGGTTTCATAACTTACATTCAGGTCCTTGATCCATTTTGACTTTACTTTTGTGTATGGGGTTAAACAATAATCTAGTTTCATTCTCTTGCATGTAACTGTCCAGTTTTGCCAACACCAGCTGTTGAAGAGGCTGTCATTTCCCCATTGTATGTCCATGGCTCCTTTATCATATATTAATTGACCATATATGCTTGGGTTTATATCAGGGCTCACTAGTCTGTTCGGTTGGTCTATGGGTCTGTTCTTGTGCCAGTACCAAATTGTCTTGATTACTATGGCTTTGTAGTAGAGCTAGAAGTTGGGGAGCATAATCCCCCAGCTTTATTCTTCCTCTCAGGATTGATTTGGCTATTTGGGGTCTTTTGTGGTTCCATATGAATTTTAGAATGATTTTGTCTAGTTCTTTGAAAAATGCTGTTGGTATTTTGATAGGAATTGCATTGAATCTGTAGATTGCTTTAGGCAGGAGGGCCATTTTGACAATATTAATTCTTCCTATCCATGAGCATGGGATGTGTTCCCATTTATTGGTATCTTCTGTAATTTCTCTCATGAGTGTCTTGTAGTTTTCAGAGTATAGGTCTTTCCCTTCCTTGGTTAGATTTACTCCTAGGTATTTTATTCTTTTTGATGCAACTTTGAATGGAATTGTTTTCCTGATTTCTCTCTCTGCTAGGTCATTGTTAGTGTATAGGAATGCCATAAATTTCTGTACATTAATTTTGTATCCCGCAACTTTGCTGAATTCAGATATTAGATCTAGTAGTTTTGGAGTAGATTCTTTAGGATTTTTTTATGTACAATATCATGTTATCTGCCAACAGGGACAGTTTAACTTCTTCCTGAAAATCTGAATGCCTTTTATTTCTTTGTGTTGTCTGATTGCCGTGGCTAGGACCTCCAGTACTATGTTGAATAGAAGTGGGGAGAGTGGGCATCCTTGTCTTGTTCCCTATCTTAAAGAAAAAACTTTTAGCTTCTCGCTATTAAGTATATTGTTGGCTGTGGGTTTGTCATATATGGCCTTTATTATGTTGAGGTACTTGCCCTCTATACCCATTTGTTGAGAGTTTTTATCATGAATGGATGTTGAATTTTGTCAAATGCTTTTTCAGCATCTATGGAGATGATCATGTGGCTTTTTTTTTTCAGGTAATCTATACATTTATTTATTTATTTATTTATTAGTTTGTTTAATTATTTAATTATTTTTATTTTGCTATTATTAATATATAATTACATGAGCAAGATTATAGTTACTAGACTCCCCCTATTATCAAGTCCCTACCACATACCCCCATTGCAGTCACTGCCCATCAGCGTAGAAGGATGTTATAGAATCACTACTTGTCTTCTCTATGTTATACTGCCCTCCCTGTATCCCCCCACTCCACCTCCACCCCCACTACATTATGTGTGCTAATTGTAATAGCCCTTTTTCCCCCTTATCCCTCCCTTCCCACCCATCTTCCCCAGTCCCTTTCCCTCTGGTAACTGTTAGTCCATTCTTGGGTTCTGTGAATCTGCTGCTGTTTTCTTCCTTCAGTTTTTTCTTTGTTCTTATGCTCCACAGATGAGTGAAATCATTTGGTACTTGTCTTTCTCTGTCTGGCTTATTTCACTGAGCATAATACCCTCTAGCTCCATCCATGTTGTTGCAAATGGTAGGATTTGTTTTCTTCTTATGGCTGAATAATATTCCATTGTGTATATATGTACCACATCTTCTTTAACCATTCATCTACTGATGGACACTTAGGTTGCTTCCATTTCTTGGCTATTGTAAATAGTGCTGCAATAAACATAAGGGTGCATGTGTCTTTTTCAAACTGTGCTGCTGCATTCTTAGGGTAAATTCCTAGGAGTGGAATTCCTGGGTCAAATGATATTTCTATTTTGAGTTTTTTGAGGTACCTCCATACTGCTTTCCACAACGGTTGTACTAATTTGCATTCCCACCAGCAGTGTAGGAGGGTTACCCTTTCACCACATCCTTGCCAACATTTGTTGTTGCTTTGTCTTTTGGATGGCGGCCATCCTAACTGGTGTGAGGTGATATCTCATTGAGTTGAACAAACACTTTTAAAAGAGGATGGAAAAGGTGAGATTTCCTAACCTCGGGGCCCTATTCCTTGGGGTTAAGGACCAGCAGGGAAGGAGAATCCACTTTGGTACCTGGCACCATGGAATCTCACTTAATCCTCACATCAGCATGGCAGAGTGGGTATTAATACCATTTTACTAGTACGAAAACCAAGGCTTTGACATTTAAGTACTTTGTTGAGGTTCGCATGCATTATTATTATTATTTCTTTTTTACAATTTATTTTAGTATTATTAACCTACAATTACATGAGCAAAATTGTGATGATTAAACTACCCCCTTCATCAGGTCGCCCCCACCAGCCCTATTACAGTCACTGTCCATCAGCGTAGTGCGATGAGAATCACTACTTGTCTTCTCTGAGCTGTACAGTCCTCCCCGTGGCCCCCCACCCTATGTCTGCTAATCGTAATGCCCCTTTTACCCTCTTATCCCTCCTTTCCCGCCCTTCTTCCCCAGTCCCTTTCCCTTTGGTAACTATTAGTCCGTTCTTGGGTTCTGTGAGTCTGCTGCTGTTTTGTTCCTTCAGTTTTTTTTCTTTGTTCTTATACTCCACGTATGAGTGAGATCATTTGATACTTGTCTTTTTCGGCCTGGCTTATTTCACTGAGCATAATACCCTCCAGCTCCATCCATGTTGTTGCAAATGGTAGGATTTGTTTTTTTCTTATAGCTGAGTAATATTCCATTCTGTATATGTACCACATCTTCTTAATCCATTCATCTACTGATGGGCACTTAGGTTGCTTCCATTTCTTGGCTATTGTAAATAGTGCTGCAATAAACATAGGGGTGCATCTTTTTGAAACTGGGCTGCTGCATTCCTGGGGTAAATTCCTAGGAGTGGAATTCCTGGGTCAAATGGTATTTCTATTTTGAGTTTTTTGAGGAACCTCCATACTGCTTTCCACAATGGTTGAACTAATTTGCATTCCCACCAGCAGTGTAGGAGGGTTCCCCTCTCTCCACATCCTTGCCAACATTTGTTGTTGTTTGTGTTTTTGATATTGGCCATCCTAACTGGTGTGAGGTGATATCTCATTGTGGTTTTAATCTGCATTTCTCTGATGAATAGCGATGTGGAGCATTTTCTCATGTGCCTGTTGGCCATCTGAATTTCTTCTTTAGATAAGTGTCTATTCATATCCTGTGCCCATTTCTTAATTGGATTATTTGATTTTTGTTTGTTAAGGTGCATGAGTTCTTTATATATTTTGGATGTCAGCCCCTTATCAGATACATCATTTATGAATATATTTTCGCATATTGTAGGATGTCTCTTTGTTATACTGATGGTGTCCATTACTGTACAGAACCTTTTCAACTTGATATAGTCCCATTTGTTCATTTTTGCTTTTCTTTCCCTTGCCTGGGGGGATATGTTCATGAAGAAGTTGCTCATGTTTATGTCCAAGAGATTTTTGCCTATGTTTTTTTCTAAGAGTTTTATGGTTTCATGACTTACATTCAGGTTTTTGATCCACCTTGAGTTTACCTTTGTGTATGGGGTTAGACAGTAGTCCAGTTTCATTTTCTTACATGTAGCTGTCCAGTTTTTCCAACACCAGCTGCTGAAGAGGCTGTCACCTCCCCATTGTATATCCAGGGCTCCTTTATCAAATATTAATTGACTGTAGGTGTTTGGGTTAATGTTTGGATTTTCTATTCTGTACCACTGGTCTGTGGGTCTGTTTTTGTGCCAGTACCAAATTGTCTTGATTACTGTGGCTTTGTAGTAGAGCTTGAAGTCAGGGAGTGTAATTCCCCCTATTTGATTCCTCCTTCTCAGGATTGCTTTGGCTACTCGGGGTCTTTTGTGGTTCCATATGAATTTTAGAATTATTTGTTCCAGTTCATTGAAGAAAGCTATTGGTAGTTTGATAGGGATTGCGTTGAATCTGTAGATTGCTTTAGGTAGTATAGCCATTTTGACAATATTTATTCTTCCTAGCCAAGAGCATGGGATGCATTTCCATTTGTTAGTGTCTTCCTTAATTTCTCCTAGGAGTGTCGTGTAGTTTTCAGAGTACAGGTCTTTCACTTCCTTCATTAGGTTTATTCCTAGGTATTTTATTCTTTTAGATGCAATTGTGAATGGAATTGTTTTTCTGATTTCTCCTTCTGTTAGCTCATCATTAGTGTATAGGAAAGCAACAGATTTCTGTGTGTTAATTTTATATCCTGCAACTTTGCTGAATTCAGATATTAGTTCTAGTAATTTTGGAGTGGTGTCTTTAGGGTTTTTTATATACGGTATCATGTCATCTTCAAATAGTGACAATTTGACTTCTTCTTTACCAATCTGGATGCCTTGTATGTCTTTGCTTTGTCTGATTGCCGTGTCTAGCACCTCCAGCACTATGTTGAATAACAGTGGAGAGAGTGGGCACCCCTGTCTTGTTCCCGATCTTAGATGAAAAGCTTTCAGCTTCTCGCTGTTAAGTATGATGCTAGCTGTGGGTTTGTCATATATAGCCTTTATGATGTTGAGGTCCTTGCCATCTATACCCATTCTGTTGAGAGTTTTAATCATGAATGGATGCTGAATTTTGTCAAATGCTCAGCATCTATGGAGATGATCATGTGGTTTTTGTTCTTTTTATTGATGTGATGGATGATGTTGATGGATTTTCGAATGTTGTACCATCCTTGCATCCCTGGGATGAATCCCACTTGATCATGGTGTATGATCCTCTTGATGTATATTTGAATTCGGTTTGCTAATATTTTGTTGAGTATTTTTGCATCTACATTCATCAGGGATATTGGTCTGTAATTTTCTTTTTAGTGAGGTCTTTTCCCGGTTTTGGTATTAGAGTGATGCTGGCTTCATAGAAAGAATTTGGAAGTATTCCCTCCTCTTCTATTTTTTGGAAGAGTATAAGGAGAATGGGTGTTATTTCTTCTCTATATGTCTGGTAGAATTCAGAGGTGAATCCATCAGGTGCGGGGGTTTTGTTCTTGGGTAGTTTTTTGATTACTGATTCAATTTCGTTGCTGGTGATTGGTCTGTTTAGTTTTTCTGTTTCCTGCTAGGTGAGTCTTGGAAGGCTGTATTTTTCTAAGAAGTTGTCCATTTCTTCTAGGTTTTACAGCTTGTTAGCATATAGATGCTTGTAATATTCTCTTATAATTCTTTGTATTTCTGTGGGGTCCGTCGTTATGTTTCCTTTCTCATTTCTGATTCTGTTTATGTGTGTAGATTCTCTTTTTCTCTTAATGAGTCTGTCTAGGGGTTTATCTATTTTATTTATTTTTTCAAAGAACCAGCTTTTGGTTTCATTGATTTTTTTCTATTGTTTTATTCTTCTCAATTTTATTTATTTATTCTCTGATCTTTATTCTGTCTCTCCTTTTGGTAACTTTGGGCCTCATTTGTTCTTCTTTTTCCAATTTCAATAATTGTGTCTTTAAACTGTTCATTTGGGAATGTTCTTCCTTCTTTAAATAGGCCTGGATTGCAATGTACTTTCCTCTTAAGACTGCCTTCGCTGCGTTCCTCCGAAGTTGTGCCTTTGTGTTGTTGTTGTCATTAGTCTCCATATAATCTTTGATTTCTGTTTTGATTTGGTCGTTAACCCATTGATTCATTAGGAGAATGTTGTTACGTCACCATGTATTTGTGAGCCTTTTTGATTTCTTTCTGAAATACATTTCTAGTTTTATACCTTTGTGATCTGAGAAGTTGGTTGGTAGGATTTCAATATTTTTGAATATACTGAAGTTCTTTTTGTGGCCTAGTATGTGGTCTATTCTGGAAAATGTTCCATGTTCACTTGAGAAGAATGTGTATCCTGCTGCTTTTGGATGCAGTTCTGTAGATATTTGTTAGATCCATCTGTTCTAGTGTGTTGTTCAGTGCCTCTGTGTCTTTACTTATCCTCTGCCTGGTTGATCTATCCTTTGGAGTGAGTGGCGTTTTAAAGTCTCCTAAAATAATTGCATTCCTGTCTATTTCCTCCTTCACTTCTGTTAGTATTTTTTTCACATATGCTGATGCTCCTGTGTTGGTTGCATATATATTTATAATGGTTATATCTTCTTGTTGGACTGACCCCTTTATCATTATATTATGTCCGTGTTTATCTCTTGCTACTTTCTTCGTTTTGAAGTCTATTTTATCTGATACAAGTACTGCAACACCTGCTTTTTTCTCTTTGTTGTTTGCATGAAATATTTTTTTCCATCCCTTCACTTTTAGTCTGTGTATATCTTTGTGTTTGAGGTGAGTCTCTTGTAAGCAGCATATAGATGGGTCTTGCTTTTTTATCCACTCTGTTACTCTGTGTCTTTTGATTGGTGCATTCAGTCCGTTTACATTTAGGGTGATTATTGATAGATATGTACTTATTGCCATTGCTGGCTTTAGATTCATGGTTACCAAAGGTTCAAGGGTTGCTTCT
Organism: Phataginus tricuspis; assembly: GCA_029783875.1. Classification (NCBI taxonomy): domain Eukaryota; kingdom Metazoa; phylum Chordata; class Mammalia; order Pholidota; family Manidae; genus Phataginus; species Phataginus tricuspis. The sequence continues at coordinate 593,211 of JAQQAC010018689.1, read as the reverse complement.
TTACTATCTGAGAATCTAACTTAACTCTCTTGTTAAGTTATTGTGAACACTGTCTGATGTTCCTTTATCTCTCCCTTCCTATTCTTCCTCCTCCTTTCTTTATATATTAGTGTTTTATTCTTTGCCTTTAGTTGGTATTTGTATGGTCTGCTTTCTTTGCTATGATTTTATTTTCTCTGGTGACATCTTTTTAGCCTTAGGGGTGTTTCCCTCTAGAGCAGTCCGTTTAAGATATCCTGTAGTGGTGGTTTATGGGAGGAAAGTCTCTCAACTTTCTTTTTTCTTGAAATTGTTTAATCCCTCCATCATATTTAAATGATAATCGTGCTGGACACAATATTCTTGGTTCAAGGCCTTTCTGTTTCATTACATTAGATATATCATGCCATTCTCTTCTGGCCTGTAAGGTTTCTGTTGAGAAATCTGATGACAGTCTGATGGGTTTTCCTTTGTAGGTGATCTTTTTTCTCTCTCTAGCTGCCTTTAATACTCTGTCTTTATCTTTGATCTTTGCCATCTTAATTATTATGTGTCTTGGTCTTGTCTTCTTTGGGTCCCTTGTGTTGGCAGATCTGTGGGCTTCCGTGGACTGTGAGACTATTTCCTTCCCCACGTTGGGGAAGTTTTCAGCAATTATTTCTTCAAAGACACTTTCTATCCCTTTTTCTCTCTCTTCTTCTCTGGTACTCCTATAATGCGAATATTGTTCCGTTTGGATTGGTCACACAGTTCTCTTAATATTCTTTCATTCTTAGAGATCCTTTTATCTCTCTCTCCCTCAGCTCTTTGTATTCCTGTTCCCTGTCTTGTAATTCCTTTAATCATGTGGTTTTTGTACTTCTTTTTGTTGATGTGGTGGATGATGTTGATGGATTTCGAATCTTGAACCACCCTTGCATCCCTGGGATGAATCCCACTTGATCATAATGGATGATCCTTTTTATGTATTTTTGAATTCAGTTTCCTAATATTATGTTGAGTATTTTTGCATCTATGTTCATCAGGGTTATTGGTCTGTAGTTTTCTTTTTTTGTGGTGTCTTTGCCCGGTTTTGGTATTAGAGTGATCCTGGCCTAATAGAATGAATTTGGAAGTATTCCCTCTTCTTCTACTCCTTGGAAAACTTTAAGGAGGATGGATATTAGGTCTTCACTAAATGTTTGATAAAATTCAGCGACAAAGCCATCTGGCCCAGGAGTTTTGTTTTTAGGTAGGTTTTTGATTACCACTTCAATTTCGTTGCTGGTAGTTGACTGTTCAGATTTTCTGTTTCTTTCTGTGTCAGCCTTGGAAGGTTGTATTTTTCTAGAAAGTTGTTCATTTCTTCTAGGTTATCCATTTTGTTAGCATCTAATTTTTCATAATATTCTCTCATAATTCTTGTATTTCTGTGCTTTCCATAGTGATTTTTCATTTCTCATTTCTGATTCTGCTTATGTGAGTAGACTCTCTTTTTTTCTTGATAAGTCTGGCTAGGGGTTTATCTATTTTGTTTATTTTCTCGAAGAACCAGCTCTTGCTTTTGTTGATCCTTTCTATTGTTTTATTCTTCTCGATTTTATTTGTTTATGCTCTAATCTTTATTATGTCCCTCTTTCTTCTGACTTTGGGTCTTATTTGTTCTTCTTTTTGTAGTTTCGTTATTTGTGAGTTTAGACTGCTCATATGGGAATGTTCTTCTTTCCTGAGGTAGGACTGTATTGCAATATACTTTCCTCTTAGCATGGACTTTGCTGCATCCCACAGATTTTGTGGTGTTGAATTATTGTTGTCATTTGTCTCCATATATTGGTTGATCTCTGTTTTTACTTGGTCATTGATCCATTGATTATTCAGGAGTTTTTTATTAAGCCTCCATGTATTTGTTGGATTTTTCATTTTCTTTGCATAATTCATTTCTAGTTTCATTCCTTTGTGGTCTGAGAAGCTGGTTTGTACAATTTCAATCTTTTTGTATTTACCGAGGCTCTTTTTGCGGCCTTATATGTGATCTATTCTTGAAAATATTCTATGTGCATTTGAGAAGAATGTGTATTCTGCTGCTTTTGGGTGTAGAGTTCTGTAGATGTTTGTTAGGTCCATCTGTTCTATTGTGTTGTTCAGTGCCTCTGTTTCCTTTCTTATTTTCTTTCTGGTGATCTGTCTTTCAGAGTGAGTGACGTATTGAAGTCTCCTAGAATGAATGCATTTCATTCTATTTCCCCCTTTAATTCTGTTATTATTTGTTTCACATATGTAGGAGCTCCTGTGTAGGGTGCATAGATATTTATAATGGTTATATCTTCTTGGATTGACCCTTTTATCATTATGTAATGTCCTTCTTTGTCTCGTGACTTTCTTTGTTTTGAATACTATTTTGTACTGCAACCTCTGCTTTTTTCTCTCTATTAGTTGCCTGAAATGTCTTTCTCCATCCATTCACTTTTAGTTTGTGTATGTCTTTGGGTTTAAGGTGAGTCTCTTGAAGGCAGCGTATAGAGATGGGTCTTGTTTTTTTATCCATTCAGTGACTCTGTGTCTTTTGACTGGTGCATTCAGTCCATTTACATTTAGGGTGATTATGGATAGGTATGTACTTATTGGCTTTGCAGGCTTCAGATTCGTGGTTACCAAGGGTTCAAGGTTAACTTCCTTACTATCAAAGAGTCTGACTTAACTCACTTAGTATGCTATTACAAACACAATCTAAAGGTTCTTTTTTTATTTTTTGTTTTTTTTTCCTCCTCCGTTTTCTTCCTGCTCCATTCTTTATATTTTAGGTATCATATTCTGTACTGTTTGTCTATCCCTTGATTGACTTTAGGGATAGTTAATTTAATTTTGTATTTGCTTAGTAATTAGCTGTTCTACTTTCTTTACTATGGTTTTATTACCTCTGGTGATAGCTATTAAACCTTAGGAATGGTTCCATCTATAGCAGTCCCTCCAAAATACACTGTTGACATGGTTTGTGGGAGGCAAATTCTCTCACTAGGCTTTTGCTTATCTGGGAATTGTTTAATCCCTCCTTCAAATTTAAATGATAATCTTGCCAGATAAAGTAATCTTGGTTCAAGGCCCTTCTGCTTCTTTGCATTAAATATATCATGCCACTCCCTTCTGGCCTGTAAGGTTTCTATTGAGAAGTCTGATGATATCCTGATGGGCTTTCCTTTGTATGTGATCTTATTTCTTTCTCTGGCTGCTTTTAAGAGTCTGTCCTTATCCTTGGTCTTTGCCATTTTAGTTATTATATGTCTTGATGTTGTCTTCCTTGGGTCCCTTGTTTTGGGAGATCTGTGCACCTCCATGGCCTGAGAGACTATCTCCTTCCCCAGATTGGGGAAGTTTTCAGTAATTACCTCCTCAAAGACACTGTCTTTTCCTTTTTCTCTCCCTTCTTCTTCTGGTACCCCTATAATGCGAATATTGTTCCGCTTGGATTGGTCACACAGTTCTCTCAATATTCTTTCATTCTTCGAGATCCTTTTTTCTCTCTGTGCCTCAGCTTCTTTGTATTCCTCTTCTGTAGTTTCTATTTTATTTATCGTCTCCTCCACCGTATCCAGTCTGTTTTAATACCATCCATTGTGCTCTTCAATGATTGGATCTCCAACCGTAATTCATTCCTGACTCCTTGAATATCTTTCCGTACCTCCATGAGCATGATAATGATTTTTATTTTGAACTCCCTTTCAGGGAGAATCATGAGGTCATTATCATTTAAATCTTTCTCAGGAGTTGTATTCATAATTTTACTCTGGACCAGGTTCTTTTGGCGTTTCATATTTGTGTATGGCGCCCTCTAGTTCCTGGAAGCTCTCCTCTCTGTAGCTGCTTAGCACCTGAAGCAATGTTGGGGATTGGAGCGGAGTGGTATTGGTGCCTCGGGGAGGAAAGAGTTCTTTCCTGCTACCCGGCTGCTATGCCTGTCTCCACTGCCTGAACCAGTGGGCCGAGCAGACAGGTATAAGCCTCTGTGCTTTCGTTTTTAGTTGCTGTAGACAGATCTTCCCTCTGGCTAGCTTAACGCCAGAGTAGGGTTTCCCAGTTTGCAAGCCCGGTGGGGATGGCCAGGAGAAAAGCGCAGTAGTCTGTCTGTCACAGAAAGGGTTCTTGGAGCTATGTAGGCAGCCAGGGAGCTGGAGCACCTGAAGATCGTGAAAGCTCCAGATCTACTGGGCAGAGTGTACCTAGACAATTTTGTCTAACTATCATTTCTCCTGAGCAGTAAACTCTGTGCAATCCTTGCCCATTTAGCAGCCCTCTTGTTAAGGACTTTTTTGTTAGAAAATCCCTAAGACTGCCTGCCTTTCTTTTGTCCCAGAGGAGTGGGTATGGATCCCTGCTTTCACAAGTACCTGGAATCTTAGTCTCTCCAGGAATTCTGTCTGTCTTAGCTTTCCAACCCCCTAATTACAAGAGTATCATGCAAGCACCATGAAATTTAGGTTTGTACTCCCAAGGCAGATCTCCAAAGTTAGGTATTCAGCAGTCCCAAGTCTCCACTCCCTCCTTGCTCCATTCCTCTTCCTCCTGCTGGTGAGCTGGGGTGGGGGAAGGGCTTGGATCCCGCAGGACCACAGCTTTAATACCTTACCCTTTTCCATGAGGTCTGCTCTTGTGTCCAGGTGTATGCAGTTTGTTGCAGTCCTCTCTCCTGTTGCTCTTTCAAGAGTAGTTGTATTAGTTATATTTTCATATTGTATGCGGTTTTAGGAGGAAGCCTCTGTCTCACCTCTCATGCCGCCGTCTTTAATCCTTAAATTTAATTGCATTGATATCTAGACAAATGAATCAAAATGAGTTTTAAATTACATATGTGTTTGATTTTTTCTTTGAATAAATTATTTTGGTATCATTAATCTACAATTACATGTGCAATATTATGGTTATTAAACTAACCCCTTCATCAGGTCCCACCCGCCAACCCCATTACAGTCACTGTCCGTCACCATAGTGAGATGGTATAGAATCACTAGTTGTCTTCTCTGACTTGTACAACCCTCTCCATGCCCCCCAACATTGCATCTGCTAATCGTAATGCCCCTTTTTCCCCCTTATCCGTCCCTTCTCACCCATCTTCCCCAGTCCATTTCCCTTTGGTAACTGTTAGTCCGTTCTTGGGTTGTGTGAGTCTGCTGCTGTTCTGTTCCTTCAGTTTTTTTCTTTGTTCTTATGCTCCACATATGAGTGAAATCATTTGATACTTGTCTTTTTCGGCTTGGCTTATTTCACTGAGCATAATACCCTCTAGCTCCATCCATGTTGTTGCAAATGGTAGGATTTGTTTTGTTATGGCTGAATAATATTCCATTGTGTATATGTACCACATCTTCTTTATCCATTCATCTACTGATGGGCACTTAGTTTGCTTCCTTTTCTTGGCTATTGTAAATAGTGCTGCGATAAACACAGGGGTGCATATGTCTTTTTCAAACTGGGCTGCTGCATTCTTAGGGTAAATTACTAGGAGTGGAATTCCTGGGTCAAATGGTATTTCTATTTTGTGTTTTTGAGGAACCTCCATACTGCTTTCCACAATGGTTGAACTATTTTGCATTCCCACCTGCAGTGTAGGAGGGTTCCCTTTTCTCCACATCCTCGCCAACATTTGTTGTTTGTGTTTTGGATGTTGGCCATCCTCACTGGTGTGAGGTGATATCTCATTGTGGTTTTAATCTGCATTTCTCTGACAATTAACGATGTGGAGCATCTTTTCATGTGCCTGTTGGTCATCTGAATTTCTTCTTTAGAAAAGTGTCTATTCATGTCCTGTGCCCATTTCTTAAATGAATATTTGCTTTTTTATTGTTAAGGTGCATGAGTTCTTTATATATTGTGGATGTCAACCCCTTATGGGATATGTCATTTGTGAATATATTCTCCCATACTGTAGAATGTACTTTTGTTCTACTGAAGCTGTGCTTTGCTGTACAGAAGCTTTTCAGCTTGATATAGTCCCACTTGTTCACTTTCACTTTTGTTTTCCTTGCCCAGGACGATATATTCATGAAGAAGTCGCTTATATTTATGTCCAAGAGATTTTTGCTTATGTTTTTTTCTAAGAGTTTTATGGTTTCATGACTTACATTCAGGTCTTTGATCCACCTTGAGTTTACTTTTGTGTATGGGGTTAGACAGTAGTCCAGTTTCATTCTATTACATGTAGCTGTCCAGTTTTTCCAACAGCAGCTGCTGAAGAGGCTGTCATCTCCCCATTGTATATCCAAGGCTCCCTTATCAAATATTAATTGACTGTATATGTTTGGATTAATGTTTGGATTTTCTATTCTGTTCCACTGGTCGTGGGTCTGTTTTTGTGCCAATACCAAATTGTCTTGATTACTGTGGCTTTGTAGTAGAGCTTGAAGTCAGGGAGTGTAATTCCCCCTATTTGATTCCTCCTTCTCAGGATTGCTGTGGCTATTCAGGGTCTTTTGTGGTTCCATATGAATTTTAGAATTATTTGTTCCAGTTCATTGAAGAAAGCTGTTGGTAGTTTGATAGGGATTGCATTGAATCTGTAGATTGCTTTAGGTAGTATAGCCATTTTGACAATATTTATTCTTCCTAGGCAAGAGCATGGGATTAATTTCCATTTGTTCATGTCCTCTTTAATTTCTCTTAGGAGTGTCTTGTAGTTTTTAGAGTACAGGTCTTTCACTCCCCTTGGTTAGGTTTATTCCTAGGTATTTTATTCTTTTTGATGCAATTGTGAATGGAAGTATTTTTCTGATTTCTCTTTCTGTTAGTTCATCGTTAGTGTATAGGAAAGCAACAAATTTCTGTGTGTTAATTTTGTATCCTGCAACTTTGCTGAATTCAGTTATTAGTTCTAGTAGTTTTGGAGTGGAGTCTTTAGGGTTGTTTATGTACAATATCATGTCATCTGCAAATAGTGACAATTTGACTTCTTCTTTACCAAATGGATGCCTTGTATTTTTTTGCTTTGTCTGATTGCCGTGGCTAGGAACTCCAGTACTGTGTTGAATAACAATGGAGAGAGTGAGCATCCCTGTCTTGTTCCCGATCTTAGATGAAGAGCTTTCAGCTTCTTGCTGTTAAGTATGATGTTAGCTGTGGGTTTGTCATATATAGCCTTTATGATGTTGAGGTACTTGCCATCTATACCAATTCTGTTGAGAGTTTTAATCATGAATGGATGCTGAATTTTGTCAAATGCTTTTTCAGCATCTATGGAGATGATCATGTGGTTTTTGTTCTTCTTTTTATTGATGTGATGGATGATGTTGATGGATTTTCGAATGTTGTGCCATCATTGCATCCCTGGGATGAATCCCACTTGATCATGGTGTATGATCCTCTTGATGTATTTTTGAATTCGGTTTGCTAATATTTTGTTGAGTATTTTTGGATCTACGTTCATCAGGGATATTGGTGTGTAATTTTCTTTTTAGTGAGGTCTTTTCCCGGTTTTGGTATTAGAGTGATGCTGGCTTCATAGAATAAGTTTGGAAGTATTCCCTCGTCTTCTATTTTTGAAAAACTTTAAAGAAAATGGGTGTTATTTCTTCTCTATATGTCTGGTAGAATTCAGATGTGAATCCATCTGGTCCAGGGGTTTTGTTCTTGGGTAGTTTTTCGATTACCGCTTCAATTTCATTGCTGGTGACTGGTCTGTTTAGTTTTTCTGTTTCTTGTTTGGTCAGTCTTGGAAGGTTGTGTTTTTCTAAGAAGTTGTCCATTTCTTCTAGGTTTTGCAGCTTGTTAGCATATAGATTCTCATAATAGTCTCTTATAATTCTTTGTATTTTTGTGGGGTCCATCGTCATTTTTCCTTTCTCATTTCTGATTCTGTTTATGTGTGTAGATTCTCTTTTTCTCTTAATGAGTCTGGCTAGGGGTTTATCTATTTTGTTTATTTTTTCAAAGAACCAGCTCTTGGTTTCATTGATTTTTTCTATTGTTTTATTCTTCTCAATTTTATTTATTTCTTCTCTGATCTTTATTATGTCCCTCCTTCTGGTGACTTTGGGCTTCATATTTTCTTTTTCCAATTTCAGTAAATGTGTCTTTAGACTATTCATTTGGGAATGTTCTTCCTTCTTTAAATAGGCCTGGATTGCAATGTACTTTCCTCTTAGAACTGCCTTTGCTGCGTCCCACAGAAGTTGTGGCTTTGTGTTTTTGTTGTCAGTAGTCTCCATATATTCTTTGATTTCTGTTTTGATTTGGTCGTTAACCCATTGATTAATTAGGAGAATGTTGTTAAGTCTCCATGTACTTGTGAGCCTTTTTGATTTCTTTCTAAAATTTATTTCTAGTTTTATACCTTTGTGATCTGAGAAGTTGGTTGGTAGGATTTCAGTATTTTTGAATTTATTGAAGTTCTTTTTGTGGCCTAGTATGTGGTCTATTCTGGAAAATGTTCCATGTGCACTTGAGAAGAATGTGTATCCTGTTGCCTTTGAGTGTAGAGTTCTGTAGATGTCTGTTAGGTCCATCTGTTGTAGTGTGTTGTTCAGTGCCTCTGTGTCTTTTTCTTATTCTCTGTGTGGTTGATCTGTCCTTTGGAGTGAGTGGTGTGTTGAAGTCTCCTAAAATGAATGCATTGCTGTCTATTTTGTCTTTTAATTCTGTTAGTATTTGTTTCACATATGCTCGCGCTCCTGTGTTGGGTGCATATATATTTATAATATTTATATCTTCTTGTTGGACTGCCCCCTTTATCATTATGTAATGTCCTTCTTTATCTCTTGCTACTTTCTTCGTTTTGAAGTCTATTTTGTCTGATACAAGTACTCCAACACCTGCTTTTTTCTCCTTGTTGTTTGCATGAAATATCTTTTTCCATCCCTTGGCTTTTAGTCTGTGTATATCTTTGGGTTTGAGGTGAGTCTCTTCTAAGCAACATATATATGGGTCTTGCTTTTTCATCCATTCTATTACTCTGTGTCTTTTGATTGGTGCATTCAGTCCATTTACATTTAGGGTGATTATCGATAGGTATGTACTTATTGCTATTGCTGGCTTTAGATTCTTGGTTACCAAAGGTTCAAGGTTGCTTCTTTACTATCTAAGAATCTAACTTAACTTTCCTGTTAAGTTATTGTGAATGCCGTCTGATGTTTCTTTATCTGTCCTTTCCTATTCTTCCTCCTCCTTTCTTTATATACTAGGTGTTTTATTCTTTGCCTTTAATTAGTATTTGGATGGTCTACCTTCTTTGGTATGATTTTATTTTCTCTGGTGACATCTTTTTAGCCTTAGGGGTGTTTCCCTCTAGAGCAGTCCATTTAAGATAACCTGTAGAGGCGGTTTATGAGAGGCAAAGTCCCTCAACTTTCTCTTGGGGATTTGTTTAATCCCTCCCTCATATTTAAATGATAAACATGCTGGATACAATATTCTTGTTTCGAGGCTCTTCTGTTTCATTACGTTAAATATATCATGCCATTCTCTTCTGGCCTGTAAGGTTTCTGTTGAGAAGTCTGATGATAGTCTGATGGGTTTTCCTTTGTAGGTGATCTTTTTTCTCTCTCTTGCTGCCTTTAATACTCTGTCTTTATCTTTGATATTTGTCATTTTAATTATTATGTGTCTTGGTGTTGTCTTCCTTGAGTCCCTTGTGTTGGGAGATCTGTGGGCTTCCGTGGACTGCGAGACTACTTCCTTCCCCAACATGGGAAAGTTTTCAGCAATTACTTCTTCAAAGATACTTTCTGTCCCTTTTTCTCTCTGTTCTTCCTCTGGTACTCCTATAATGCTAATATTGTTCCGTTTGGATTGGTCACACAGTTCTCTTAGTATTCTTTCATTCCTAGAGATCCTTTTGTCTCTCTCTGCCTCTGCTTCTCTGTATTCCTGTTCTCTGATTTCTATTCCATTATCAGTCTCTTGCATCTCATCCAGTCTGCTGCTAAGCCCGTCAATCGCTTTTCTCAATTCTGCATTGTCTTTCCCTCACCTCACTTCCTTCCTCAGCTCTTGCATATTTCTCTGTAGATCCTTTAGTATGGTAATGACTTTTGTTCTGAATTCTTTTTCAGGAAGGTTGTGCATTTACATCCCTTCAGTTTCCCTCTCTAGTGTTGTCTGGGTCTGGGTGAGTTTTGTTTGTACCATATTCCTCTGCCTTTTCATGGCGATAGAAGTAGTTGCTGGTAGGTGCCATGTATGTCAGCTCGGCTCTTTAAGACTTTTAAAAAGAAAAAAAAAGTAAAGAAAACGCCCACCAGGAGTAGATTCTGTGAGGATGCTGTAGGTGGCGCTGTCGATCCACTATTCTGCAGCCGTAGCTGTCCTGCTCCACAGGGCCCTTTGTAGCTCTGGCTGGGGCGTGAAGGAATGGGAGGTTGTTGATCTCTGTGGGAAGTCTGAGTGTGACTACTCTTTCCTAGTTGCCAGCCAAGGGGTCCGAAATTCCCCAGGACTCCCACCCTGCTGTACTGAGTGTGGTGGGACGATCATGGGCCCTTGTCTCTATGACCACTGAAAAAAAGCTTGCACTTTTCTTTTGTCCCAGGAGCCGGCTGTGAGGACCCGTGTGCATTCCCAAGCTCATATCCTGCACCCTCTGTCTCTCCAATCTCCGATACACCACACATTGTGTGTCAGCACACCCGGTGCAGATCACCAGGGCTGGTTATTTTCCATGCCTTTACTTACACTCCCTCCTTGCTCTGAATCCTCTCCTCCCGCTGGTGCGCTGGGGTCTGGGAGTGCTTGGGTCCCGCTAGGTCGCAGCTCCATATCTTACCTGCCTTGCAGTGTGCCAAGTCCTCTCAGGTGTAGATTCAGGCTGAGTGCTGTCCTGTATCTTCTGATCTCTCCTTTAGGAATAGTTGTATTTGTTGTATTTTCATAAATATATATGGTTTGGGGAGGAAATTTCTGCCGCCCTGCTCATGCTGCCATCTTACCGGAAGTCACCAATGTGATGTGTTTGATATTTTAAAAGCTATTTACAATTTTTAAAATAGGCTTTCTGTTATTTGTATTGATACTAATTTTGATATTTACCATTCTGCTAAATCATCAGTTTCTATAGAATTGATTGATTAAGAACATAATTCTATCATATACTCAATTCAATAATATTTGAAAGGAAATCATTGTATGTCTGTTTTAAGAGCTTTTTAAAATTAGTTTTGTTTCATATTGTATCTTATTACAGTGTTTGATATTTATAATTTGAGAGCCTTTGGTACAATGGGATCAAATAGTTTTAGATGCTGTTGACAAAAAGAGAAGTGTGCATGCAATGAATAACTTGGTAAGACATCTTTGGGTTCTGATTATTTTATGAAACAAAAGATAATATGTAAAATTTTACGGTCACAGTATAGAGAACATGGATATAGTTCTTTCTGCCCTCCAGGATCAAGCTGCTTGAAATAATATAAACTTAATGTTTATTTTGTCATGTCTTTTCCTCATTCTAAATAATATATATAAATACATTTTAAAGTTATTTGTTTTTTTTATAGTTATCTACCTTGGTTTGAAGTATATTACAAGCTTCTGAATACTCTGGCAGACTACTTGGCTAAGGAACTGGTAAGCTGTGTTTTTTCCCTATTTTGTTTTTATTGTGGTAAAATAGACATAACATAAAATTTACCATTTTAACTATCTTTAAGTGTACAGTTCTGTGTCATAAAGTACATTCACATTGTTTTCCAACCATCAACACCATCATGTCTAGAACTTTTTTATCTTCCTGAAAGTCTGTGATTTCCCATTTCCCCTCTCAAGTCCCTGTCAATAACCACTGTACTTTCTGTGTGAATTTGACTATGTACTTCATGTAAGTAGAATCATACAGCGCTTGTCCTTCCCTGAGTGTCTTACTTCACCTAGCATGTTTTCAAGTACATCCATGTTGTAGCATGTATCGGAACTTCCTTCTTTTTTAGCCTAATATTCCATTGTGTGGATGCACTACAGTTTGTCTATCTATTCATATTGGACACTTGGGATTCTTTGACCTTTTGGCTATTGTGAACAAGTGCATACAAATACCCGAGTCCCTGTGTTCAGTTATTTTGAATATATGCCGAGAAGTATAATTGCTGAATATGTTAATTTTATGCTTAATTTTTGGAATAGCCACCCATAATATTTTTCAAAGTGGTTGCACCATTTCACATTCCCACCAGCAATTCACCGGGTTCCTATTTCCCCATATCCTCCCAACCCTTACTCTGTTTTTGTTTTGTTGCTTATTTTTAAAATACAGAATTGTATTACTTTCAGGTGTACAACATAATGATTAGACATTTGTATACACTGCAAAGTAGCAGCACAATAAGTCTGGTTACCGTCTGTCACCATAGAGTTACACATTTTTGTTTCATGTAATGGGGATTTTTTAAGATTTATTTTCTTAGCATCTTTCAATTTGCAATGCAATATTATTTATGATAGTCATCATGCTGTACATTATAGCCCCTGGACCTATTATTTTATAAGTGGAAGTTTATATCTCCTGATCACCTTCCCCCATCTTGCCCATCCCCCCAACCTCCCTCCCCTCTGGCAACCACTAATCTGTTTTCCATATCTTTGAGTTTTGTTTTGTTTGCTTGTTTGTCTTTTTTTTAGACTGTATGTATAAGAGGAATCTTACAATATTTGTCTTTGTCTGACTTATTTCATGTGGCATAGTGCCCTCAAGGTCCATCCATGTTGTCACAGATGGCAGGAGTTCATTCATCTTTATGGCTGAGTAGTATTCCATTGTATATACATACTGTATCTTCTTTATCCATTAATGACCCTTTGGTTGTTTCAGTATGTTTGCAATTACAAATAATGCTGCAGTGAACATGGAGTGCATATATCTTTTTGAATTAGTGTTTTTATTTTCTTTGGAAAGATACCCAGTAGTGGAATTGCTGGATCATGTGAAAGTTCTATTTAAAAATTTTTGAAGAACCTCCGCAGTTTTCCACAGTGACTGTACCAGTTTACATTCCTACCAACAGTGTACAGCGGTTCCCCTTTCTCTACATCTTTACTGACACTGTTTCTTGTATTTTTGGTACTAGCCATTCTGACATGTGTGAAGTCATGTCTCATTGTGGTTTTGATTTTCATTTCTCTGATGATTAGTGATGTTCAGCATCTTTTCATGTCCCTATTGTCCATCTGTATTTCTTTGGAAAGATGTCTATTTGGATCTATCCAATGCTCTTTTTAATCAGGTTGTTTGGGTTTTTTTATTTTGGTTACTAAGTTGTATGAATTCTTTATATATTTTGGATATTAACCCCCTATCAGATATATGATTTCTGAATATATTCTTCCATGGAGTAGGTTATTTTTCATTTTGTCAGTAGTGTCCTTTGCTGTACAGAAGCATCTTAGTTTGATGTCATCTCATTTGTTTATTTTTGCTTTTGTTTCCCTTGCCTTTGGAGTCAAACTCAAAAAATAATCACCGAGACCAGTGTCAAGAGCTTACTGCCTCTGTGTTCTACGAGGACTTTTATGGTTTCTGATCTTCTGTTCCAGTCATTAATCCATTTTGAGTTAGTTGTTGTTTGTAGTATAATATAATTGTCCAGTTTCATTCTTTTGCATATAGATGCCTAGTTTTTCTAACACTATTTATTGCAGAGAATGTCCTTTCCCTGTTGGATGGTCTTGCCTCCAGTGTCATAAATTAATTGACCATGTCTGCATGGGTTTATTTCTAGTCTCTGTACTCCGTTCCATTGATCTTTGTATCTTTTTATGCTAGTACCAAACTGTTCTGAATACTGTAGCTTTATAATGTAGTTTGAAATCAGGGAATGTGATGCCTGCAGCTTGGTTTTTTCTCAAGATTGCTTTGGCTATTGGAATCTTTTGTGATTCCCTACAAATTTGGTTTTTTTTTTTGTTCTAATTCTATTAAAATAATTCTCCCAGTTCACGAGCACAGAATATCTTTTCACTTATTTTTATCATCTTCATTTTTCATCAGTGTCTTACAGTTTTCAGTGTACAGGTCTTTCCCCTTCTTGGTCAAATTTATTTCTAGATATTTTATTCTTTTTCACGCAACTGTAAATAGGATTGTTTTCCTAATTTCTTGATAGTTCATTGTTGTGTATAAAAACACAACAGATTTTTGTGTATTGACTTTGTACCCTGCAACTTTGCTGAATTCGTTTATTAGTTCTAACAGTTTTTTTGTTGTTGTTGGAGGCTTTAGGGTTTTCTATATGTAAATCATGTTGTCCACAAACATCTTCTACTTAGATGCCTTTTTTTCTTTTTCCTGCCTAATTTTCTATCTAGGACTTCCAGTTCTATGTGAATAAAAGTGGTGAGAGTGGCCATCCTGTCTTGTTCTTGATATTAGTGGAAAAGCTTTCAGCTTCTTGCTGTTGAGTGTGATGACGGCTGTGGGATTGTCATATATGGTCTTTATTATATTGATATACATTCCATTAATACCCACTATATTGAGAGTTTTTTATCATAAATCAATGTTGAATTTTGTCAGATGCTTCTTCTGCATCTATTGAGATGATCATATGATTTTTATCATTCTTTTTGTTAATGTGGTATATCATGTTGATTGATTTGCAGATGTTGAACCATCCTTGCATTCCTTGAATAAATCCCACTTGATAATAGTATCAGGTCCTTTTGGTGTGTTGTTGAATTCAATTTGCTACTATTTTGTTGAGGGTTTTTGTGTCTGTGTTTATCAGAAGCATTGGCTTGTAACTTTCTTTTTTTGTGGTGTCTTTATTTTGGTATCAGGGTAATGCTGGTTTTTTAAAATGAGTTTGTGCATGTTCTCTACACTTTGGGTATTTGTAAGAGTTTGCAAGGGATCAGTATTAAATCTTTGAATGTTTGTTAAAATTAACCAGTGTAGCCATCTGGTCCTGGACTTTGTTGGGAGTTTTTTGATTACTGATTCAGTCTCCTTACTAGTAATTGGTCAGTTTAGATTTTGTTTCTTTGCAATTCAGTCTTGGAAGATCGTATGTTTCCAGGAATTTATTCATATCTTCTGGGTTGTCCAATTTGTTGGTGTATAATTGTTCATAGTAGTCTGGTGTGATCCTTTGTATTTCTTTATGCAGTTCTTTGTGTTGATTTTAACTTCTCTTTCATTTCTAGTTTTATTTATTTGAATCCTCATTTTTTTTCTCAGTGAGCCTAACTAAGGTTTGTCAATTTTATCCTTTTAAAGAACCTGCACTTAGTTTCACTGTTCTTTTGTATTTTTTTAGCCTCACTGTAACTTATTTACATTCTGATCTTTTGTTATTTCCTTCCTTATAATAACTCTGGGCTTCATTTGTTTTTCTTCTTGTCGTTCCTTAGGTATAAAGTTAGATTGTGTCTTTGAGATTTTTCTTGTTTCTTAAGGGAGACCTGTATCACTATAAAATTCCCTCTTAGAACTCCTGTTGCTATATATCCCACAGATTTTGGTATGTTGTATTTACATTTTCATTTGTCTCAAGGTATTTTTTTTAAATTTCTCCTCTGATTTCCTTGTTGGCCCAGTAGTTGTTCAGTAGCATGTTGTTTAATTTCCATATATTTGTGATTTTTTTCCAGGGTTCTTCTTGTACTATGTCTCTAGTTTCATACTGTTGTGGTCAGACGGATGCTGGATATGATTTTAATCTTCTTAAATTTATTGAAACTTGTAACCTAACATACGATATATCCTGGAGATTGTTCTTTGTGCACTTGAGAAGAATGTGTATTCTGTTTTTGTATGGAATGTTCAGTATCTGTGAAGTTTATCTGGTTTAATGTGTCATTTAAGGCTGATGTTTCTTTATTGATATTCTGTGTGGATGATGTAACTGGGGTGTTAAATTCTCCTACTAATCTATTATATTGCTGTCAATTTCAAATTTTAGGTATGTTAATAATTGCTTTATATATTTAGGTGCTCCTTTGCAGGGTGCATAAATATTTTTAAATGTTATATCTTCTTGCTGGATTGACATCTTTATCATTATATGATGCCTAACTTTGTCTTTTATTACAGCCTTGTTCTAAATTCTGTTTTGTCTATTATTAGTATAGCTACCCCAAATTTTCTTTTGGTTTACATTTTCATGAAACATCATTTCCATCCCCTCACTTTCAGTCTGTGTGTGTCTGTGTGTATTTTTACTTATGAAGCAAGTCTCTTGGAAGCAGCATATAGGTGTTTTTCTTTTATCCATTCAGACCCTCTGTCTTTTGATTGGAAAATTTAGTGCATTTTCATTTACAGTGATTATTGATAAGTATGTGATTACTGCTATTTTACTAATTGTTTTCTGGCTCTTTTGTACTTCCTTT
Organism: Phataginus tricuspis; assembly: GCA_029783875.1. Taxonomy (NCBI): domain Eukaryota; kingdom Metazoa; phylum Chordata; class Mammalia; order Pholidota; family Manidae; genus Phataginus; species Phataginus tricuspis. The sequence continues at coordinate 576,954 of JAQQAC010018689.1, read as the reverse complement.
CTGCTTCATTCTTTTGTTTTCTTCCCTTTTGGTTTGATGACTTTCTATAGTGTTATGCTTAGATTTCTTTCTAATTTTCTTCTGAGTATCTTCTATAGTTTTCTGCTTTGTGGTTACCTTGAGGCTGACATTTAACAGCCTATATACATAATCTGTTTTAAGTTCCTAGCAAGATAAGTTTAAATGCATTCTAAAACTCTACATTTTTACTTCACTCTCCTACATTTTTTTGATGTCACATTTTACACCTTTTTATTTTGTGTATCCCTTGAATACTTATTGTTTTTATAGTTATTTTTACTTCTTTTGCCATTTAACCTTCATACTAGTTTTATTAGTGATAAATCCACACTACCTTTACTAAATATTTACTTTCACCAATGAAATTTTTACTCTCTTATGTGTTTTTGTTATTAATAATTCCTGTTCTTTTCAGCTTAAAGAAGTCCTTTTTACATTTCTTGTAGGGCTGGTTTAGTGGTGATGAGCCACCTTAGCTTTTGTTCATTTGAAAGGCTCTCACCCTCCGTCAGCTCTGAACAGTGGCCTTGCTGGTAGAGTAGTCTTGGTTGGAGGTTTTCTCTCTTCAGCTCTTTGACTATATCATGCCACTCCCTCTGGTCTGCAAAGTCTCTGCTGAGAAATCTGATGTTAATCTTATGGGTGTTCCCTTGTATGTAACAAGTTATCTCTTGCTGCATGAAGCTTATCTCTTTGTCTTTACTTTTCTCATTTTAATTACAGTGTATCTTTGTGGGGCTTTCTCTGGGTTCTTCTCATTTGGGGCTTTCTAGGCTTCCTGGATCTAGATGTCTCTTTCCTTCCTCAGGTTTAGGGAAGTTTTCAGCTGTTATCTTTTCAAATAAATGTTCTGCCCTGTTCTCTCTCCTTCTCCTTCTGGGCCCCTTGTAATGTGAATGTCATTCTGCTTGATGGTTTTCCATAAGTCCATTAAACTATGTTCACTTAAAACTTTCATTTCTATTTGCTGGTTGATTGGGCAAGTTCCACCCCGTCTTCCAGATCATTGATTTTTTCTTCATTTAGCCTGCTGTTGAACTCCCTTTGTGCATTTCTTGGTTCAGTTATTTTATTGTTCAGTCTGTGACTTCTCTTTGGGGCTTTCTTATATTTTCTGTCTCCTTGTTGAAGTTCTTGCTGTGTTCATCTGTTCTTCTCCAAATGCAGTAAGCATTTTTATAACCATTACTTTGAACTCATTATCAGTTAAATTACTTACCTCCATTTCCTTGAGGGCTCCTTTGTGTGTATCTGAGGTTTTATCTTGTTCATATTTGGGACATACTCCTTTGTCAGTTCATTTTGCTTGACTCTTTGTGTCTGTTTTTATGTATTAAATGGAATGGTCATTTATCCCAGTCTTGAAGGAATGGCCTTATGTAGGGGATGAATTCTATCATTGAATCTTGCCATAGCTCTTGGTTGTCTCTTGAATCTTTGTGTTTGTCTGAGCAGCTTGATTTATTCTTGATAGGTCCCTGTTGTTGAGAAATGACAAGTTCTGTGAGTCTTCCATAGAGAGGGTTCTTAGTCAGCCCCTAATTGTAGGCTTATTGGAATCTAGACCCTGAGGCAGCAGCTTTTGAGGTATACAGACATATACAGTCCTGTGGACCTGCAGTGGAAACCCTGTTGACCAGGTGATCTGGAAGTGGCTCCTTGGCAACAGTTGCAAAAATCATTGCTCCAGAGAAGGGTGTGAGTTCCTTTCTGGGATGTACTGGCAGGGTGTGAAAGTCCATGGGAGAGTACAAAGGTTGGGACCCCAGCTTATGTTGTCTGAGAGCACTCCATAGCCTCTAGATGTGTGATGATCCTGAAGCTTGCCCCTCAGGTGCTCCAGCACAAGTAAATAGGCCTTTTTCACAGGAAGACTGGGAGTGTTTTAGTCTGTTCTTTGCTTTTGTTCCAGACTGGTGGAGCCCAGAAATGCAATCCTCCCTGGCTACCAGAGCAAGGTGCTCATTGGGCATCCCTGTGTGGGCCATGCACTCTCACTGGCTCTGGGGTACTCTGTGGGCAGCATGGGGTGGGGCACTTGGCCACTGAGCTCTGGCATGACCAAGATGGTGGCATGGGGCAGGGCACACACACTGTTGCTAGCAGGTTAGAGAGAGAGTGCAAAATTGGTACCCACCAGTAGTACCTCAGTCCCTAGAGAGAGTCCTATCAAGCTCCTGACCCTCTGACAGATGCTTTAAATTTAACAAATGAATCTGCTTCATATTTGGTCCAAGAGCTTTTCAAACGGTTGCTTTTGTGATTGGTCTTGGGGCAAGTGAGTATGTATACCAATGCTTTAAGAGTGGAATCTCTGTTCTCCATAACCATATGATTCTCTGGATGTATGCCCCATTGGCTTTCAAAGCCAGACATTTTGGGGGCTCATCTCTTCTGGGGCAAGTCCAGGGTTGAGGTGTCTGATGTGGGACATAAAACCCTTGCTCCTCAGGGAGAAACTCTGTCCTGTGTGATCCTTCCAGCTGTGGGCTAGGTCACAGTGCTAGGCATGGAACTTTTGGTGAGACTGCCTCTGCTTCTCATACATGTCTCTACTATCCTTGTTTGTGGAAGAGCTATTCAGCTAGTTTTCTGAGTGAATTATTTCATATGTAGCTGTAGATTTATTGTATCCATGGGAGGAGGTAAATTCATTGTCTTCTATCCCTCACCTTGAACACCTTGAGCTGCCTCATTTTGTTTTTATAATAGCTATCCTAATGGGTGTGGCATCTGGTTGTAGCTTTGATTTGCATTCTTCTAATGAATCAGGAAGCAGAGCCTTTTCATATGTGTATTGGTCATTTGAATATCTTTGAAGAATGAGCTGTTGAAGTCCCTTGTCCCATTTTTATTGTGCTTTGTTGTTGAGTAGTAGGAGTTCTTTATATATTGAGATATGAATCCCTTATCAGATGTGTGATTGCAAATTATTTCCTCCTATACTATGGGTTGTCTTTTTACTTTGTTGGTAGTGTCCGTTGATGCACAAAAGTTTTTAACTTTGATGAAAGCCCAATTTATTTTTTTTCCTTTGTTAATTGTGCTTTTGGTGTTAGGTCAAGAAATAATTTCCAAATCCAATGCCATGAAGCTTTTCCTGTATGTTTTCTCAGAATTTTATACTTTTAGCTTTTTTGGGTCTTCAGCTTTTTTTCTTAAAAATCAAAGCAAAACAAAAAGTGAAGTTTGCTGTTGGAATAATGAATTTCTCTGGAATGATAACTTGTACAGTGTTCCTTGTATTCATGTTTTGATGTTTTTAAAAGGACAAATTTATAAAGATATTAGCTGTGCTATTTGATGTAACTTAATTCAAATAAATGTTTTTTTTTATCTTTAATGATTGCCTATTACTGATTTCTAATTTTCAAATTCAGGGTATATTTTCCTTTGTGGTCATCTATTTAAATTCTCATTTGATACTCTCCCACTCTTGAGATCACATTTTTCTTGGTTGTCCTGACATTGTTTTTCCTTTGTTTTTAGCTATTTCCTCAGCCTTTGGCTTTTTACCTATCTATACATAAAATTTTAATGTTCTTATATTCTTAGTTTTCTTTTCTCTTATTCCTAGACATTATTTGTGGACACTTCATACACACTCTTAGCTGTAAATACCATTATGTTCTGAACTCTAGGAATGATCTTTCTTAAACCAGATTATATTATTCCACTGCTTATGATCCTCTCAGTGGTTTCCTTTTTTCCTTAGAACAAAATCTAAACTTGTGTGTAGCCTGACATATAAGAAACATCATGATCTGGCTTCTGATCTGGCCAATTGGCTCCCTCTTTCCTGTGCATAATGTACTATCCAATTATTTTGAGCTACTTAAATTTCCCAGAACAGAACTCTACGTAGTTGTTTTTCAAGATTATAGATCACCCACTCATTACTGGTAGAACTTTAATCTTTTAATATTTAGTGTAAATATCTTTAAGAACAAACCTAAATTCAGCACAAGTGTTACTCCAGATACTTTTTATTAAATAGAATTAAAATGTATTATTAATAACTTATGGTGCTTCTTTTACTCTTCTAGTGGGCAATTTCCTAATTTGGCAATAAAAATTTATTATTATGACATAGTATTAAGTTTTTAATGTCTGTAGAAAGTCCAGGTGTGTGTGTGTGTGTGTGTGTGTGTGTGTGTGTGTGTAAATATTTCCTTCTCTACACTTGGTGTAATTAATTCTGTGAAATATTTACTAGGTCATTTTAACTTGAAGAATTTTATGTTGAAGCTATACCATCATTCATTTTCCTAAGAAAATAACTGGAAATAAAAGTGTTTAATTATTGTAATGAAAACTAAAACCAGGATTCCACATCATGATAATTTCTTCTTCTTGTTCTTTTGAGTGTACTTATGGAACCAACATTCATTGTATTAGTTGTCCAGATTTTGAATACTTTCTCTTGGAAACTCTTATTGATAAATTAACATGTACTTACTTGTCATATTGCCCCTGAAACTATCCATAATACTAGACTACATAAAAGAAAATACTATGTGTAGATCCATATAATTTTGGTTTTCTGATAAGAGGAAATGAGGGATACTAATTTGTGTTCTTTATTAGAGGAATTAATATTATAAATTCACAGTATTACATAACCAGAAGTAAATCTATAATTACAGTTTTTTTCTTTTCAGTTTTAATTCAGTGCCACAAGATTAAAAAGTACATATTTAGATAATTCAAGCTATTCTTACCTGATCAATGTCAGGCAGATACAAAGGATTTTTAATAGCTAGACTTTTAAAATTTTATGTAGCCATAGGAATTTTGTACAGATAAAGCATCAATACCGTTCAGAATATTCTGTGGCATGTTTCATTGTTTAAATGGTCAAAAGATAAATTCTTTATAGTCTTTCTTTTTGGTCCTTCTAAAGAGGGTTTCAATAGGCAATTTTGAGTGTACACTTTTGTAAGCATTTATGGAGATCTGAATTATTAAGTTTTGATAGTCAAGTTATAAGAGAAATTATGAGAAGTCATGTGTTTAATACCCAAATCTCTCAAAATTAATTATTATCTTTCCTTGGTATATTCTCCCAACATGAAGATTTCAAGAGACAATAAAAATTACATACATAAAAAGCTACCCTCATATATTTATTACTGGATTTATATGTGTAATTCAGAAAAAATGAGTGTATACATCAAGGTATATTATTATACAAATTCTATAAAGTAGATGTATTATGTTTTCTCTTTAATCCCATTTATTGTGGGTCAGGTAATGACTAATAGCTATTTAGGAAAGAAATATAATCTTTCTAGAATAATCTCTTTTATTGCATCTTAGTACCATAATCTTAGTAGAATTTATCTATTTCTTAAAAATTAGGTTTAAGATATTAAAATTAAAATGGAAAATGAAAGCATTCAGTGATCACATCAAAATTGTATTGCTATTTTTTATTCAGTCTCATTTTTTATTGTATTTAATGTTAATGATTTCCTTCTATAGATAGATCAGTATTTTATAATAATTAAATGTTGCGAAATACATATTCATGCCAGATAGAAATATTGCTATTATTCTTTCTGGATAAAGAAATTTGAGTATCTTTTTCATCTTTATTAGATTTAATTATTTTAATTTCATTTGTTTGAAACATTTCTGTAGAAAGCAGTTATATAAAACATGTATAATATAAGAAGACACAGTATATGATTTTATCAAATAGTTTTAACAGTATTTGCCTAGTATATATTTCATTTATAAACTGTACTTTTAATTTTACCTTAGGAAAATGATTTGAATGAAACTCTCAAATCCCTGTATAACCACCCGGTACCAGAGGCAAACACTTCTGTCCCCTTGAATGTGGTGAGTATTCAGTCAGCAATTTATTCCTGTAATTATGGCAGTTTCTCATGTAAGAACACAGGCACCTTCAACAAACTGTTAAAACAGCCCTTTCTGCTCCCCAGAGACTCAGTGCCTGCAGTATGGCACCAGGCTGTCTGACATGCTTCAGACATCATAATTTTGTATGTCGGATGTGTGTTTTGGTACTTGTTAAGTCAGAGGTATTTTTAAACTTTACACTAAAAGTAACCAGATCTGTGAGAATGTTCTGATTGTGAAAACATTGATTTTTCAGGTGAAATCTGTCTACAATGAGGAAAAACACACATACACACAAACACCCCCCATACACACATAAAACACCATGAACACACGTGAAACATCCCTTCTAAAATGAAAACATTCTAAGAATTGCAAATATAGCATGTAACTACATGATAAAAATTCTGGGTGAAAAATTCCTCTTTTCCCCATACTTCAGTACATCTTCTATATAGTTACTAAATACTGGAAGTATGATTAAAGTTTGTCAAAACAGTAAGCCTGTGGAGTATAGATTATTTACTGTGCCATCTATGTCTAAAAACAGTAATATTTTGGGAGGCTTAGTAAATGTTCAAAGTTAATAAAAATTTTTGATTTCTTTAATATTCTTCATTAATTTGGCATACCAAATAGAATGTTGAGATTTATTTCTGTTGATTTTGGTTCTTCCAAAGTAACAATAAACTGCTGTAAGGAAGAAAAATATTTAACAATGCAAGAGAAATTGAAAGAAAATAACCTGAAATGTAAAAGTATTATGGCCTTTTGCTTTTTTGCAAGATAAGGAAATTGTTATCATTATTATATGCTTTCTTTGGTAATAACTTTCTTCTTGCTTAAATTCTCCCCTATAATTTTGTTTAATAATAGTGTTTTCTTACATTATCTCATTTTTTATATTTCTGTCAGATCCCTAGTTCAGATACTTGGCACTTCAAGTAGTCCTCAGTCTAGAGTCTCTCTTTCCAATCCTTTCTACAAAAGACAGTCTAATTAAATTTCCTTAAGCTATACATAGTTCCTGTCAAAAACCTAACAGCTCCCCATTTTCTGAAGAATTCGTCCAAACTTTTGGTCAGTATTTTTGGACTATCTGCTTCTTACCCTCAAGCCAGCATTTCATTTTTCTGTCTCTTTTTTTTCTAAATTGATTCTCTACTCTAGTCACATTGTTCTCTTCATCTTGAATGAACATTATGCTTTCTCATTTGCACATTTTTTTTAATAACTAAAGCTTGTTTGTAGACTATCTTTAGTCTAGAACTAGCTCAATTCGGTAAGTTGGGAAACTCTTTTCATAACAGTTTAAATTGTTCTTTCTTCCCTGTGATCTCTGCACCTCTATGTCTGCATCCTCTTGCAGTGTACGGCCAAAATGGAAATGTTAGTAGTCATTTTAGTCATTTGGAGATCGGGAGCTGGAGTGCTAGAGATAACCTTGAATTTTAAACCCATATGTTGGTGTCATCTGCAGACCTCGAAGTAGGAATAATTGAGATACTAAAAGAACAGAATATAGAGAGGATAGAGCAAAAGATAAGGTCTTGAGGAGAGAGGATTAAAGATGGTGTGAGAGGTGAGACAGAGACCTCCTCCTAAAACCTCATATAATATGAAAATATAATAAATAGAACTAATCTTGAAAGAGCAACAGGAAAGAAGGCTGTGCCTGACTGCATACACCTGTAGGAAATAACAGACCTCACGGAACAGTGTAATGTACCAAAGCCATCACCTGGTGGGACCCAAGCCTTTCCCCCATCCCTGCTCACCAGCGGGAGGAAGAGAAACAGAGCGGGGAGGGAGCAGAGGCCTGGGACTGCTGAACACCTAGCCCTGGAGATCTGCTCTTGGAGCAAGAACCTATATCGCATGGTGCTCTGGTGATTGCTGGGGTTGGAAAGTTAAGACAGGTGGAATACCTAGGGAGACTGAGATTCCAGCTGCTTGTGGAAAACAGGGATCCATATCTGGCTGATCTGGGTGGACAGTCTGAGAGACTTCCTAACAGCGAGAGGGCTGCTAAAGGGGCAGGATTGCACAGAGCTAACTGCTCAGAAGAAAGGACAGATAAACAGAATTGTCTGGGTGCACTCTGCCCAGCAGGTTGGCAACTTTCATGATCCTCAGGCGCTCCAGCCCTTTAGCTGGCTATGCAGCTTGAAGGCCCCCCACTGTAATACACAGCCAGCTGTATCTTCCAGCTAGCCTGCACCTGGCTCAGGCTCGCAGACAGGCAAACCCTGCCCTGGTATCAGGCCAGCCAGAGGGAAGCCCTGCCTACAGCAGCTACAAACAAAAAGCCATAGAGGCTTACCATGTGTGTTGGGCCCACTGGTTCTGGCAGTGGAGACAGGCATAGTAGCCGGGAAGCAGGAAACAGCTCTTTCCCCCCTCCAGGCACCAGCACCAATCCCCTGTGATCCCTGACATCCCTCCAGGGGCTGAGTAGTTCCAGAGAGTAGAGTTTTGGGGCACTAGATGGCACCACATACAAATATGAAATGTCAAAGGAACCTGGTTCAAACCAAAATCTCAACAACCCCAGAAAAAGGGTCGAGTGAGACTGAACTAATAAATCTTCCTGAAAGAGATTTCAAAATAAAAATCATAAACATGCTCCTGGAGATACATAAAAATATTGAAGAACTTAGGAACGAATTTAGGACAGAGATCCAGTCATTGAGGAACACAACGGAGGGCATTAAAAGCAAATTAGATGTGGAAGAGACAATAAATGAAATAGAAATTAGAGCAGACGAATACAAAGTAGCTGAGGCATAGAGAGAAAAAAGGATCTCTAAGAATTAAAGAATATTGAGAGAACTGTGTGACTAATCCAAACGGAACAATATTCATATTATAGGGGTACCAGAAGAAGAAGAGAGAGAAAAAGGGATCGAAAGTGTCTTTGAGGAAGTAATTGCTGAAAACTTCAGCAATCTGGGGAAGGAGATAGTCTCTCAGGCCATGGAGGTGCACAGATCTCCCAACACAAGGGACCCGAGGACACCACCAAGTCATATAATAATTATAATGGCAAAGATCAAGGATAAGGACAGATTATTAAAAGCAGCCCGAGAGAGAAATAAAATCACATACAAAGGAAAGCCCATAAGACTATCATCAGACTTCTCAGCAGAAACCTTACAGGCCAGAAAGGAGTGGCATCATATATTCAATGCAATGAAGCAGAAGGGCCTCGAACCAAGACTACTCTACCTGGCAAGATTATCATTTAAATTTGAAGGAGGGATTAAACAATTTCCAGATAAGCAAAAGCTGGGAGAATTTACCTCCCACAAACCATCTCTACAGTCTATTATGGAGGGACTGCTACAGATGGAATTCTTCCAAAGGTTTAATAGCTGTCACCAGAGGTAATAAAAAGGGGTAGACAAAGAGTACAGAATATAATACCTAATATGTAAAGAATGGAGGAGGAAGAAAAGGAGGGGGGGAAAAAACTTTAGATTGTGTTTGTAATAGCATACTAAGTGAGTTAAGTTAGACTCTTAGATAGTAAGGAAGTTACCCTTTAATCTTTGGTAACATGAATCTAAAGCCTGCAATGGCAATAAGTACATACCTATTGATAATCACACTAAATGTAAATGGCCTGAATGCACCAATCAGAAGACATAGAGTGTCATTGAATGGAAAAAAAAAACAAGACCCAACTATATGCTGCCTACAAGAGACTCACTTCAAACCCAAAGACATACACAGACTGAAAGTAAAGGGATGGAAAAAGATATTTCATGCAACTAATAGGGAGAAAATGGCAGGTATTGCAGTACTTGTATCATACAAAACAGACTTTAAAACAAAGAAAATCACAAGAGACAAAGAAGGACATTACATAATGATAAAGGGGTCAATCCAACAAGAGGATATAACCATTATAAATATCTGTGCGCCAAACACAGGAGCACCTACATATGTGCAACAAATACTAACAGAATTAAAAGGGGAAATAGAATGTAAAGCATTCATTCTAGGAGACTTCCAACACCCCACTCACTTCAAAGGACAGATCAACCAGACAGAAAATAAGTAAGGAGATAGAGGCATTGAACAATGCATTAGAACAGGTGGACCTAACAGACATCTACAGAACTCTACATCCAAAAGCATCAGGATACACATTCCTCTCAAGTGCACATGGAACATTTTCAAGAATAGATCATATACTAGGCCACAAAAAGAGCCCGAGTAAATTAAAAAAGATTGAAAGTGTACCAACCAGCTTCTGAGACCACAAAGGTATGAAACTAGAAATTATGCAAAGAAAATGAAAAAGCCCACAAACACATGGAGGTGGGCTCCTAAATAACCAATGAATCAATGACCAAATAAAAACAGAGATCAAGTAATATATGGAGACAAATGACAACAATAACTCAACACCGCAAAATCTGTGGGAAGCAGCGAAGGCCGTGCTGAGAGGGAAGTATATTGCTACTTCAGCCATTGTGGAAAGCAATATGGAGGTTCCTCAAAAATTAAATATAAATATACTGTTTGATCCGGGAATTCCATGCTAGGAATTTACTCAAAGAATATTATTTCTCAGATTCAAAAAGACATATGCACCCTTATGTTTATCACAGCACTATTTACAATAGCCAAGATATGGAAGCAACCTAAGTGTCCGTCGGTAGGTGAATGGATAAAGCAGAGGTGGTACATATACACAATGGAATACTATTCAGCCATAAGAAAGAAACAAATCCTACCATTTGCAACAACATGGATGGAGCTGGAGGATATTATGCTTAGTGAAGTAAGCCATGCAGAGAAAGACAAGTACCAAATGATTTCCCTCATTTACAGAGTATAACAACAAAGCAAAACTGAGGGAACAAAACAGCAAGAGTCTCCCAGACTCCAAGAAGGGACTAGCGGTTACCAAAGGGGAGGGGTGGAGGAGGATGGTTGGGGAAGGAGGGAGAAGGGAATTGAGGGGTTACAATTGGCACATATGGTGTGGAGGGGATCATGGGGAAGACAGTGTAGCACAGAGAAGGCAAATAGTGACTCTGTGGCATCTTACTATACTGTTCGGCAGTGACTACAGTGGGGTATGGTGGGGACATGATAACATGGGTGAATGTAGTAACCACATTGTTTTTTTATGTGAAACCTTCGCAAGAGTGTGTATTAATAATACCTTAATAAAAAATATGTATACAAAAAAAAGGTCTAAATGCCTAAACAGGCTGTACGGAAGAAGAAAGCAGATGGAGTGATAGAGTTAGAAGGGGAAATTAAGGGCAAACTCAGATTTCAGTCATTGAAACCAAAAGGATGTATGGTTTATGGTTAGTTGGAATGAAGTATAAAGACCGAGGAAGAATGTCAGGAAAATGAAGAAAAGTTCTGATTTTTCTGAAAATTAGTGTCTTTGGAAGAGTTGCATTTATAAAATGAATCTTACACATTGTTAGGGGCTAAGAATATATAGGTGCTAAGATTGTAATAGAGGCAGCTATTGTAGAGTAATAATGAAAAATTAAAATATTCTTTCTTTAAATTTGAGCATCATATCTGTTCAGGAGTAAATAAGTATCTTATAAAAGTGCATTTCAAAAATACTGGATATTGAAATACTTCACCTTTGTTAATCAGAAACTTAAAGGCTGCGAGGCCTCTCAACACCTAAGATTAGAAGATTTTGGCTTAAATCAGTCACTGAATGTTAGGCAAAAAGATTCCTCTCTTTTGATGATCCCTTTTCTCCATTTCAAAAATCAAGCAAGTCAATATTTGAGAAAGTTGTTTGAGGAATCACATGAATTGGTGTATGTAGATAGCCCATAAAAGCTATTCACATGTTAGCTGTTAGTTAATTGATGTTTCACTTCATATGGAGAAGGTATTTTTTATTGTAGCTGAAACAATCATGTTAAAGGAATTTGACTATGTTCTCTGTCCACATTGGTAGTTATTTCTATTGTTTAAGTCCAATTCTTGTAGGCTTTTGAATAGTAGTCTGTAATAACTTTCAAATCTTGTGCATCTCAGTATACTATCTTAGCTGTTGGTAAATTCAGAAATTCAGCTGGTCAATAAAATATTGCCCTAACTTTGTGTAAAGTCCACTTAGTAATTTCATTTGATTTCAGCAACAGATTACTAAAGTAACGTGCCCAGTCCTATGCTGTTAATGAGGGGTAAAGTTGTAATTAAAACCTTTCTCTTCAATTGCTAGTAGAGGTTTTAGTTTTATGATGCAAATTAAAATTCATAATCATGGGAATTTTCGTTCCTTCACAAATGGAAATAAATTTTTTGTTTGCAGAATTTCTATTAGAAAAATCTGACAAGTCTTGAGAAAGTACTAATTTTCTTACAATTTCATCTTTCATGACTACTCCAGCTCTAATTAAATTTTTCAAACTTGGCATTATAACCAGGAGACTGTCACAGTGATTTTATGAAAAGTTAGTATCTAATGTAAATTCTGATTGTGAAACTGTATTTCAAAAATCATTATGTTCTTATATAGAGAATTCTACAGCAGTCTCTACTCTGAGTTGAGAATGAAAATGCTTTAAGATTTTTCTAGCATAAATTAGCAAATCACTTAAAATAACATTTATAACTGATATTATTTTCAGTGGATTGGACAATGTGCCTACTAAGTGAGTCTCAGACGCACAGCAAATTGTGTACACTTAACCTATGAAAGTAAAATATTCATTTTTTCTCATATGAGAACCAAAGGTATTTATTGGCAGTGAACAAGTTCTGAAAGATCAGCCCTTCCTGGTACCAGTGAGTTAAAAGGACATTTGCTTCTAAAAGTCACTGTTGAATTGGTAAAATGATCACTTATTTCACTATGACTTTAAGACTCACCCCAGTTCTTCTGGAAATGATAAATTTCATTCTTTTAAGAAAATTAATCATTTGGAGTATATTTTTTATTTATACTATCTTTTAAAGGATGGTGTCATGAAATACAATACTATTAAAAACCCCTCCAAATATAAGTAGCAAAGAGAAACCAGATCTATGCATGTCATCTGTTTAGTCAGAGTAATGTTAAAGTGCATTAACAGCATGAGATTCATGTCACATTTTTTATCAAAAGGTCTCAGGAAACCTTATTTCATATCGTTCTTTTACCTTGGAAAATATAGATTATGACTGTGTTAATTAGCCTGTTTTGAGTAGTTCAACTGTGCTCAATACTGTCTAGAATGTTTCTTTTCCAGTCTTTAATTATAGGACAATATTAAATACATCCTTAAGTGACTAAGATAGTAAAATAATTTTGGAGATTAATATGTATAGACAGTAAGAAAAATTTTGGTAATTTGATTGTATTCTGATTCTGGGTGGTAAGATTTGGGAATATTATGGGAAACATATAGATATATACACTATGCTTTTTCTATAATACATCAGTGAACTATTGCATTGCTTTGACTATTATAGAAGACTGATATTTATTTAGTGGGTATCTAAAGGTCATATTTTAGGATGAGCAATTACATTTTTAAGAAGTTTTAAGTATTTAAAAGTTAAGTTTTATTGCTACTCTCTAAATAATATAGTGACTAATATGTACAAGAGAAATTTGTTGTGACTTATCAGATAAATTCAGGAATCTTAGTAGATTCTGATATATTCTTAGGTAAGCAAGCCTTATATTTCCAGTCTTTCTAAACTAAATGCATTTTAAATATGAATGTATTTTTCAGTAAGATACTCATTTTGTCCTAAAGTTTTTTCAGCAATTTTAAAACGAAATATTTTTAACCAACGTTTAACTCTTAGTCTAAGAAAGTTACTGTTAAATCTCATATAAACCTGCCATTTCATTAAAGAATCTCTCAAATTCAACAAATCCTGATTGTCAGTCTTTGTTATTTATTAACTTAGTTGATAATTTTTCTTATTTTTATCTCAAATTATATACAAAGCTACCAATTTTAATTCTCCTTTCCTTACATGATTTATTTCTCTTGATTAGCATTCCTACTTCATTGCACCTGATGTAACTGGCCTCCCAACAATACCTGAGAGTGTAAGTTTTCTGTTTCTACATTCTTTACACCACTAATATTATGAATGTTATGTACTTTGGTCTTACTGTTTAAGAATTCCTGTACAGACAAGTAGAATACATACATTGTATTTGTATTTGTGAGAAACAATAAAGAAATGAGGAATAACTGTGTTATCTCTTTTTCTTCTTTATGTATCTGCTACTTTATCCCCCTTTTTAAAAAATTAATTAATTAATTTTATTTTGGTATCCTTAATCTACAATTACATGTGCAACATTATGGTTACTTAACTCCCCACTTCATCAAGTCCCCCCCACATACCCCATTACAGTCACTGTCCATCAGCATAGTGAGATGCTATAGAATCACTACTTGTCTTCTCTGAGTTGTACAGCCCTCCCCATGCCCCCCCCCTGTATATTATGTCTGCTAATCATAATACCCTTTTTCCCCCTTGTCCCTCCCTTCCCACCCATCCTCCCCAGTCCCTTTCCCTTTGGTAACAGTTAGTCCATTCTTGGGTTCTGTGAGTCTGTTGCTGTTTTGTTCCTTCAGTTTTTTTCTTTGTTCTTATGCTCCACATATGAGTGAAATCATTTGATGCTTGTCTATTTCCGCGTGGCTGATTTCACTGAGCTTAATACCCTCTAGCTCCATCCATGTTGTTGCAAATGTCTGGATTTGTTTTCTTCTTATGGTTTAATAATATTCCATTGTGTATATGTACCACATCTTCTTTATCCATTCATCTACTGATAGACACTTAGGTTGCTTCCATATCTTGGCTATTGAAAATAATGCTGTGATAAACATAGGGGTGCATATGTCTTTTTCAGACTGGGCTGCTGCATTCTTAGGGTAAATTCCTAGGAGTGGGATTCCTGGGTCAAATGGTATTTCTATTTTGAGTTTTTTGAGGAACCTCCATACTGCTTTCCACAATGGTTGAACTAATTTAATTTGCATTCTCACCAGCAGTGTAGGAGGGTTCCCCTTTCTCCACATCCTTGTCAACATTTGTTGTTGTTTGTGTTGTAGATGTTGGCCAACCCTACTGGTGTGAGGTGATATCTCTTTCATGACTTACATTCAGGTGTTTGATATATTTTGAGTTTACTTTTGTGTGTGGGGTTACAGGGTAATCCAGTTTTGGCAAAACCAGCTGTTGAAGAGTCTGTCATTTCCCCATTGTATATCCCTGGCTCCTTTATCGTATATTAATTGACCATATATGTTTGGGTTAATGTCTGGACTCTCTATTCTGTTCCACTGGTCTGTGGGTCTGTTCTTGTGCCAATACCAAATTGTCTTGATTACTGTGGCTTTGTAGTAGAGCTTGAAGTCTGGGAGCATAATTTCCCCTGTTTTATTCTTCCTTCTCAGGATTGCTCTGGCTATTCGGGGTCTTTTGTGGTTCCATATGAATTTTAGGACTATTTGTTCCAGTTCATTGAAGAATGCTGTTGGTATTTTCATAGGGATTGCATTGAATCTGTACATTGCTTTAGGTAGTGTAGCCATTTTGACAATATTTATTCTTCCTAGTCAAGAGCTTGGGATGAATTTCCATTTGTTAGTGTCCTCTTTAATTTCTCTTAAGAGTGTCTTGTAGTTTTCAGGGTACAGGTCTTTTACTTTCTTCATTAGGTTTATTCCTAGGTATTTTATTCTTTTTGATGCAATTGTGAATGGAATTGTTTTCCTGATCTCTCTTTCTGTTAGCTCATCATTAGTGTATAGGAAAGCAACAGACTTCTGTGTATTAATTTTGTATCCTGCAAGTTTGCCGAATTCAGTTATTAGTTCTAGTAGTTTTGGAGTGGAGTCCTTAGGATTTTTTAAGTATAATATCATGTCATCTGCAAATAGTGACAGTTTGACTTCTTCTTTACCAGTCTGGATGCCTTCTATGTCTTTGTTTTGTCTGATTGCCGTGGCTAGGACCTCCAGTACTATGTTGAATAACTGGGGAGAGTAGACATCCTTGTCTTGTTCCTGATCTTAGATGAAAAGCTTTCAGCTTCTCGCTGTTAAGTATGATGTTAGCTGTGGGTTTGTCATATATGGCCTTTATTATGTTGAGTACTTGCCCTCTGTACCCATTTTGTTGAGAGTTTTTATCATGAATGGATGTTGAATTCTTTCGAATGCATTTTCAGTATCTATGGAGATGATGATGTGGTTTTTGTTCTTCTTTTGTTTATGTGGTGGATTATGTTGATGGATTTTTGAATGTTGTACCATCCTTGCATCCCTGAGATGAATCTCACTTGACCATGGTGTATGATCCTCTTGATGTATTTTTGAATTCTCTTTGCTAATATTTTGTTGAGAATTTTTGCGTCTATGTTCATCAGGGATATTGGTCTGTAATTTTCTTTTTTGGTGCGGTCTTTGCCTGGTTTTGGTATTAGAGTCATGCTGGCTTCATAGAATGAGTTTGGAAGTATTCCCTCCTCTTCCATTTTTTTGGAAATCTTCAAGGAGAATGGGTATTATTTCTTCTCTATATGTCTGATAAAATTCAGTTATGAATCCCTCTGGCCCGGGGGTTTTGGTCTTGCATAGTTTTCTGATTACCGAATCAATTTTGTTCCTGGTAATTGGTCTGTTTAGTTTTTCTGTTTCTTGCTTGGTCTTGGAAGGTTGTATTTTTCTAAGAAGTTGTCCATTTTTTCTAGGTTTTCCAGCTTGTTAGCATATAGATTTTCATAGTATTCTCTTATAATTCTTTGTATTTCTGTGGGGTCCGTCGTGACTGTTCTTTTCTCATTTCTGATTCTGTTTATGTGTGTAGATTCTCTTTTTCTCTTAATAAGTCTGGCTATTTATCTATTTTGTTTATTTTTTCAAAGAACCAGGTCTTGGTTTCACTGATTTTTTTTCTATTATTTTATTCTTCTCAATTTTATTTATTTCTTCTCTAATCTTTATTATGTCTCTCCTTCTTGTGATTTGGACCTCATTTGTTCTTCTTTTTCCAACTTCATTAATTGTAACTTTAGACTATTCATTTGGGATTGTTCTTACCTGTTTAAAGAGGCCTCGATTGCAATATACTTTCCTCTTAGAACTGCCTTTGGTGCGTCCCGCAGAAGTTGGAGCTTTGTGCTGTTGTTGTCATTTGTCTCCATATTTGTTTGATCTGTTTTAATTCAGTCGTTGATCCACTGATTATTTAGGAGCATGTTGTTAAGCCTCCATATATTTGTGAGCCTTTTTGTTTTCTTTGTACAATTTATTTCTAGTTTTATACCTTTGTGATCTGAGAAGTTGGTTGGTAGAATTTCAATATTTTTTAATTCACTAAGGTTCTTTTTGTGGCCTAGTATGTGGTCTATGTTGGAAAATGTTCCATGTGCACTTGAGAAGCATGGGTATCCTGTTGCTTTTGGGTGTAGAGGTCTGTAGACGTCTGTTAGGTCCGTCTGTTGTACTGTGTTGTTCAATGCCTCTGTGTATTTACTTATTTTCTGTCTGGTTGATCTGTCCTTTGGAGTGAGTGGTGTGTTGAAGTCTCCTAAAATGAATGCATTGCTTTCTGTTTCATCCTTTAATTCTGTTAGTATTTGTTTCACATATGTCGGTGCTCCTGTGTTGGGTGCATATATATTTATAATGGTTATAGCCTCTTGTTGGACTGACCCCTTTATCATTATGTAATGTCATTCTTTATCTGTTGCTACTTTCTTTGTTTTGAAGTGTATTTTGTCTGATACAAGTACTGCAACACCTGCTTTTTTCTCCCTGTTGTTTGCATGAAATATCTTTTTCCATCCCTTCACTTTTAGTCTGCGTACATCTTTGGGTTTGAGGTGAGTCTCTTGTAAGCAGCATATAGATGGGTCCTAGTTTTTTATCCATTCTATTACTCTGTGTCTTTTGGTTGGTGCATTGAGGCCAGTTACATTTAGGGTGATTATCAATAGATATGTACATATTGCCATTGCTGTCTTTAGATTCATGGTTACCAAAGATTCAAGGGTAGCTTCTACTTTCTGACAATCTAACTTAACTCTTTTGTTAAGCTAGTATAAACACAGTCTGTTGATTCTTTATATCTCTCCCTTCTTATTCTTCCTACTCCATTCTTTATATGGTAGGTGTTTTATTCTGTACTCTTTTACGTTTCCTTTGACTGTTTTTGTGGATAGTTGATTTTGTTTTTTTGCCTTTAGTTAGTGTTTGGATGGTCTGCTTTCTTTGCTATGATTTTCTTTTCTCTGGTGACATCTTTTTAGCCCTAGGAGTGCTTCCATCTAGAACAGTCCCTTTAAAATGTCCTGTAGAGGTGGTTTGTGGGAGGCAAATTCCCTCAACTTTCACTTGTCTGGGATTTATTTAATCCCTCCCTCAAATTTAAATGATAATCATGCTGGATACAGTATTCTTGGTTCAAGTCCCTTCTGTTTCTTTGCATTAAATATATCATGTCATTCTCCTCTGGCCAGTAAGATTTCTGTTGAGAAGTCTGATGATAGTGTGATGGGTTTTCCTTTGTAGGTGATCTTTTTTTTCTCTCTAGCTGCCTTTAATACTCTTTCCTTGTCTTTGATCTTTGGCATTTTAATTATTATATATCTTATTATTGTCTTCCTTGGGTCCCTTGTGTTGGGAGATCTGTGGGCTTCCATGGTCTGAAAAGCTATTTCCTTTCTCAGCTTGGGGAAGTTTTCCTCAATTATGTCTTCAAAGACATTTTCTGTCCCTTTTTTCTCTCTTCTTCTTCTGGTACTCCTGTAATGCAAATATTGTTTTGTTTGGATTATTCTCACAGTTCTCTTAATATTCTTTCATTCCTAGAGATCCTTTTATCTCTCTCTGCCTCAGCTTCTCAGTACTTCTGTTCTCTGATTTCTATTCCATTAACAGTCTCTTGCACCTCCTCTAGTCTGCTCTTAAGCCCGTCTTTCAATTGTTCCATTTCTGCAATGTCCCCCCTGACTTCTTCCTTTAGCTCTTCCGTATTTCTCTGTAGGTCCATCAGCATGGTTATGACTTTTATTCTGAATTCTTTTTCATGAAGATTGTTTAAATCTATCCCAGCAGGCCCTCTCTCTGGTGTTGTCTGGGTGATCTTTGACTGGACCAAATTCTTGTATCTTTTCATGGTGATAGAAGTGGTCGCAGGCAGGTGCCACGTGTGTCAGCTGGGAGAACAAAGTCCCTTCCTGGTTGTTGTTCTCCTTGCCCTTCTCCGCAGCCTGTGCTGGTTACCCACAAACCCGGAAGTAGTCTCTGGGATAATCCCCTGAGCTGCTGTTTGCAGGGCTGCCCTCAGGCTAGCCTAGAGCACTGCAGGGTTTTGCAGCCACGCCGGGTGCGTTCTGCACCCCTTGGTGCCTTCCCGACCTTGCTCTGGCTTCTGCGGCCCTTCCCGGTTAGCTGCACGCCCACTGGTAGAGGGGCCACTCTCTCACTGTTCTGCAGCTGTGGCTGATCTGCCATACCGTTTGCAGTGCTGGCCGGGGGGAATGAATGGCAGGCTGATTATCACTGTGAGGGGCTTCGGCTGTGGTGCTTTACCCAGCAGTCAGATAGGGGGCTCAAAATTCCTCTAGATTCCCAGCCTGCTGGGCTGAGTGCACTGGGACCATTTTGTTCCGCTCTTGGGCCCTTGTCTCTTTAAGTCTTTTAAAAAAGCGCCCGCTTTTCTTTTGTCCCAGGGGAGCCGGCTGTGCAGACCTGCTTGCAGTCTCCCTCTCGGATCCTGCCCTTCCATTTCTCTAATCTCCAGTACACCATGCAATGTGTGTCTGTGCTTCCGATGCAGATCACCACAGCTGGTTATTTAGCAGTCCTGTGCTTCCACTCCCTCCCCACTCTGATTCTTTTCCTCCCACTGGTGAGCTGTGGTGGGGGAGTGCTCGGGTCCCGCCAGGTCGCGGCTTTGTATCTTACCCGCTTCATGAGGCACTGAGTTCTCGCAAATGTAGCTGTAGCCTGTCTGTTGTGCTGTATCTTCTTGTCTCTCTTTTAGGAATAGTTGTATTTGTTGTATTTTCACAAATATATATGGTTTTGGGAGGAGATTTCCGCTGCCCTGCTTACGCCGCCATCTTCAACCAAGTCTCCTACTTTATCCCTTTTAATACCTGGTTGTAGGTAAGGAGATTATAGAGAAGAACCGTTTCTGTCATTTGGAGCAGTTCAGTGCGATCCTGTGTACCCACTTAGGTCCTGAGTGCCCCTTGGTGGGGCAGAGGGGACGTCTCGAGGTGACTTCTGTCAGTGGGGAAGGAATGCCGGCAATGGGGGTGTTTGCACACCAGTAGTTACTTTAGTAGCTCACATAGTATTTTAGATTCCTAGTATCTATCTCTGTTCAGATCTTAACTGCTTGTACTTGTTTTCCTGATTTTTAAGTAATATATGTTTTGTAAGGCTTGAAGGGTAACCTACAAGAAATTATACAAAATGCTAAATTCTGCATTTTGAGTAGAGTCCTACAACTGTAGCCATACTAAAGATATTTTCAGTGTCTAATAGTATTACAAATTAATATTCTGTAGAAAGGCTTATGTAGGTAAGTGGAAGCCTTTGACAGACATGGTTTCGGATGCTGGGAGACAGTAAATACTCCATTATGTAATTTTTTTGGCTTCCCTTGGAAAGAAAAAAATGAATCAATAGAAATAATCAAAAGTGAAGGAAACGTCAACAGGAAAAAAATGTTTCCATAAATTTGTACTTTCCTTGGAGTTCTTACTGTTCTTCCAAAGATGTCTCATACATCCTGGGTGTCTGGTTCCCAGAAGCATGTGGATGTTGATTGAATAAAGTCTAGAAAGACAACTGTGCATTTTCCCATATCAAACCAAGAATATCAATGGTGTTTTTAGTATAGATGAGTCCAGATAACTCGTATGAAAAGACTACATTAGCTTGCTCATAATGTGGGCTTGAGATATACCTTCTAAACTCACAGGTCTCTTAATAGGGTCTGAAGTCACATGCTTGTGCACTGTGGGGCAGGTGCCCCCTCACTCCCTGTTACATTTCCCTTGTGGTGATTGCCTTGACGTGCATGATCCCTTCATTTCATTTAGTACAAAGTCAGTTACTCCCTCTGCTTTCTCCTCTATTTATCTTTATTACATTTACTAATAAACAGCTAAAAGCTTTATTTAACAAGCCTTACTTTTTTTTGAAGGCTATTACATTGAAAGTTTTAAAGAACTATTCTAAGAAAAATATTGCCACTGAGAATATACATTTTTATATCTCTGTTTAGCTATCGTATTTCAAAAAAGTCCTGTTTGAAGGTGGGTGAAGCAAGGCTATGAACATAAAGCTCATTCTGTGTTGAGGAGTCATTTCCCATCTAGAAATTATTTTATTTGAGATTATAGGAAACATTTTAGTGTTGAGTGCTGTAAAACAGACTTTGTGCATACGGTGGAGTTGGAAGGTACTGAGGTAGACTTCAGAGGCAAAAGGAAATGAGCCTGTCCTCCCACATGCAGCACTGCTCGCTGACGGCTGTCAGTCCTATTTAGACACCCTGCCATGATTGCCAGTGTCCTGGTAAAGTGTCTACCTTTCATAATTCAGAGAAGCAGCTGGGCTTGTCACTGTCCTGTAGAACTGAAAGTTTAAGCCTTTTAGGTGGTGGTACCTGCTCTGCTTTTCCATTCTTTATTATTGCTCATTCAGTCCCTTAAGTACTTTGTTGCTTTCTGACGTGCTTAAAATTTTAAAACATTAAGGAGAGTTAATGTAGCTTATCCCAATTTTGTTCTAATGTAGGGGAAATTATTTTAAGTGTTAAATCAAGGGATCAAATTAGACTAATACCAAATTTTGCTTGGTTTTGGTACAAAGCAGACCCAATGTTAGATACAAACAAGGGATTTTCCTCAAGGAGCCAAAGATCTGCTTTGTCAATCCTCTTGTCTTTGGGGCGCCTTATACATAGCACAGAGTATCGGACAATGATAGTAGCTGCCAAGTGATTGACAAACAGAACAGCTCAACTGTATTTTCTGGAACAGCAGTTCTCAAAGTTTAGCATGTGTAAGAATCGCCAAGAATGAAAACAACACATTCTTGGGGTCATACTCTGAAGATCACAATTCAGCAGGTCTAGGTTGGGGACCACTAAATTAGCTTCATAAGTACTTGAGGAGGGAGGGTGGGACTGTGTGATCCTTTGATTGCTGTCTGAGAATCGTTTTCCTGGAGTAGGATTACATTTCAAATAGGAATAATATGTTGTTAAACATGCTTCATGTGGTAGCAGAATAGGACTAAATTTACTTTTAATGCATACCACTTTTAATAACATCCTTTGTGTTTGAAGACTTTTTGTAAGTGTGTAAAATATTCTCCTCTGTGGTTGCCGTGAGCTGTTGCTCACACAGTCTCTCTCACTTGTGCAGAGAAATCTCACGGAGTACTTTGTTGCGGTGGATGTGAACAACATGCTGCAACTGTACGCCAGCATGCTGCACGAGAGGCGCGTCATCGTCACCTCCAGCAAGCTGAGCACTGTGAGTACTTCTCACTTCTCCTTTGAAGCAGGAGGTGTTGAGCGCTTCACAAAAAGGCCTACCAACCTCTGCAGATTTAGAGATGTTCTCTGTGTGCTTGTAAGACAGTATCTACATACTTTTTTGATACATGGTTTTAATCTTGCTCTTGAAGTACAAAAGCCTAATTTATAGAAGGCCTCCTCAGATGCATTAAGTCAGGTTAATTATTTTTTCTTATCAGGAGATGAGAGTGTCGGTTTTTTTTTTCTTTTTAACTCTCTGGAGTTCATTTTAGTGCCTTCTACAATATAAAGAATTCTTAAGAGCTATTATGAGATCTTTATTATTCACTTGTGTTTTTTTCCATTGGAGCTACTTGAAAGAAATCAAGGGGCCATGATAATAGCTGCTATCCTAACCTGGTAATAGGTAGATTCATCTTGTTGCCAAGTAGTGGTTTGGGAGTAGATTCTATAATAGTTCTGATTTGGAGGAGCTCTTCAGACTGATAATAACTTAAAAGTCCAAGAAGTGTTGTTTTTTAATCAAAGATTTTATGCCGTTCACTAAAATGTTCTCTTGTAAGGTCTTCATGACAATTGTAAAGGCAGTGAGAATAGGAGTTTTCTTGAGTCGTTGAACATTTTTCTAAAATATTTTCCTGGATTCCTAATTTTTTTCTACTGTAAGCGTTAAAATTTTAATATTTTTTACTTCAAAAATTGTAATGTAAATTTAAATACAGTTTTGGGTAATTTATAAGATAATTCTTAAACACCGTTATTTAATATTGCATGAATTTGCTTCCTTACAAATTTGGCTAATTGATAAAAGACACTATGTTTTGTTCTCATACAGTGGAAATCAAAACCTCATTCTATAAAGTTTTGGTATTTTAAAGTAGAGGGGGTTCAGATTTCTCTAGGATATCTATTTAGAGAAAGGTCTTGTCAGAGAGATTGAATGGTCACCAAGGCCAAAAGCTAACTGGAGCAGGTACTGTAAAACAGGGTGGCCTGATGACAGGTAATTTGGGGTTATTTCCATTACTCTACAATTGAAAAAGAATACAGTTTTGAGATTTTGAATTGAAATATCAATATGCCCACTTTTCCCCCAAATTGAAAATATATTATTTTACATATTGAAAACGTGATATGCTTTTAAAGGAGTAAGTGTAGAGAAATTATGTACAGTTGGCCCTTGTACAACACAGGGATTAGGGGTGTTGGCCCCCATGCAGCCTGAAATTCGCATGTAACTTTTGAATCTCTCCAAATTTAATTACTGATGGCCTGCTGTTGACCGGATTAAAAAGTTGGTTAACACACGTTTTGTATGTTACATGTATTACATACTGTATTCTTACAATAAAATAAGCTAGAGAAAAAGTTTTTTCAAATTGTTGCAAATTTCCAAAAAATGTTCCAATAATTTCTTGAAACAAATCCTCATCTAAGTGAATTTGGAATTCAAACTTGTGTTGTCCATGGGTCAGCTGTAGTACTACTGGAGAGCAGGGGCTAGGCAGCGGCACATGTAAGGATTTGCATTTTCTTAAAGTGATGTTGAGAAATTCACTCTAAATCATCTGGTGCTTTTTATATGTTTGCTTTCCTGCTGTTTTAAACTTATCATTGAAGTAAAACCATTCTTTCGTCTCCCTCTTCTCTTCCTCTTTATTTTTAAACTTGATAAAATATTATAAAGAATATTTCTACATAGGTATTGTTCTGAAGATTAAAAAGATTGTACAAACTGTCTTGGAGGCCTAGGAACTAAATTCTCATCAAGATTAATTCATGTGACAAATACTTCTTATGCATCCACCATGTGCCAGGCACTTTCCAAGGTCCTAAGGATTCAGCAGAAGCAAAGCAAAGTCCAGCCAGTCTTGGAGCTTTCATCCAACTGGTGAAACTGATAAGTGAATGAATACATAGCGTTATGTCCTATGTGATGAGTAAAGCCGTAAGGAATAAAGTGAGTGCCTGTGTGGAGTGTGAGGTGAGTCAGGTTTTTCAGTTTATATGTGTGGCCTGGAAGCCCTCTCTGTGAGGTGGTATCGGAGCAGAGATGTAAGAAGGTGCGGAAGGAGCTCTGTGAGTGAAGGCACAGGAAACATTAAAAATAAGGCTGAGTATATGTTTTTGTAAAATACTGGTATTTCTCTTTGTTGTAATTTATGAACATCACTTAATGGCTGGTAATGTTTCTTTGACTCAGTTTCTTCATGTGTATACTGGAAGAATGGGAGTGGTAGTAGTTTGAATCTCATAGGATTGCTGTATATACACACACACACACAATTTTGTATATAGAACATGTATACTATATATACATATGTACAATAATATACATGTTTACATATGCATGTGTATATACACACAGGTGTATATGTATACACATATGCACACATATATACATATTTATATATACGGAGTGTGTAGAATTGTATTTGCATAAGACTCAATGATTATTCAGTGATTCTTAACTACAAATTTATAATAGACTGGCTCTGCAATTTAGAGTAAAAATTAACATGCCAACCCTTTAACTTTATTTGAATTAAAAATACGTAATTTTAGAGGCTTGGTGTTATTCAGGGAGTTGTTTCCTATGTTTGAGGTAAAATACTACCAGTTGTTCATGACGTGTCATAAAATTCGATGGTGCTGTCACCTTGAAGCTGTGCTTTGGTTCACTCTCTGGGGCAGCGCAGCAGGACTGATAAACGAAGCATAATTCAAGTGTGTCTCATGATCTCCTTACCCTTTCAATGTGGGGGAAGCTGCTTTACTTGATTTTATCTTGAACTATTCATATATATTTATATATCTGCTATAAATTCCACGCATAGTAACATTTAAGGTCAAAGACTATTACCATAATGTAAATTAGAAATAAATTATTTTTTAGAAAGCGTTCAGTGAAATCTCTGAAACATCCAAGGGAGGAATAAAGTATCAGTGATTTGACTTACTTTTAAGCTTTTTACATTCTTGTTATGTACATTCTCATATTAATTGTACTCATTTTGTTTTATATACCATAAAGTTTATAATGTACTTAATATTAATGTAAGGAATTGTTTTACCCATTTATCATTTTTTAAATCTATACCCAAATGTTTAATTTTACTTGAAGAACATATAAGTTAAGGTAGCTTTGCATTCATAATTTTATTATAGTTCAGGAATTTTGTTTGGATTTACTCTTGACATTATTAGAATCATATTGGTCAACTTTACAGCTTCCTCGGATTTTAGTGTTGATACACTGGTAGGGCCTCAGCTACTTGAGGGTCTGTTTCCTTAGGTGCTGTTTGTAGCTAAAATTGTAATTTGTAATTATCTTGATAAACTAAAAATTTTTTAAATTAGTTTTGAGATGTGTTAGCAAAAATATCTAGAGTATTGTTACATTTTAAATGTTTAATGGGTATTTTGCCCATATATGGTATAGTATTTTGTTAGGGCCCATAGTATATTTTATGGGGTTGAATTTAATGAACTGGGACTTAATAAGATTTGTGTTTATTCTATTGGTATGTATGTTATCAGGTAAACACAGAAGGGTTCCTGGTAATCCCAAACAAGAAAACTGATTTTATACATGCTGTAGGCAGGCCCTTAGCTGTCTAAGGCCCTTAGCTGTCCCCACGTGAACCTCGGGCAGACTAGCAGAATGTATTCAAGCAAAGGAGTAAATGGTGTCACAGAGTCTACCAGCTGACTGACTTCCGCTCTGTGAGCACAGGCAGGGAGGAGGGCTGCACAGGCACGTCCTACCAGGTCCCTCAGGTGTGCTGTTCTGTCACACCGCTCCGTCACTGCACCTCACCAGGCTATCTCCAACTAGTCAGCTAGGGCTGTGCATTTTGTCTACAACACCCACCCCCACTCACCCCCAGCATCTGACAGGAGCTTTCTCATCATCCTGTCAGTAATATGTTAACTACAGTGTATCTGTGGCCTGTAGAAGCAGGTGGAAGAGATGCTTCTCTTTCAAGCTGATGTCTAAATGTTAGCCACTATTTTGACCAACATGTAGTTGGTAAATATCACCTCTTAAAGTCTTACAAGCGCATTAGTTATAGGCTCTGAGGGCTGGAATTATGTTAATAAACTGTAATTTCTTCCTTTGTTGTAATTGCCCCCAGGCATTACAGCGTATGTTTTTCTCTCCTTCTCTTATTAATTCCATCAAGGGCATATACAAAAAGAAATCTTGCAGTCCCCAGAAAATCAGCTATTAAAATGTAGATTTTATAGGCTTAGGTAGGCTGAAGGGGAATCCAGAGGATTTTCACCCCTCCTTCTGGATTTTATATAGCCTTCATTTGGCTCCTACTGTGCCACCTCTGTTAGCATTTAATCTGAGACCTGAAACACAGAGAGCCATTCTGGAGACTGAGAACTGAGTGGTTGGTGAGAGAACAAAGATTAACCAGGTCTGCTTCCCAGCTCAGATTATTGAAGGTGTTTCTGCCCCTGTGTTTTAAAGCTGCAGCAGAGTGGTGCAGTTAAAAATTGTTATCAAGATCTCTTGGGGAAAGAGATGCTAGGAACAATTTTTAGATTTTTGATTCTTCCCAAAGCCCACGGCAACCAGCTGAAGCTGTTCATACGATTTCACTCAGCAGTGTAGTTCTGGACATGGGCGCTGCCATTTTGAACATTGTATATTCATTCAGTGCAGAGTGACTGTGACTGGAGTGTGGAAGAAAGGCTGTTGAGGTCATCATGTAACATGTCTTTTGGAGAAATGTAAGGAGGTTAGGAGAAAACTTCTGAGAAAGGACAACTGGAGGTGTTTGTATCTCTGGCTCTTGTGATAAGAGTTTAAAAGGTGAAAAATGTAATACAACCATTATAGAATTAACTATAATCATATCACATGTATTATAGTTATATTGGCTGTCTAATGGGTACATTGAGTTATCATTCACTACATTCTGTAAACTGTTCTTACAGCTACACTGGTCTCACAAAAATGGCCTCAGAAGATGGCAGCTTCCTGGGGTATTTTCTGTACAGAATGACTGAATTTTGTAATGCTAGTGATGTATCAGCATTAAATATAAGACAAATTACATGTGTTTCTGTTTCTTTAGTAAAACTGCTATTGAGAGCAGTGTGTTTACTTAAAATTTTAAAGGGTGCCTTTATATTTGTATGTTTTTAGACAGAACATGTATTTTTTTATTTTGCCATTAGGCATCTTTTTCTATTCTGATGAGCTTCTGTGGGTTCTGTGCTGCAGTGTGACTCACCGTGGACGTCTTACTCACATTTCCTGTGCGGGACTTAGCATCTTCCTCTATAATCTCCTTGTCCTCCTGCAGGGCGTTGATGATTGGCCTTTCTCTCCCTTCCCCACTTACATCCTGTAGATCCCACCTTTTTAATCCTTTCTTCTATGACTCTGTTATCCATTCCAACTGTACACAGGCAATTATCATGCCCACAAGTATTATTTTCAGACCACATATACTGAATACTAGCATTATCTCCATTTACATAAGGTGATAATGATTTTAGGGGTAAGAATTATATAGTTCATATTAGGAGCTAGTCACCTCTCTGAGCAATTTATTTAGGTTAATTTAATCAGCATTTGCTAGGCAGTAAGGACAGTTGTTATCCACAGTGGACAAATGACAATAAGGATTTTGAGAGCTTAGAGAGAGTAAGTTGCCCAAGGCCACAGAACTAGTAAGCGGCCTGACCAGGTCCTTCTGACTCCAAAATACATGTTTTCAACTGCTGTGCAGTTTTTCCTGTTACAGTGACATCTTCTAAAACCAAATGCTTATTTATGCTCTGCCCCAATATAATGTTCCTCCCCTGTAAGAGCTTCTAATCACCCATACTGAAGTCTCTTTTTTCTTCTTTTTCCAAGTCTAGTCAACTGTCCATCAGAAACTCTCATTTGTCCCTTTCTTTCATTTTTAATATGTGTTACCACATATCTTCTGTTGGAACTTTCCACTTTCTCATCCTTCCTATTCATTCTATATGCAATTACTCAATCCTTCAGAATAGAAAACATCTATTGATAATTATTCATTCTCTATAAAAGCCTCTATCTGGTATTACAAGCTGCCCCTTTTCTGGCCCTAATCTTTTTTTTCCTAATTTTTTCCACTACTTACTTGTCCATTTAGGTTTCTAGACAAGGAACCCCTCAGGGCAGGGTTCTTATTTGATTAACTCCCTACAGTACACCTAGCTCTTAGGGCAGTGCTGGTATATTTTAGGCTTTTAGCAATAATTTTTAGTCAATGTATGAAATTGCATTTTTTGCTCTTCTTCAAATGTGTTGTGAATGCTCCTGTGTCCATTCCTCTGAATGTTTTCCCAAATCTGGTTTGCGTTTCAGAGGCCTAGTTTCTTTCTGTAACTCCTGTTAACTTTTTTATCCCTGAACCACTGTAGCACTTACCACATACCTTTCTCTCAAGTTATAATTATTAGTGAGTTTGTTGAATTATAAATAATTGAAATAAATAAAAGATAAATTTAATTTAAATTGTGGATATCAGAGAAAATTTTTCAGTGAAATTTTTATTAATTATATTATGGTATGCAATATGAAGTGTTCACTGAAAAAGCCAGAGTAGAAACTCATCTCCTTGACAAGTAAGACTTTGTCTCTGTCTCTTTGGCATCTGTCTCTTGTAACAACAACAACAGTAATAACAAAAGTTTCTTCATAAATTCTGAACTTAATAAGTTAGAGGCTAATTTCCATCTAGACTTTGTATTTAGCCATTTACTCTAGAGAATTTTAATTCTTTAAGAAGTCTACACCAAGTTTGTAGTTCCTTGGGGAAGAAGTTACTGGTTCATCTTGAACTCTTCAGCTTCGTTAATTTCTCTTGCTATATTGACTCTTGTTCAATTTATACAGGAACTTGTTTAGGTATCTTCTGGCCTTCATGTAGTGAACATAACATTTTTTTCCTATAAAAAGTGTTCATTTATTCATTCATTGAATCAGTCCTCATTTATGGAACACCTAACTTATGCCATGCAGTGTTCTACAGGCAGGACAATGAGGTCACAGCCTCTCTATCAGTCTGGGTCCAATCAGGAGAGAGAAACTGCACAGTAATTTGAACAAAGAAAGTTTAATATAAAGAATTGAAAGCTATCATGTGGGATTGGGGTTGCAAGGGATGGGCTAGCCAAAGTGGGGAACCCTAAAGAATATAGGCATTGCAGGTAAAAAGCAGCCCCTGACCTTGAGGCTGAGATAGAGCATCAAGGAAGAAGCCCCACCTGGGCCTGAGGTCCAGACCTGGTCAGAGAGAGCACAGCTGTGGCTCACTGGCTGGCAGAGAAGTGGCTGTGTGCCACATTGACAGACTTTGCTGGACACTTGCCCTATGGGGTGCCTGGAAAGCTCCTTGCAGAGAGGCACCATCTCTCAGCTTGCTGGAAAGCCACCTGATGGGAAGCTCTCCAGGGGAGATGTCTCACTGGAGGCCGTCCCTGAAAAACCCACTGAGGGAGGGTGGAACCAAGGGGGCTGCTGGCCGCAGGACTGCTGGTAGGGTGTGCCAAAAGAGGTGCTGGAGAAGCTCTCTGTGTTGCAGGACATGGCACGGGAGAGGCTGCATGCACTGACAGTACCAGAGGCACTCCTGAGAAGTTGCCCATGGCAGGGGAATGCTGGGGCAGCCTCTGGCTACCTAACTTGCAGGAGCCAGGTGCCATCATGCCAGCTGTTAAATGGTAAAAATATCTAGAGGGCACAGATCCAGTTTCACTGATCACACAATGAGAGATACATTTGAAGCTGAGAGGCAGTAATAGATAACTGGTACAGTCCACCCCTTTGGACACTCAACTTCCATTCACACTCTTCTATACACATTTGTACTTCCTACACAACAAAGCACATCTATATGTCTAGCTAATAAGATATAACTGTCCTCTTTATAAATGTAAAAGGATACACCCTTTCCCCAAAATAATCACAATCTCAGGAGTCACTGTATCCTTCTCTTTAAATTCAATTACAATCACATTTAATTTTCTGTTAATTGCTAACAACCTATATATAAAGTAAAAATGTGAAGTAGAAGAAAAAATGGTTAGCAGATAAAAATAAAGACACACTGTGAATGGTAAATTAAAAATATGTGAAGCTGCTATAGCTCTTGTTTCTGTAACTGATCATGATCATATTGTTATTTATGTCATCCTTCTTTCATTACCTGTTCCATATTTCCTTCTCCTTCAGCCAGAACCTCTGCTGGTTGGTTCCTTTACCTGGCACAGTGATGCAAATTTTTGTACCTGAAAGGTCTGAGTCCTCAATAGTCTGCCTTTTTTTTTTTTTTAATTTTTATTGCTGTAGTTTCCCATAAACCTTTGTTATTAGGCATGGAAGTACCCAGATACCCAGAGGTGCCCCAGAGCGTCCCCTGGTTCCAGACACATTCCTCCTTGCCTCTATTATGTAAAAGCAACCCAATTTCCCTTTGATCATTGAGATCAATCTTTCCAGCCAGTAGAGTATTTAGTCTGTTGGTTCAGTGGCATAAGGGACCCAAAGCAGCCTGGTGGCGGTCTCACCTTCAGATCCACGTGGAAGCACTGTGTTTCCTGTTAGGAGATGAGGTCTCCACGTCAGAAGAGCTGTAAACGCTGGGACAGGAAGTGGGATTCTGCAGGTGGGTCATTGAGTGTTAACAATGAGAGGGCCGCTCCCACTTCAACCCCTTGATCCCTGGTCCCCTGTATTCTGGCTGTGGGAGAAATGACACCATAAAAAGATCTCTGATTCAGAGCATATTCTGCATCATATAAAACAGAACGCCACATTTTAAGGGTGTTATTTCACAACTGGTTCCAGGATTGAGGAATCAGTAAGCCACTCCACCTTTCAGTTAGGCCAGTTGCTTGTGTTTTAAGTCTAGGTAAGACCAGTTAATTTTACAGGGTTTATTTACTTTGCTGTTAAATGGTACCTTGATGAGAGTCGATGCCATAGGAAATGCCATATTGACAGCTTGTCATTCTGTGAGTCTGACAGTAGTGGTACTGGCAGAAGCATTACGGGCAGAGAAGACAAATCCTTATCCAGAATATTTATTCCAGTTGAGGATGAACCTCTGCCTCCTCCCTGATGGAAGAGGTTTAATGTAATTAACCTGCCACCACATAGCTTGCTGATTGCCATGGGCAGTTATTGCACAAGAAACCTTCTGCTACGAAACCACCTGAAGAAAGTACCGGATCTTATGCTGGGTGTTACTGGTGCTGTAGGGGCCCAGATCCATTATGACAGGCAGCAAAGGGTGAATTTGCTGAGAGGCAGTAAATTGAAGTGACAAAGTCCATAAATCTAATACCTTACTGTGATCTACTACAGTGGTAAAACAGTATTATGGAAAGAGCAAAAAATAGTCATCTGAGAAGAAAAGAAGGACCTTTATTTGATACTGGTAGAGTTTTCCAAAGATAGAACATAAAGGTATTGATTCTTTTGTGTATTGATAAATATTATTTTCCAGGTGTTATATACTGTGTATTTCAAAGTTATTTATGATTCTATAGATATAACTTTGATTCTGTAGAATCATAAATTAAATACAAATAAATAATGCAGTGTCAATGAAACAAGGCCAATGTGATAAGAACTTAATATGGTAGGAGGGAGAGTGGTTAAGAGTTGACTTCAATATGATACCTGGATCTTGAAAAGAATTTATGTTCTGTGTGGGAAATATTTACTCATTTAATGTTTCAGTGTGTGTGTGTGTGTCTCTGTGTTTCTCTGTGTGTGTGTATGTGTGTGTGTGGAGTGAGACAGAGAGAGAGAGAAGTCACGTTACAAAATACAGTTGGAGAGAAGCAGGACCAGATTGTGAGAAACATGTTTGCTAAATGAATGGCTTGAATTTTATCCAAGAGCTTGTAGGGAGGCAAATGAGGTACAAGATATGGCCAGTTTTCTTCTAGGGACGATAACACTGCTGGCATTATGAAAGAATGAATGGAGAAGGGAAATTCTGATTGATAGGAGTGTAGGTAACCTGCTGTTGCTATAGTAAAAGCAGATGACTAGCTCCTGAACTAGGCCAGTGACCATGAAAGGCAGATGAAGTTGGATTTTAGAAACATTTCTGAGTAAATGCTGCTGGATGTAGAGCCTGCTTGAAAGTAGGTAAGGAGGAGGGAGAAGTGTAGAATGATTACATGAAGGACTAATCTTCATCAAGTATGTATTAGTATCTGCTATATAATGAAGCAGAGCTTCCCGTCATTTACTATCAGTAAATTGTAACTATAGTGTGTGTGTGTGTGTGTGTGTGTGTGCGCGCGCACGCTCATATAAGTTTATGTGTAAATATTTACATATATTTGCATGCTAAATAAACATTTATGCATGTTATATATATATATAAGGGAATATTATATATATTTTTAATGTGTATAATTATTTGTTCTCATTTAGTCACATGTAACTTACAAATTATTAGAGTTGTCCAACCCCATATATAAGGATTTAGAAGTTACTTTGTCATTGCTCCTAATGGTTTGTAATAAGTTTTACTTTGTCTCTAGTGAGAGATATTTTAAGTTATGACTTTCAAAGATGCCTAATAGTTAAAAAATACTTTCAACCAATTGGATTTTATTTAATGGTATATAAAATATTGTCCTCAGATACGATGATAGTATGAGTATATCAAAATATCTTCTAAAATTAGAGATTTGCATTTCAGCCCTTCCTACTGAACCAAATAATTAAATGGTTCATATAAACCATTTAATTTCTTTACCCTGAAGTTTCTTGCCTAAAAAAAGGAAAGAATTAAACAGGCATGATCTGTAAGTCCCTTTCTAATTGTTAAATGCAGTGATTCTTTAATTGTACTGTTTATTTCTTAACTCCCTATATTATGTCGTCTTTATTAATTCACGTGAACATCCTAACCCATAGTCCTCTAGCATCTGAAGTCTAGAAGTTTGTGAGAGGAGAAGATAGATACAGTTGAGTGATGGTACTGTTAGACCCCTGAATTTTGGTGGAAAGATAGATGAGCCTTCCCTAGGAAAAACAAGCTGCTATTGAGTTAATTTTGAGAGTGAGAAGTAGAGAGCAGTGAATTTAGTAATGGGGGGAGGGTCTGTAGGGAAGGAAATGTGTTTGAGGGCCCTGGCGTGTGTTAAGGGGATAGCTCCAGAATCTAGGAGTTGAGATGGGTACAGAGGGTAACTGGGACGTAAGCCCCTTAGAGGGCAGAGGTTTTCGTCTCTCTTGTTCATTGATTACTATATCCCAGGACCAGTAATAATGCCTAACATGTTTGGTGTCCCACTTGACTAGTTGTGTGATCTTGAGTAACTGGTTTAACTTTGCCTGTTTCCCCTGAGAAAAATTCAGAATATTCTGCTAAGAAAGGCTAATAGAACAGTGACCGAATGTGAGGTGATTAGAACTTTCCAAAGGATTTATTATGATGGCAAGAAGTCAGGATGAATTTTTAGCAATGAAGCAATAGAATGTACCATCCTATTAAGATGAAGAAAGAGAATGAAGTGTAAAATAATATTTTAGCATAAAATACTAAAAAATAAAAATATACAGCCAAATACTTTCTTCATTATATTGCTGTTTCTCCAAACATTCCCTTATAGCTATCACTTACTTTGAATATTGGAATTTTGCTTAAGTAAGAATATTTTATAGTCGGGATAATTCTGTAGTTTCCAAATACCCTGCTGCTACCTTTTGGGGCTAAACTTTTAAATGTGAATGTAAATTAAACATGTTTAAACAGATGGTTTCTTTATGCTTTCCACTCATTTTTTTTTCATTCCATGAGGAATTTATCACATTCCCATCTGCAGCAATTTATTCTGTATACCTGTAGCTATTTATGGTGCTTACGTTTCTTAATTAAATACTGATTCAGTTGAAAATCAAATGAAGTCTCTCATCTGTTCGTGTTGGATTTTGTGCTTAAGTACGTTCTTAGGGAACATAAATTTGCAATAACTCTAACTCACACAGAGCTCAGTGGAAGTGCGTAGGGCTTCTGTGTAAGACTGAGGCAGTCTGGCTAAGAAATCGAAGACTAGGACACTGGGAAGGGTGATGCTGCCAACGTGGGCCGGCTTGGAGAGTGTGTGAGTCACAGTCGTGCCGCTTCTTAGTGTGGCTGTTGTACCAGGTGGATTTCTTTCCTTCTCTCTCCGTGGGACTCTAATAATATGTTGTTTCCTGTTTAATTGCTTAGTTTTATTGGTAGGCTGCTTGCCTCTAATAATACAGTTTAAGGAAAAAGGAATAAATGAGATTTCATATCACAAAGGGAATTTCATTTGGCTTCCAGACAAATATACTTGCAAACATGGATTGAGACAGTAACTTGTAGAACTTTTATTGATTATATTTTTA
Organism: Phataginus tricuspis; assembly: GCA_029783875.1. Lineage (NCBI taxonomy): Eukaryota > Metazoa > Chordata > Mammalia > Pholidota > Manidae > Phataginus > Phataginus tricuspis. Next base: position 542,141 of record JAQQAC010018689.1, on the reverse strand, counting down.
ACATTTTCTGACAGAATCTGTTCTATTGTCTTTTCACAGTGTTTCCTTGTGTGCCTATTTTATCACTGGAGTGTATGAGAATAAATATCCCCAGTGATTCGAATTTGCATTTGCACCATGTCAGATCAGTTTGTACAGTAAACTCTGTGAAAGTTAAACATTCATATGCATTTAACAAAGGTAATAAGGAATTATTTTGTTAAATCTTTATTTGGTAAATTAATTTTTCTCTGGAAATTGTAGTCTTATTGTGTACCATTCCTTATGTATTATTCCTTTAGTCCAGGGTATAGTGGCAGGGATATGTTCTAACTCAAACACTGAAGCTCTTTGCTTTTGTGAAGAACAACTGCAGTATTAAAGAAGCCACTGCAGAATATTAGAAAAGCAATGTGGAGTTCTGGTTGTATCATGAACCAGACAGAATTTTGGGTGATTGTAGTCCAAAGAAATAGGACTGTCATTTCCCTTTAAGTTTAAAGGTTCAATACATCATAAATAACTTAAAGGCTTTAAGATGTGTCTTCTTAATTGACTTCTAAAATAATCCTACTTTTTTATAGTACTCTGTTGTGCAAACCAAACTTTTAAAATACATACAGTTTATTTCCTGAATGTGTATAGCTCTCAAAGCGTTCTTGGTGAATAGTTTGCTGTGACAGCTCTCTCTGCAGAGGTATGGACAGGTGTCATCCAGAATAAAGCTGGCATCTTGGCCGCGTCCCAGAAGGCTCTCAGTGCTGAGCCTGCTTTCCTCCTGACTCACCTCCTGCAGCCCTCCTACCTGCTACGGTCCCTTCCCACCCACCTCCCGGCTCCCAGGGAAGATGCCAAGCATGTGTCCATCACAGGGCTTTGAGGGGGTGGGGAGGGCACTGTTTCATCTGCCAGAATGCTCTTCTCCCCAAATAGTAGTAATTGGCTCTCTTCTTTCATTTGAAATGTCACCAATCAGTGTTTGTCCCTGATCCTCCTACCTAAGTGCCTGTTTCACCCTCAGTCCTCTTACCCTGCTTTAGGTTTCTTCATAGACCTTACACCTGACTGGCACGTATTTCACTTGTTCATTGCTTGCTTTCCATGGGATGTAAATCCCATGAAAATAAAGACTTTGTTCAGTACTGTGTTTCCATTGCCTAGTAGAGATTTATGACAGCATATAGCAGATACTCAAAATTTTTGTTGAATTAAGCAAGAAAATTATTACAATACTTCCAGTTGAAGTTATCTAATGTGTTTAAAAACTTTTAGAGATGGTCTTTGGATGTATTTTGAAGGGGGATCTGAATTATAATCCAGTTTTAACTACATGTATGGGGGGGAAAAGTGCTTAAAGATTACCAAGAATATAAAAGGTTAGAATTGATTTGATTTAAGAATAAAGAATGTTAGCTCTCTCAGAAACAAGGCTTAGAGGTCATCTAGCATATGCTGCTTATTTTAAGGATTAGGAGGCTGAGATTGGGTTATATTTGCAGCTATGCCAGGGGCCTTACAAGAGTCTTAGTGGCAGAGATGTAACTTTGTTTATGATATACCTCATCCTTACTATCTAACCAGTATAACTTAAGATATTTCTAGTAAATTTATTTCTTCTTAATTGTACTTTTTATTTAAAGATTTACTATCTCTTTTACAAAGTGAATGCTGTAATAGTATTTTCTCTGATTTCTCGACATTTAGTCATTGCATGCTGCTAGGTGGATATGCTTCTTTCTTCTCTGGAAATCTCTACTTGGGTGTCTCACAATTAGCAGAATCAGTATTTGCAAAAGCAGATTCCTTAAAGGTCCACCTATATCTGATACTTTTTCTATATAACTTTAAATAATTCATTCTAGTTGCTTAGTCCACGGACTATGGCGAGGGAGGGTAGTGTTTTTATCTCTGCCTGTCATCTATCCCCTATATTCAGAAAGCTGCCAAGTCTTATAGTGTTCCTTTCTTTCCTGGTAGAACTTGATTGGCAGAGATAACCCTCCATCAAATGCTGACCATTGAAGAAATTGTGTGACTCTGCTTATCATCACAGAAACCATCCTCTAAGAAACTAGCCAAACTCATCATATAATATTGCACCTTATTAGCAAATAATTCATAATTTCATTTAAAGATGACCATTAGGGGTATAGGAAAGTGTGTAGCATTTATAGAGTGCTCTGGACTCTGGGTGTACCCACTAAAATAAGTCAGCCTTATTATAATTCCTCATTTTGAGAATGTATTTTTCCTCTAGTTATATTGTTAATTATTTTCTCAACAATAAAAAAAGGAACACTTTTCTTTTTTTTAGAGGTTTTAAATGCACTTTTAAAAAACATCTATTTGTAGATGGAGATAATTGAGTAAATTAGCTGCCTTTTAAAGCAGCTTTTTAATTACATAAAGTATTTTTGGCCCATTGGGTTATGCTGAAGGAATGGAAAGAGTTAATATAGCTTTAAAGATGCCTGGTTCACAGCCAGGGGGTATCTGAAAGCTCTTGGAGAATTTGACAAGAACTAGATCAACCCTATTTTCACTTCCCTCTGGTTCAAATATGTAAGATAAATAAGTCCATGGTTTGTAATGTTAAATGGAAGTATTTGAATACCTCCTAGTGGCTTTCATTAAGTAATTGTAAAAATGATGTTTATTAAAGGAATACTGTAGATAAACTATTAAATCTTTTAAATGCAAAGTAGTAAAACCCTTTAATGATAGCATCCTAAATGGAATCATAATATATTGTTTGCCTTATGAAATCAATTAAAAATATAACTGGAAAAAATATATATTTGACAGAAATCAGATTATTTTAATTGATTTTTTATTTAGTGATAGTTCCACTAAAACATAGACAAATATTGCTATTAAAATTGAATTGCTTGAATACATTTTCCTTTTATATTAATTTGATTACTATGTGCAAGCTTTAATTTCTTTGCATAATAAATTAGAAATAATGGTTTATGGAAAGTGTGCTTCTTTCCCAAATGGTGTTATTTTTCACTTCTGATTTTCAAATTGAATAAGAGGATTTTTTTTAGTAACCTTAAAATTTGGACTATAGCAAAACTTTAAAATGATGAAGAATACTGATTTAATCATTGCTTTAAACATTAAAACTTGCAGAAATTTAATTTAGAATGTAAAGAAACTTGCATGGAAAGAATTCTGATGAGGGTCAGCAGGAAGGAGAAAAAAGAAGTGATACCTCTTTGTTATGCATTAAAAAATAATTAACCGATTGCCAAAACAAAAAAATTAAAATAGCAATTACCTTTAAAATAGCATCCATGTATTTGCAGCTGTTGTGATATAAAACTATGAAACAAAATGTTAATCTGAAATGAACAGTTTAAATATGAAATGATGATATACTTGGCTTCCTGCAGTACAGCTGTCAAGCTTGGGCAGTTCTCTGGTCAATAGTGACATTCTATGTGTCAGTGAACAGAGTCTCTTGATACCGTAACCCACAGTTCACACGTTACCGCAGCTCCAACTGTCGAACATTCAAGTCCCCTGGTATTCTTGCCACTTCCAGAATCTCCTGACTGGCTCATGTTTCATTCTTTGGCAATTTGCCCTAATGATATCCCTCGGGGGCTTTCAGCCTCTCTCCCTTTCCATGTTTAATCGTGGCGTATGCATCTGAGTGAAGCACACATCGTGCAGCTGTGCACACTGTGTTTCCTACAATTTCTTCTTCAGTTTTACTTTATTTATTGTCCCCATTTTGGCCCCAAACACTGTATTTTCAGTTAATTATAATTGCCAACATAAGATGCCTGAGAAGTTGATTTTGCTCTTTATATATTTTTCAGAGAGTCTTCGAAACAGGACATTCTAATTGCAGAATTGGTGAAGATAGGTGGCTAGGTCATTAAAGAAATTGTTTTGTGATTATCGTTAATCCTCGAGAACTTGAGTGTGCCCTTCTGCTTGCAGGGAAAGCCGCTACTTACTGTTGTCACCTTTATGATTGTAGTTAACTGCCTGTCTCCACGGATCAGCTGCGCTGCTCTATCCAATGTATTGGCAGCATATATACATCCCGGTGCTCCCCCAACACCTGCTGGACTACTGCTGGTAAGCTGACCCCCAGATGCCTACAACTGCAGGCTTGTGATCAGAAAGAATCCATTAGTCTGTGGGTTAGGTAAGCCTGGGGTTTGTGTATGTAAAATATCTAGGACGGAAATCTCTGAAATCTGACTTAGGGATTAGTAAGAGGTTTTAAAAGGTGCTTTTTTAAAGGGCAGAGTAGTTCCTCCCAAAGGTGACAAAAATGTATACTTGGCAAGCAGAGTTCTTTGGGTTTTGTGTTTCTTCTGCAGTCATTTAGGTAATTAAATGCATAAATAGAAATGAATAAAATCTCAGCTGTAGTTAGGAAAAATGGTACAGAAGTTACAGTATCAGAGAACACGGCATCGCAGGTGTTAGAATTAGTCTGTAGTCTGTCAGAGAGCAAACTGTCTCTGGCAAAGCGCACTTTCCTTTACCCCTCTTCCCCCAGTAGCACAGTGAGCCCCAAATACCAGCAAAGGGGTTGCCTCTCCTATAGGGATTCCCTGAGTTTCTGGTTTAAATCAATGTCTCAGCCTTAAGTCACTATGCAAAGCAATGTTGAAAAGTGTTGGGAGTAATTCTGAAAGGCTTTCTCCCAGTGATCTCACCCAGTCTGAATGCCACGATGCTTCTGTAGCTTCCCTGCTTTTTCCTCTGGAGGAGTCTGTGTACTGCCAGTGAGGCTGGGTGAGGATGAGACATCCAGGCAGCAGCCTGAGGGCCCTCTCCGGGCTGCAGGGTGCAGGGTCACTTCACTGTGCAGGTAGGCCAGTGTGATGCTTGAGGAGTGCATGAGATCTTTTTCCTCTAAACATGCATGTGCACATACACACAGAGGGAATAATTTTTACCATAATGTGTTTGTTTATAGCACAGCAAGTGTTATTTCTTAAAAAAAGCTCTTTTAGAATCAAAGTATTTATTTAACTTTATTTCATGAAAAGCAGATCCCTTAAAGTATTTGAAGATTAAGATGATTTGAGTTCATACATCGAGTTTTTTTCACTATGTTTCTATGACTAGCTCTCTTCAGAACAAGGGACTGTAATGGCTGCACATACACTTGGCCACCTGTTGTTTATGCCAACATGCTGGGTGTCACCACAGCATGGCAATAAATTAGTATTTGTAATGCTGTGAAGTAGGTTTCCAGTGATCTCCCACTGCCATTCTGCCTTTAAGTACTAGAAAGGAGAAACAGTTTGGCAGCAGACTGTGGGTATACAGGTTAATAATATTTTAAAGTGTCAAGCATGCAAGTCTAAGGGTAAAGCTAGATTTTAAAATAAGCTGTTTTGGTATTCATTTTAGAGTTCTTTTCTCTGACCATGATACCTAGGAAATACTAGTATCCTTGAAGGCAGGAATTGCAATTTATTCACATTGACATATGCAATAGATCTCTGCACAGAGTGTTCAGTAATTAAAACTTATTTTAAATAATTTTTACAAAAGCATTTGAAAATATATTGAAATTATTTTTAAGAATATAAGAAAAGTTAGTGGTTCAGAAACTAACACTTCTAAATTATGGGATTCAGAATTATATTTTATGATATGTAATGTTAGTGCCATTTTAATTTTTCTATTAAAATGTCCTGACCTCTTAGGAGGTAGTATCCCTTTAGCTTCAATTCTCTGTAGTGGTCACATAATTTAAGACATTCTAAAATACTGTTTGGGAATGACCCTGTGACATAGGTGGTTCTGCCGATTCTTTGCCAAGATACCTTTCTCATACGTTCAGACTGCCATCAGGTCTTCCTCCTTCTGTCACTTCCACTGTAAGGTAGGAAGCTTGTTTTATATTTCAGTCCCTGGAATTTCTTACTGGCTTCTAACTTCTGAAATAGCCTTTAGGACAAGTTCTACCTGCCTCCATGGAGACACTTGCCTGTCCAGAGAGTGATAATCAAACAGGGAGTTATTTGAAACTTCCTGTACCTTAAGGTCACTGTGAAAAGCTCAGCTCCTATCATAGAACTGGCAGTATATATATATTTTTCTAGAAATAGCTGTCTGAGGCTTTAGTTCTCCTCCACTGTCAGAGAATTCTATGGACTAAACTACATCCTAGGGAAAATGGTTCTCTTCCCTTTGCATCCTTGTGAATGATCCTAGAATCTCACTGATCATATGCAAAAGAGAGACAAATATTAGAGATTATTCCTTCAATCTCCTGGTTTTTGAATAAAGAAATTTTTATATTCCACTTCAAAAATAGCTCCAGGAAGGTTTGATAGTGGTAGATGCATAATTGCCAAGTTTTCATGGTGACTAGAACTTTCTAAATCCTGAGGGAATTCTAGCTTGGAGTGTCTTTGCTTTCACACCTGGCATCTCTGTTGTGGTGTGGGCCGTGGAGAGCCAGAATGCCATCTTGTGACCATGGATGAATATAGCATCTTGGTCTACTAATGAAGGCTCGCTCATTTGTTAACTCATTCTTCAATTAACCCACCCACTTACACATCAGACATTTAGTGAGCACCTGTTACCCACCCCAAGAGTAGTAATGTAGTAAGTAAGACTTAGTTTCTGCCCTTACAGGATCCACAGGTAGGAAGAAATTCATACAAGTGTACGCATGTGCGCACACATTGAATGTGCCCATACGTGTACACACATGCACACGGGGAGCACAAGAGCAGTGCTGTGGTGCTCTGAGGTTTATATTGGAGGCACAGAAAGAAACATGGATGGGACACATAAGAGGATGTGGCCCACACTGCCTGGTAGGATAGGAGGCTGCTGGCAGGATGACACCATCCTGCATTCCCCCTTCTTCTGTCATGTAGGGAGAAATGGGAGCTTCTACTTAATGGGTATAAAGTTTCAGTTACATAAGGTATTAAGTTCTAGAGATATTCTGTATACAACATTGTGCTTACCATTAACAACACTCTCCTGTAGACCGAAAAATTTGTTAAGAGGGCAGATCTCATGTTAGGTGCTCTTACTAAAAAGGTGCGAGAGAGAGAAAGAGAAAACCTTAATGTGGCAAGTCTGATCTTGCTACACACTCTGAGCCTTTCTTTCTACCTAGGAGATAGTGTGACTCTAATATCAGTAAAATTATAGTCTTTCATTATTCGGTCAAGAATTGTTGAGTCACTTTTTATTTAGGCTATCTATCTCCTTTCCATGAAAGGAGATTTAGCTTCTAAGAGAATAGTTAAAAAAAAAAAACAATTATGTTGTCTAGACTACCATAAGTTAATAGTCTATCCCATGGGTGGTCTCTAAGAAAACCTAAGAAAGAAGAGAGAAAGCTATTAAGGTTAAATGCCACCCAAAGAAGATAGCCATAGTAGAGCCTTCCATACCCCATCTTTTCAAAGTGACTTCACTGACAGAAGGATCTGCAACAGCTTATGGATGATAAAACATCTCTGTTGCCAAGAATCTCTTCCTTACTTATTAATGCCATAATCTAATTAGGGGATTTCAGCTAAGGTTGCAAAATTACTTTTCATGAGATTTGGCTGATTTAATATTAGGATGTACACAATCCAGTTTTCATGAGAAAGAAATAACTATTCACAAATCTATATTCTATACAGCATCATAATTATTTTAGGAAATTATGATCTAGATTAATAATGTTTGCAGTTCCAACATCTGTATGTCTTGAATTTTGTTAGAAATTAGTGAAATAAAAACATGCAGGAACACCTTGTGACATTGTAGAAAAAGTTTCAAGTTACTTTATTATTAAGTTCTGCATTGGTTTAGAATTTTTATTCTAGTTTAACAATTTCTATAAAATTATTGTTTGTATTTCAAGAGATTACTAGCTTTCATGAAGTTTTAAAAGCATTATCATAGATGTATTTCAAGGGGCCTCAATATGTTAGTTACTACTTTTGACTCTGATTTTTGAAATCTGGTCCATTTAGTGTTTCTCCACATCTATAAAAGGATTGTAATAGTAATTAGTTTAGGAAGGCTTAAATATCTTGATTAGCAGTCATTCTATTAAATTAATGTGCTTTAATATTTGAGGTATCATGGACTTTCTATATTACAAATTTTGCAGGTAGGATAACCTAACCTGAGATGAAGTTTGCACAGTAATTAATAATTTTATACTATTTTGGCTGTGGGGGTGGCTTGACATATTTAAAATTTGGGGAGTTTTGTGAAAGTTACTGGAACCCAGTTATGGGAGCCCAGAATAGTTAGTTGCATATATTTCAGGTCTTCTGTGGAGTCCCAGAAGTAATTCTAGAGATGAGAACTTGAACTCAGGAAGTAACCAGCTTTTCCTTATTGAAGCAAAAGTGGAGCAGACCACATTTATTCCTCCTGTTCCCTTTTGAAGGCAGAAAAGCTGTTAGGTCTTAAGGATATCAAGGCCTATAAATAGTTCTCAATGTCAGTCAAATGAAGTATCCAGAATGTGAGATCAAGTCCACATGGTCTGCTGCATAAAAAATTATGAAAAAGGAGGGAACAAAGCAACAAAAAGCAAAGACAGCTGGAATCAGACTCTAGTACAATAAGAAATAACGAACAGGATTATGAGCTGCAAAATAAGAACTTCTGTTATTTCTCATGAATTCTGGGTGTATAAGTTAGTGGTCAGCCATCTTCAGATAAAATTGAAACTGTCTGAGGTTACTTTGAAAAGCGTGGTCCTGTCTACGTGCCTGTTTTATCTATTACTGGTTCTCAGTAGTAAAGTGGACATGAAGGAGTTTGGACAGCTCTGTTTAATGACAGTGATATTTGGAAAATTATGCAAATCCTTCAAAAAAGATTATCTGTTTTTATTAAGAGAACATGTTTGCATTAAATATAATACAAAGATGTCTATAAAGGAAATGTCAAATGTTTTATTTTTAAATAGCTATTTATTTGCATATTCTCTGTCATCTTTGTAGATATCTGTCCACTCTTGTGTTTCTTATTTTTAAATGATATTTTAATTTTGAAATGCCAGGTTGAATAATTTCCTTCTTGTATTTCATGAGAAATATTTTTGAAATAACTATGAAGTGTGATTTTATATGCAGTTGACCCTTGAACAACGTGGGGGTTAGGGATGCCAACCCCTCTGTGCACTTGAAATCCATGTATAACTTTTCACTCCCTAAAAATTTACTAATAGCCTACTGTTGACAAGAAGCCTAACTAATAACAAAAACAGTAGATCAACATATATTATGTTATGTGTATTATATACTGTATTTTTACACTAGAGTAAGGTAAAGAAACTTTTTAAAGTTGGCACATCTCCAAAAAATTTGCCAATACATTTATTGAAAAAAATCCACATAAAAGTGGGCCCACACAGTTCAAACCCATGTTTGTTGAAGAAATAACTGTGTTACAAAAATTACTTAATGTCTATATTCTCTGTTGGAGTAGAAGATATACAAGGGAATATATTCTGTCTGTATTGGTTATTATTGTACCATAGCCTGTAGCTCAGGGCCTGGCACCTGGTAAATCCATATACTGTGTCAAATTAAATTAATTCAGTGTCATGCTTAAACTTATTGAATATTTTAAAGTTTATTGCAATTATTTTATTAATAAAGGTGAGTTTGATAAATATGAATGTGTAAAATTTAAGTAAGAGGCATGGTACATGAGGAGAATAAGCAGTAGAGGAGGAACTTCGCTTTGCACCTCTAGTTCCCAAACAGGGCCTGGCACATTGCAGGCTTCAGTAAATATTTGGTGACTGACTCAAAAACTTTTGGTGACATAGTAGGTGTGAACAGCAATGATAGATTAGGGAAGTTATAGACATAAGAATCTGAACAAAAAATGGTGTGTAAAAGAAATGTGAATAAATCTGACGATTATCTAGGGTATATTTGGCATGAAATATATGGAAAAGATTCAACTCAGACTACTGTGGCCATTCTTCTTTAACAAATTATTTTTTGGACATTGCAAATCTTGATTTAATTAGGTATCATTTTATGAGTTTTATATAAATCAACCTTAATTTAAATATATTAATGGCCTATAAGATTAAATTTGAGCTTTATATATTGAATAATTTTAAATATCTGTAATGTGCTATGTTATAACTGCACATTTAATAAATTTAATTTTTTAAGCATTCTGAATTACCTATATTGTTTAAGTTTTAATGAACTATATGAATATATGCATATATGTTTTTAATTTAGTGCCCCAATGCCATACCTGATTGGAATACACTCCAGCCTTATAGAGGTGAGTATCTTCCATGAGATAGTGATAAATTGATATATAAAATAATGGTTAAAAGTTATGTTTTAAAAGGGTATCCATTAAATTGCACAGAGCAGTGAATAGTTTCATATTTAGAGTATATTTACATGATCATTTTTAAAAAGGTATAATTTAATTAATACAAAATGACCATCTTCAGTGGCATCAAACCCATGAAAATAGGTTCTGTTTGGTCAAAGTCATGTGGTAAGTTTTAAATCCTAAAAAGTTTAGTCCTTGATGAACCCTCTTCCTCATGGTAATTGGGTCATTTTGTATTTATTTCTTTTTTAGACCTGTATTTTGAAAGTCACAACTTATATAATCATGAATCATAAAGGGGAAATGTTTTTATTTTGCAAACTTCATTATGATCCAGTTTATCAGTGTGCCTTTTCAAGAAGTGGTTTTAATACACTAATCATGAAATTTTAAATTAGAACATAGCTTTTAAAAAAATACTTAAATTTCAGTCCTGTTAGGGATTTAAAGTATAGTTGACTTTTTTGTAATGTCATCACTTCATTCCAAAGTGACTTTTGCTACTTATCATCACAGTAGTGAAAGACCCTGAACGTGAAACTTTGAACTTGAAATCAGTGAGATTTCCAGAGGACTTCTTACAAGAAGATTAACTTCTAAAAAAAAAAAAAAGCAAAAGACTTGGATCAAAACAACACCCTGGGGCCAGTTGCATGGCATCATTATGCCAGCTGACTTCAGTTTTATTCAAATAAATTTCTTTTTTGGCTGGTTGTGCAAATTGTGCTTTAACCCAGTTCCCAATGAGCAATCCACATGAGTCAGATTCAGCTTTCCTATTATTGTTAGGTAATTGTTTAATTACCACTGTGTAGCCACCAGTCCTCACTTCACTGATCCAGGAGGAGTGTGTTGTGTGAAAATTCCTGAGAATCATGTCTGAGAGTCACTCTCCTATAGGAGTCCTGAATTACAGAATTCTGCATATGCTCTGGTGCTGGTCATTTTTTCTTTTTTACAAAAATGCTACAGCAACATTTTTTATTCATTTAACTATTAATAAAGAATACATTGTAATGAATTTCTCAGTAGGTTTAATTTGTTTTTAATTTTGAAATCAGAGTTGGATAACATTATGACTCTATATTTGTTAGTTTTTAGGAAAGTTGTTCTTACATGCCAAGGTACTTGCAGTCAGAGGACAAACTGTATAAAGTCAAACATGAATGATAGGTATTCAATCTGTTACTAGATTGTGGAATATATGACTGGCATTTTATTCATTAGTAGTTTGACTTTATGAAAAATCTAACCAGGGTTGGTTGGTATGGTTTCAAAAGAGTCATCAAGTTTGACTGTGACATTAGTGCACATATCTCTCCTTATTTAATGCATCTTATAGAATATAGAATTTTTATTGAAATAATTTATTCATGCAGATGAAAAGTATTTAAAGTTGTTGATTATACCTGTTGGTGTTGTTTCATGCATAATGATTCTATATCAACTTTTAAAACAGTGATTCCACTTTTCCAAAGCATTGTAGAAAGGGATACATGTTTTAAATTATTCAGTTAGATTTATCACATAATTATTGGACACATATAGAGAAAATCAGTACTGTTTTTCAGGAGCAAACTTAAGAATTATTTATTCTTTAACGTACTGTCTTAGAGAAACAGTCCATTCTAACTTTAGTCTGGCTCTCGTTAAATGAGATGTTCAGGGCCATGGTTAGATTGGCTGAAATCGCTGCATCCTTTTTACTCAGGAATGAGCTGTATTAACTGTATCACAGTCAGCCTCATTTGGTTTAACAGTGGATGGGGAGTATAACAGGAACTTCAGGAATGTCTTTAAACCAGGTTGGGTACCATGTAGTAACTTTCTCCTTAATCTGTTGCAAGATGATACATATGCTGTAATTCCATTCTTAGTGTGTCATTATCAGGCAGATTTTTTTCACTAAAATTTCCATCTTTGTGCTTTTTAAGTTTTATGTAAATTGTACTATAATTAAAATGTGGATATATATTTTATATATGAGACTGAACTGGGTGATTTTTTTTACATTTTGTTAGGCTATAATTACAACTAACTTTTTCAAGGAAAAATCAAAATATTCTCTTATTCTCTCTCTTGGTCTATACAGTTTCAATACACTTTGTCAGTTTTCCAAAGACTTCTACACATGATTGTTCAAAGACATGAAATTTATGGTATTTTAATTATTTTTATGTAATCATGGGTAAAAGATGGCTAGAAATCTCTTTTTTTTTTTTACAATTTATTTTATTTTAGTATCATTAACCTACAATTACATGAGCAATATTGTGATGATTAAACTACTCCCTTCATCAGGTCCCCCCCATCAACCCTATTACAGTCACTGTCCATCAGTATAGTGAGATGAGAATCACTACTTGTCTTCTCTGAGCTGTACAGTCCTCCCTGTGCCCCCCCACCCTATGTCTGCTAATCGTAATGCCCCTCTCTTTTTTAATGTAAATTTGCTTCTAAAATAAAGAATAAGGACATTTTATTCTCTCTGAAAACTATACTCTAGGGATGAACTTAAAGCAGACTAAGGCCTTTAAGTGATTGAGAATAAATTAGCAGAGGCTACGAATATAAGGATTGCATTATTCATTTTAATGTAGAAAGGATTTTTATAAAGCATTGACCCAGTTTCATAAGATTCTGTGACTGCTGCCACTCTGTCATTTCCGAGCATCAATGTGCTTCACGTGCACTGTGGTCTCATGGCATGGAAGGGCTGTCCACGGAGGACGTGACTTACCGACTTTGACACCTAAATGTTGTTCTTAGTAAAAGACTTTCAGCCTATATCGTATTGTTTTCTTCTTTGTGAAGAAAAAGACAAATTCTCTTATTACATTTTCTTACTCTTTTCCCATCCAAGCAAGTTTATGAATTTTATGAGATATAAAAGTATGAGACAGAGAAATTTGTCCCATTTTATATGTCATAGGGCTTTCCACTCCTTTTTAGAAATAAAAATAGCTAAAGCATGATTTAGAGGGAAAACATTGATAAAATACTGACATTTAAACTGAATTTTTCAAAAAAAATTTAAATTACATACTACTTTTCCCTTTTTGTTTATGTAGAATGTTCTCAGGGTTCCAGTGTATTATTGAAATGAATAAATACATTCTCCATTCTTATTGAGTGGCCAATTAAAATAATTCTCAGCTATTATCAGACTCTTTTAAACTAAGAGCAACTTTGATAGAAGTATACATTCCATATTAATGTTAATTTCCTTTATTCAGAGTTTAGTGTTAATGTCATCACAGACCATTTTAGGGTCACACAGTCATTATTCTAGGCTATTTAGATGAACTTGTTTCATCCCTTAAAAAATAGATCAGGTTTCCAGATTATCTTTATAGTTACTGTTAAAAGGACAGTTCAGAACTGAAGATGGAAATCAAAATTAGTGCATACTTCCACACAAATGCTTTTAATATAAAGATTTTTTGCTTATAAAATAGGTTATTTTTATACTTGTAGTACAGTTAATTTATATATAACCACATATGTATGTAAGCCATTATACATACATGTATACACATGGAAAAGAAAGAAGATGACTTTGTAAATGTTTTGGCAATAGCATCACTATTATAAATGATTATCTGTTAATTTCTTTGAAATAGCCATCTTAGAGTAATTACAATGCCCTTTATAAGACATATTTTTAGAATCACATGTGCCATTGATAATCCATATTCTACATATTCATTATGGGTTTCTTAACACACAAAAAAATCCCTACTGTAGACTACCATCTCCCTACTGGAAAGGGAAAATTAGTACAATTAGCATTCTCCTTAATTTGATTTGAGGTTCTAAATGGATCAGAGAAATTTCAGTCTTAAAACAAAAAAATTGTCTTGGTCAATTTAAAATTGAAACATCACTTTTAAAAATTCTACACAGAAATTTATTTACTTATTACTAGTTGACCTATACAATTATGGAATTCTGAGTTGTTTGATATGTTTCATGAAGAAGCACCATATTTATTAGCATTAAAGAACAATACTATTTGCTGTCATTTAAGTAAGAATTAAAGTATATGATTTATTTAAGTATACATATTAGTTTAAATAGGAAGAATAAACCTTAAATATTTCCTTTCTTTAAGGGTGAATTTTGATGAAATGCTAATGTACTATTGTTTGTCCACATATTGAGATAATCTGACCATTTAACTAAGCTCACATGAGTCAAACAACCAATCTCATAGGCCATTAAATTTGATCTTTCATGCTGAAATCCATGAGATAAATGTTGCTAACAATAAGTTCCATATTACTGCCCTCTCTGTCATTTTTTCTTATTCAACTTTCAGTCCTCATCATCTTAAGCCTAATTAATATGGAAATATAGAGAAAATATTAATTAATTTAAAACTTACTAGTTCACTACTGAAATTATAGTCGTTGGTTTATGTTAGCCCTGTGATATGATTTATGCCAAAAACAGGTATGGTACTGGCCACAAGTTGCTGTATCATAGGATTGCAATTCAGTTAATAAAATTGAAAGGATACAAGTTCAGTTTAATGAAGCTGTGCTTATTTTGTAAGGTTTTGTTGTAATGTCTCTTTGGTAGTTAAATTATATTCACTATCTCCAAACAAAATCAGTATGTCTAGATGAACATTCTATTTTAAGCATTTTTACCCAATCTTTTTGAACGGATATGGACAAACATTCTCATAAGGCAAAGTTTTTATATAATGTAAGATTTTCTTTTTTTTCTTATACCAAAGCTAATGCATTAAGATAATTTTCTCTACATTTCTAAGCTCAATAAGTTTTGGAAGGAAAATATACTAAGATGTTTATTTATAATTGTGTTTTTTAAACAGAGAGTGAAAAATAAATCATTGGAGGATGTGGTTATGTTAAATGTTGACACAAACACTTTAGAGTCACCATTTAATGACTTGAACAACCTACCGAGTGATGTGGTAAGTCTGAAGGGTATTTCGTGGTGAACATCTGTATGTTGTCTTCTGGACCCTTGAATCTCCAAGAGTTATTTTTTCCACCTTTTTTTTATGTGAAATTAAAGGGTTGAGTTTGTGCCTGGGGTGTGAGAGGAGTCAGTGTAGACTCTCTATTTAATATTTTTACCTTTCGGCAGTTGAGGAGATGTTGAATGGAGCATCAGTATTCCTCATTGTAAAAGTAGGATCATAATTAAAAAGCTAGATGCATTCATTAGGCAGAGTTTCTTTAAATGCAAGTCTCTTCATCTCATCTGAATCGTTATATTACAAAGTAGGCATTTCTGTCTGCCTAGTGGCATGTCTTGCAAAAGAATGAGAGAGTTTTTGAAGGCAAGAAGAAGAAGGGGGCCAATTATCGGCTTTTGCTTCCCCGCCACCTGCCAGCACTTTTCCTTTTAATTAATGATCTGATGGCACTGGTCAATATAATAAGAAATGCTTGTACAGTTGGGGTCAGAAAATTCTGGCTTTGATCTCCCTCAACTTTCTGAAACATTTATTTGTTTTCTCTAAATTATTTCAGTTTTATTTTAATCTCTTCTGTCCTGCTGAGGACTGTTTGTCATTCGCTTTGGCAGAACGAAGACTGCTTACTTACAATTCTATTTGTAAATTAAACTGCAAACCCAGTTTGTCATAAAAGACATCTGATCCTTTTGAAATGACGAAAAGTGTCTTTGTCTGTAAAGGCTGATAAATTAAGTGCCAGTTCTGTTTTGGTCTTTGATCTTCCAGAGGGTTTGTGTGTATGTGTGCGTGTGTGTCTGCAGCTTATAATAGGATATATTCTGTACTTCATGTTAAATAGTCAACATAATTGCATATTTTGGCCTCGTATTCCTTAGAACAGGGCAAGATTTCAAACTAGTACTGTTGCTGTAGATATTTTAATGACTACTTAAAAATACTTCTATGACATAGTTCTAAGTTAAAATAATTCCCCTTTTAAAAATAGTTTTTTTCAAGGATATTAAAATTTGATAATAAAAATACCTCAAGAATATATTTTTCTGTAATCTTACAAGTACTTTAAAATCATTATTAGGGAGTTTAAAAAATGAATTTAAAAATCTCAAACTAAAAAAGAAAACCAAAGCAATTCTACCAGGCTTGATTGTTTTTGTGGCTAGTGATGGAAAAATATGATTTTAAAGTCAAAATCAGATTACTAATTCCCATTAATAACCTAAATACTTGCAGACCTTGAAGCAAATTAATTGAACTACTTTATCTTACTGTAGTAAAATTGATGCTATGTATGAACAAATCCAAATCCAGGCCAGTGAAGAATTAATGTTACCTTTTTGGCTCATTACAACTGGGTTGCCTTATTATAAAAATTTTGCAGAAGTTGCTAGTTATTCATTAGAAATCCATCAAAGTATTCTTTGTTGGAAAGAGAAATAATTATGAAAATAAAGTCCCAACTTATAAGAATGTTTTTCTTATGTGCACGTACATCCTACTGTTAATGCCCTAAGGAGAAAGAATTGTTTATTTTAAGAAAAAAGGAAAAAACATCAGCTTTTTTAGTGTCAGATTAAAATTTTTATATTAAGCTTCAATGATAGCTGATTTCTTCTTTGAGAAAAACAATAATAATAATTTTTTTTGATGGGTGGTTTTTTTTTTTAATTAAGAAGTACAACTTTCCTAGTAGATTTAGTTTGATAGTAAATCACTTATTTTAAACATATTAAAAAGTTAAACAATATTCACAAAGTGTAATAGCCTAAATATATAAAATGATAGGAGGGACCATCTCGTTGTTTGTTTATGGACAACAGTTACCTAAACATAACTGAAATTGAAAAAAAAAATTCATAAAAAGGAATACTGCAGAATGGTGTAGATGTAACTATATGTATGCTTAAAATTAAGGACCAACAGACATATAGACACATTTGAAGAAAGAATAAATCAAAATGGCTCTGAGGTGAAACTAGGACTGTTTACTGAAAGTATGAGATTCTTAAAGTTATTGTCACTTTCTAAAAGTAGTTTATGTGATTATTTAATCCATCTCTAATAAATTTTGCTTTTTCATCAGTTTTCCAAAAGCTACCTCTGATAGTTCTGAGGAAATATGGTGAAGTGTCACATCATACTTTCTATAATTGTAAATGTTTTGAATGAGACACCTTAAATCACAAATGATCTTACTGAGTTTTTTGTGATTTGAATAAAATATACTTGAAACTTGAAATACATTACTGTTGCTATTGTTTGATTATTTAATAAATTAACTGATATTTAAATGGGGCCTTTTAACATTCACCAAAGCATTTAAATTATACTTACAGGCTAGTTAACTTTCTATGCATATGTACTCTATTATTGTGTCAGCTTGACCAGTGGTCTAGGCTGTTCAAAGGTCAGTGGTCACAGTTGTCCTGAATTACCATTTCTTTTTTCCTGTGGACCCTCTGCTGTGTTGCATGCTGTAATCTTCTTAATGGCTTCATTCCAATATTCACACATAATATTTTAGATTTATTGACTGTTAGAAATACTACCATGCCAGTAGCAGTTCCGCTACTCTGAAGGTATTTAAAATTGGAAAAATAAATCAGGGCAAAGCTTTCAGGAGTCCTTTGTTTTCCTTAAGGGAGAGAAAAAAACTCTCTTCCTGTCTTCTGACAAGAACACTTGTTTTTCGATTTCATCATTTCACTATAGATTTGGATCATTAAAAGAAAAAAACATTTTATTGGGAGTGATTTTAATGATATTGATCATTACATGGAATAACTTTAAAAAGTAGTAGATCCCATTAAAATGTACTTTCGTAGTTTTTGTCTATGCATATGTTGCTTTATTTTTTAGTGGCTATGCCAAATATTGATACCTTTAAACATATGTAGCTTGAGTGTTTTGAAATAAAAAAGTAAATTTAAGCACCATGTAACAATATCAACTAACAGATAGTGTTATTAATGTATGTTGCTAAGTATTGGAATAAAGAACCAGTTGTATCAAATATAGCATTTGAAATCTAAAATGAGTTCATTTTATTTAAGAAAAGGCACTGTTGAGACACTCCTATTCCAAATATACAAATTTAGTTTCAATTACATGATAATTTAAAATGCTGTATCTTTGAGGTATTATTGCTCATTTTAATTTCTACCATCATTGACATTTAAAATAGTGATTTGGAGAATTATTATTTCAAAAGTAGGGAAATCCACTTGTTGGGAAATTAAGCTAATTAGAATTACAATTGGATTTAGGAAATTATCTGTGTGAATATTAAAACAATTATAAACTCTTAGAGATGAAAGCATGTTAGAACTGACATCTGAAAAGGTTACATGCATTAGGTATTCATTGCTAGGAAAATAAACTTTGGCCTATATTTCTTAACTCTCTTTAAATAATTTTAACCTATTAGATTGTAAAAGTAATATACTCTGAGAGGTCAATATATGTATCCGTATTTTAGATAAGATGAAGGCACAGAAGTCTACTGTTAATGGTGTTTCTAAGCTTTAGTTCATATAGGTTGATCCTCAGACTTATGTCCCAAACGCTAGACTGTGGTCCCTCTCATATAAACCTGATGACACAGTGTGATGAGCAACTCTTTTAGAAAATTTAATGCAGAAGTGTACTTTCCATTCCATTTTTGTTAAGGAAATACCAGTATGACTTACTTGATTTAAATTAGGATTGTCAGCACTGTTTTAAAAACTCATTTTCATCTTATATATAATACCATTAGGAAATGATTTTCTATTTTCTATTATTAGGGTGTGTAGAATATACAGTACACTTAAGAGTTATACAGTTCACTGTACACCACGGCCTATTATAGGATAGCTACATTTAGTATAATGCATATTGAATTACTAAAACATTGAAAAGACCTTATAAAATGGAGTTGCCTAAAATACTGTAAAAGTTATCACATGGAGGAATAGGCTTATGGTTTTGTGATAGATGAGGAAAGACACAAATTGCTCTGAATCACCAAAAATCAAAACAACCTAAAGAAAAAATAGAGAAAACCTCTAAAATTCTGACTTTAAATAAAAATTATAAACATCTACATTCAAGTGAATTAATTTGGGAATAAGTTTGGAAAAGTATTATTGGCTTTTTCAGAGAATTTTTTGAATCTGCTTTTTAAAAAAAATTAAAAATATTGAACAAATTTAACTCTCAAAACCATGCAAATAGTCAATAGATATGTTTAATTCATTGTATATTTTCTCTAGCATGAAGGTTTAATATGTCAAATTGTCATAATATATGTTATAAAGAAAAAAGAAGGCCCCAGAGAATTTTATATTAGTTCCAGGTTTGCCATAGCGTTGCTATGATCCTTGCTGTGTCTAACAGTACACCAAGTGCCCCCTACCCAGGCCCCCCAGTGCATTTCTACAGCAGCCGGTTAAAAAGCTAACAGCTTCATTCAGGTTCTGGAGTCATTTAGAGAATGTTTTTTAGTTTAACAGAGTAGACTTCAGGAGACAAATACTACCTCTGGAGAAATGCTTTCTCTACTCTCCAGCTGTCAGAATTCAGGCGTCTGGATGGATGCCCATCGCCTCTTCCTCACAGCCTCGGTGTGCGCTTGTGAATAGGGTGTTAAGTTAAAGGATTGTGGGAGGGAAATATAGCTGCTATTCTTTTATCTTTTGTCATAGAAGTCGTTTTGAATGTCCTTGTTTAGAGTTACTTCCTAGCACCTTGTATAAGGGTATTTTCATCTGACTTTCAAAGTAATAGAAGGCATGTTTAATATAGATCTTTTTGGCTATGAGGACAACGTTTTATTTCCTTACTCTGGAAAAAATGGTAATCATTGTCCTTCTGTATACAACTTTGGGTGTCTGGAAACTCATTCTTTTAAATAGTTTTCAGAGATGTGATTACATATAAAAAGTTTTTTTGTTTATATGTAAACTCTTACAGGTTTTGCTATTTTTCCTATTTTGTTGGTGTTCATTTTTTAATATAAACAAAATACAAAAGCAAAACACAACAAAAATTCCCCCAAACTTCAAAACCTTAATAACTGGGCTTCCAAACAATGAAAAAATCTGTTTATTTTCTCTCAGCGAAATAACAGAATCTATTCCTCCCTCTCACTGCAATGATCCAGGCTTTAGCAGTCCCTCCTTTATGTCTCTGTACTTTTGCTCTTTAAGGTTGATATGTAGTTTGTAACTCTCAGTAATTTTAAGTGCTCATGAAGTTCCTGGTTTTCTCATGGTTTTTCATTTCCAACTAAATTACCTAGTCTTTCACCTGAAGTCCTTTTTTCCTCTGTCATCTTCATAGCATGCTTCTCTCTCTTCTTACTGCCATTATGTATATATTCTGTAAAAAAAAAAGTAAAGACCTTGATTTTGGCTTTAAAAATCATTTCCAGTTTGTTTCTAGTCCTTTAAGTTTTTGACTTTCCTGTATTCAAAGAGGCTGTGTGAATGATATTATGAGCACTGTCCCAGTTGCATTTCCCAAATTTTGCTGAAATCATGTTGAACTTTTGAGTGAATTATGTGTCTGGGTCCCATCACAGATATTCTGATGAGATAAACTAGAGAAATGAATGTAGAAGTGTGTCTGGGACAGGTTGTTAATTTGTACATCATTCATTAGTTGAACAAATATGTATTGAGCACCTGCTGTATACCTGTATTGTATTAGGAGCCAAATGAACAGGAAGGCTTATGGAATGCACATTCCATTCGTCTGACCCCAGCCACATGGCCCCACCAAGTCACAAGGGATTTTGGGAATTACTGGGGTAACCCAGCAACAGTCAAAACTGAGGGTCTATATTACCAAAGAGAAGGGGGCAGGTGCTGGTGGACTGTCCATAAGCTGAAGTGAAAGTGATTTCAATCAAACTGAGATGACCATTCTGTAAACTCATACCAGCCTTTGGTGGCCCTGCCAAACTCAGTGTGGAAACATCTCCTTGCAGTTCAAAACTGGCTTGAATGATGAGTGTGATAAGCTGTGCAACGTGGGAGGAGGAGGAAGAGCATGGACAGAGGTTCTGCAGTGGGGAAGAGGTTGGCAGATTCAAGAGGTGGAGAGAAAACCTGTCTAGCTGCAGGAGAACAGAAGACAGAGTTGTGCAAAATGAGATTGTTGAGGTAGGCAGAAGTGAGGTCATAAAAGATCTGCAGTTCTTGTTAAGGACCTTTGGATTTTATTGGAAATTTGCTGGAGAATTTTAGCAGAGGAATAGTGTGGTGCACTTTGACTTCTGAAAATACCATCTTGGGTTTTTGGTCCTGAGGATTACTGGGATGAGAAAGAAAGCAGGAAGATCACTTGAGAGACCCTTTGCAGTAGTCAGGCAAGAGATGATAGTTGCTTGAACTGATAGTGACAGGGATTTAGAGAGAAGTGGACAGATTTGAAATCTATCAGGTTGAGCTGATAGGGCTGGCTTGGTGACAGACTGCATATGGGAGATGAGAAGGGTGAAGAGTTGCAGAGGACCTGCGACTGGGTGAAGGGAAGTGACGTTGATATTAGAGACACTGGCGTGACAGTGGGCTTGAGGTGGGGGTAAGAGCAGTTTTGGTTTTCTTAATTGTAGGATGCCCCTGAAAGGAAATTAGTTGTAGACAACAATGAGCTAGTTAGGATTTGATAGGTAACTTAAACATATAAAGCAGCAATGTAATGATGCCCTATGGGAGTATAGCATGCTTTTCATTTAATACATCTTGAAGGTTACTTTTAAAATCTTTAAACAGAAGCTTGTTAGAAAATTAAGTGGGGAAAGGGTTAGTTTTGTTTCTTAAAAAACTGAACATTAGAAAGACTACAGAAGTTCAGGCAGAGATTTAATAATCTGATTCAAATGATGACCAAATCATGTTTCCTGGGGGATAAACAATTGTGACTTTGTAGCTTTTTCCTAAAGCAGATAACTATTTGAAGCATTAACTTTTCTACATGTAATAATTTCTAGAGTACAGGTTGTTATGAAAAAGGAGATACTTTAAAACATCTTAGGGATGTTTTAGGTTATGTAAGTTATCTAAATATTATTTCTGAACATTTATTTTTACCCTTTGTTCTTTACCCTCTGATGTTTCTCTTTGCAATCCTAAAAAGTAAAATTAAAGTTTCTGGGTTTAGTGGCTAATTCATTTTCCCTGAAAAAATGTATCTACAAGTCAAGTAAGGGAAAAATCTATAACTGCTCTGAAAAACTCAGCTCCTTTGTATGCTTTCCCTTCCTCTCAGCTGGCATAATTACTTCATTACTCAGACTGTGTGCACGTGGCCTGCACTCTTTAAATTCATACCTGTTTGCCAAGTTTACTAACTTAAATCCCTCCTTTTATTCATAGTGAATTTAGTGCTAAGGGGTAAAGTAGAGAACTGGTAGTAATATTATTCATGCTGCAGTGAACTCCCACTGTGCTAAAACCCAGGTTATAATTCACCTGTGGATGTCCATATAGAGGCCTGCATTCTCACTGTATGAAAGGAATTTAAACATTTGATAAGAGCAATGAAATTTCTTTCATTTCACTTATTTCTGAAGTGCTTTTTACTGTTTGACTACTTTCTTTAGTGTAGTATAATACCTAATTAGACTTATAATTTATTTACAGATTATGTCATGATAACATGTCAGTTTTGAAGTACTCTATCCACTGGAGACTGAAGCTTGCTTTACTTTCTTGAAAATAAAAAGACAATAATTGACACTTTTTCAGTATCACGTGTGATAATACCCATGTGTCTAAGGTTCCAAATGCTTTTCTGAATTCAATTATATGTGAATATTAACTTTAAGCTTTCATGAAAAGATGTACATTTGTTTCTTAACTAAAATTATAACATGGAACTTAAAACACAAAATGCTGTTCCTCAGACCAAGTATTGAAAAAGTACAGCAGAGACATCACCCTTTTTATAGATTAAAAACTGGTAAAAGCTAATTAGCACTGAAAAGGACAGTGGTAAGTGGAGATAATTTACTCCAGTGATCTAGAGAATAGGAAAACAGCGAGGTTGACAGTCATTTTATACTAGAGTAATATCCTATATCTAAAACTGACTTTTAAAACCAATCTCATTTTTACAAGCTATATTTGAGCATTCATTTGTGCATATAGAAATACTGAATGCAGCTGCACTCTGGTCTCTGAAAAACAGGGACAACCTCGGATCTGCTGACAGTCCAGGCCCAACTAGACTAGGTCCAGACAGAACTCTTTCAATGTACTTTGTAAAGGTTGAAGTAATGTAGAAATCAGCAAAGAAAGAATGTAACCGTATTTCTTGCTAGGCAGCTTTTTAGTCTTACACGTCTGTATGAAATTAGATACTGTGCTCGTGTAGAGTAGTGCTGTCCAATAGAAATACAATGTGAGCCACATATGCAATTTAAAATTTTATGGTAGCCATGTTAAAAAGTAAGAAGAAAGGTGAAATTAACTTTAATAATGTATTTTATTTAACCCAATAAATTCAAAATATTATTTTATCATGCAATCAATGTAAAAATGATTGAGATACTGCCTTTTTTGGGTACTAAGTCTTCAAAATCCAATGTCTATTTTACTCTTATGACAGATCTGTTTGTACTAGTCACATTGCAATCAGAACTTGGAATAAAAAAGCTATGTATCCTAATACTTCATTCGTGGAGAACTGAATTTCAATTTTATTTTTTATAGAAAAATACATGGAGGAATTTTCTTTTGCAAAGATTAAGGCATGACATTTTTAAGCATGCTTTTTATTTTCTAAAGTAAGAATATTAAATCAGAAGGTTTGTTTTTGCATCCTTCATCTATATTTAGTGTTCGAATATTGGGTTATCTAAAAATGTGCAATTTTTGAGGTTAGATTTTAATAATAAAAACTTCTTAAATGAATTCTGGTTTATGCACTTTGTATGCTAAATGTATTGGGCTCAAAACTTTTATCTGAGTCTATGGAACTTGGATATAAATTGAAAAGATCATAGCTATGGGGAGACGACCTACCCTGGAAAGGCCTTTCTGCATAGATTATGAACATCATAACTCAATAATTTTTTCAAAACTGTGGTTATAATTGGACCCAGTGGGGGTCCTCTCTTTGATCAGATCACAGTAACTGTGACTTTACACTGGAAAATGTCACTACTGTGAAGGTTTATCACCTGTAGAGCCAGTCTTTCCTCTGATGCTGTGTTCATTTCTCATTAGCATTATTCAAAGTTTAGTTGTTAATTAGGTTGACACTTCAGTTACAGTCATCATCTATCTACAAGAGTAGTCAGGACTGCTTGCAAAAAGAAAGAAAAATATTCCTTCTTGCATATATACGTAAAGAAGAAGAAGTGTTATTTTGTTACTGGTCATTTTGTAAGGATAAGAACATGTTCTTTTAAGGGAGCAACGGGTCAGTTTGCTCCATGAGGTTATTTTCTTAGAATAGAATTTTAACATGGCTACATGTTCCCATGTAAAGCACTGATGAAGAAAGCCTATGTTTTAATTGTAAGGAGTGTAGTTTTCTATTATGTGGGAAAGGAATTGGCCAAGTGAATTGGATGCATAGAAACATATCACATCACCTCCCCTGAAAATAAACATCAGGAGTATGATTGCACTACGGATGTTCACCTACGTGAGGGCTGTTCATAAGTAATACGCATTCTCTGAAACATACAGAACCTGAAAGTAAAGGATGAAAAGGCACGGAAAACTGTTAACAGATTCAGGTGCTTTTTAAAATTATGCAAATTCCTAGATAATGTTTTCTTTGACTTAAAAACATTAATATTTTATTCTGGTTACTGGTTCATAGGACAATGACACTGAACTTAACCCTAGCATGTGGTGGTGGAAAATTGGACAGAGCTGGGTTTAAATCTCAGTTTTGCCACTTATTGGCTATATAGTGAGGGCAGATTGATTCACATCTTTGAGTCCATGTTTCATCACTCATAAACAGTAAGATGAATACCTTTTTTAGAAAACTGTGAAGATTAAGTGTATAACATTTGCATAACACAATTCTCTACTCCTGCATGGTAGGGTCTCAAAACTTTAACTTCTTTCCCCTGTTTTAATCTAATAATGGTGGAAACTTTTCAACAAATGACTAGAAAATTACATATACAAATAAAGCTTCCAAAAATAAAATTAAATAGTAAGTGATCCTGGAGGACCTGTAACAAATAACCTCACATAGCAGAAATGAATGATACCCAACTGGTTTCATCTCAAAACAAGTAGACACATGTTGTAATTGCTAAAAATCTGCAGAAAAGTGACTCACAAGCAGTTTACTGTAAAATAATTAAAGCTATTTATGTCAAGAGGCCTTGGGAAAAAAAGAGCATAAACCAATTTGCATTAGCACCTTACTATCAGCTCCTGCTTTCATTTCAATTAGCAGACCAGCAGGTGCTCTCCGCAGTTAAAAAGATAAGCTATCAGGGAGGAGGATGAGTTTTTGGCTGACCTGCCGGCTCTGTGGTTTGCCTGCTGATTGGGTTCGTACCTCGCTGTACCAATTTCTGAGGTGTTAATTTAACTGTTCCTCTCTGTCCTGCAGGTCTCGGCCCTGAAAAATAAACTGAAGAAGCAGTCTACTGCTACTGGGGATGGAGTAGCTAGGGCCTTTCTTAGGGCACAGGCTGCTTTGTTTGGATCCTACAGAGATGCCCTGAGATACAAACCTGTAAGCACTTTATTTCGTCGCTATTTTAATTGGCTTTTTTATGTTTCTTTGGAATGGGGCAGAAAAAGAAACATTTTATCACACCTTAAAAAAGTATCATAAGGTCTTCTACACTGTGTCCCCTCTCATTTCTTGACTTTTGGTTTTAGTTCTTTTAGCAGCCTTTAGTTAATATACCCCACATTCTTTTGCATTATCAGCTTTTTTGTTCTAAAATTGGAATACTTGTCTCAACTAATTAATGAGTTGTATTAATGTATTTTAAATTAACTACCAGTCTTACTAAGATCATTAAGGATTTAGCCTATTTTGTTTATTAATGTGTTTAGAAATGACAAGTACAAAATGAAAGTTTTAAAATATTAGAACTTGAAAATTCTGTGATATTTGGAAATTTATTGTCTTCCTAATACATAACACTTTTCTAAGTGGGCTTCTCTGTTTAGCATATCCTAGCTACTGTCATTTCTTTTTTCTTTAATACCCTTAAAATGATTATTAGATAGAACTGTAGCCACTATTTCACCTTTTTAGATGGTCTGAAAAGGTATAAATCAAAATATATTTGTTTCTCTCCCTGAAATATTGGTTAAGTGTTTAGTCTGATTTTATGAAAATCATTACACTGCCCTTCCATCACGAGATAAGTTGTAATGGATAAAAAACATTGAGTTAGTATTATTGAGTAATATGACTTGCTATCTAATAGGAAGTCCCGCCATTATTAAGCTGTGTAAACTTGATCTGTTTCCTTAGTGTCTCTAGACTTCTATCTTTCTTTGTAAAATGAGAATTTCTATACCATCCCTGTCTACCTTTCAGGTGTGTAAACCCTATCATAAATTATGAAGCACTAATAAACATCCTTTCTAAATTGACTCCAAATCAGTAGTTCCCATTCTGTGGCTTTTATACCTCTGAGGAGTTATTGAGTTATTAGTATGAGTCCTTAAATATATAGGCAGATCGGCTGTATAGGTACATATGTCTAATTTGCATGCTAATCTTTTGGAAAAACTGTGTGTATTTTTTAAAGCATCATAGAACTCGTGCATGTATGCATATCTCACATGAGGAATCTTAAAAAATTATTAACAGAGGGTCTCATTCTTTAAAAGACTGAAAACCAGTCATGCATACTACAGTAAGCATATTCATAATGAAATTATTGAACATCAATTAAAATAAAAATGAGTTTCAAAGACAAAGTTAATGATTAATTTTAGTTGTTAAATTTTTTTTTAAAGGAATTGATTTCAAGTTCATAGGGGAAAAGTTAAAAGTAACACTTCGCCTGAATTTTGCCATATTTAAATACTTAACTAATCTTTATAAGCTACATTTTTCTTTTCATTTTCCTTTTAAGTTTGTAAAAGATTTCATTCAGATTTGAGGAAAGTGAATTGAAGAGAAAACTTTCTTAAATGATTCTAAATTATCAGTTGAACAGATTAGGGTGCAAGATTTCAATGATTGACTGTTCTTGCTAATATTTTGAAAGCCAAATTCCCACTGTAGTGCCGTCATAGAATATTTTCCCAGCTTACTGATTAAATCTTACTGTAAAATGTATTAGGCTGTCTACGCTTCCTTTTCGTAATTGACTTTTCTCCTTCCTTTTTGCTTCCCAGTCTCTGGGGGGTGTGGATAGTGTTTCATTCTGTGCTCTTTTATGTTTTTCTTTTAACTCAGTCTTGAAATGAATAGAAGCCTAATTAAAAAAAAATACTAGATGTATTTGTACAATTTAAAAAATTTATTTTCAAAAGAAATAGTTTTTAAGGAAAATGGTGTATTTCTTTATTGTGTATAAAATACATCTATTTGTTTTAGGCATTATGTTTACAGATTACCCTGTATTCTGATTTATTAAAAGTACATTTCCTTTTTGTTTTATGAACTCTTTTGGGACATTTATGTAATAGGCATATATCTTTGATATATTTGGTGACTGATATAAAAAAAGAGCCGAGTTTGTAAGTTAAATTACTTCGTGGTTTTGTTTCTTCATAAATGTATTTCAGTTTTATCTTTTAGCTATTAGAGTACAGTTGGAAAGGGAGAAATTACTAAATAGCTTTAAATGGACACGAATTCTTTAGGTGTTACTTCTCAAAGCTTCATGATAGTTTATACACATAAAAACGAGCCATTATTTCCCTTCCACCTGACAAAACCTGTAGATGAGGCCTGTGACTCCCGGGGCCCTCCCTGTCACCTGGCATTCAAGGCCCTCTTGATGGGCAGGCAGTCTGTGTCTTCCTCTACCTCTTTTCTAAACCCTGACGTCAGTTCAGCGACTTCTTGAGGTGCCAAGTTCCCCAAGCTTCTGGGGCTTCCAGGCCTTTCTGACACCCTGTCTTCCCAGCAGTGCTTGATCTTCTTCGCCTTTAATGGCTACCCAGCTCCTTCCTGATCCTTGAGGCTGTAGCTCATGCTCACCCTTTCTTTGTAGGAATTGATCATACTTTTTTTCTTTAACACATTTTTCTCTCATTTTTTACATTACAATTCTTTTACTGTTTTTCTACAGATACTCATATTTATTAATTGCTATTAAAATAATAACTGACCACTGAGCACCCACTGGGTACCAGGCATTGATAGGCCCTTTAGGTAAAGTCATTTAATCTTTCCAAACTTGAAAATATTGCTCTTTTCATTTTAAAGGTGAGAAAAGTGATACTCATAGAGTTTAAATAACCTCACTAAAGTTCCCCAGCTAGTAAATAAGGGGCCTGCCTTTTAGTCCATTCTTTCCACGACCCTGCTTTTGCTTCAGTGTGGTATGCTTCTGTCTGTTTGACCTCATTGTTATATCATACCGTCCTTGAGATAAATTTTCTCAACTTACATTTCTTCTAAATGAAAATATGTGGAAGGCATTTAATACACACCTATGGAAAAACTGAATACATGGTTCAAGCTTTGACAAATTTTCTCAAAAGGACCATCTCATAACATGTATATAAATTAGGGATATAATTTGTTATTCATGCGGTGTGTTTCCATTTACGGTTGTCTACCTGGGGTGACTGCCCCTTCTCAAACTGCCTCTTCCTCCTCCCTTGTCTTCCACAGTCCTGGGGAACCAGCTGGATGTGGGTTGTCAGGGAAAGCCCTTGGGACAATTTGAATATTCATTTTCAAATGCAAAAACTAAATAATATAGGCTAAATGCAGCAAAAAAATAACTTACTGTATAAATTAAGCACTTAGAATGTCTGAGAGACAACTCTTAATATGTTGTTACTTTTCTCATAGTGGCTGATTTACACTCTCTAAATGATACAAGGCGTGACTGACAAATAAGTTGTACCTGCTCTTAATTACAGAGAAAAATGTAAAACTCCTTAAAGTCGTTAGAAAGTGATTTAAATAAGATAATGGATATTTTGTTCTGTTTGGATTTTAGCCAGCCAAGCAGATTAGCTACTTTAAAAAAATTAAAAAACAGGAGGTCAAACTAATATGCTAAACAAACTAAAGAAAAGTGTTAAGAGCACAAATTACAGACAGGCTGCTTTATACTCCTCGTGTAACTGACTAGTTTGTATGACACTTGGCGAATTTGCCTCCTAGTACTGTTCCCTCATGTGTTAAAAAAGGCAATAATACTTCTTGGGTTGGTTAGAAGATAAAAGGAATTCATAACATAAGTTACTTAGAATAGTGCCTGGCATATAGTCAGTGCTCTCTCTATCTGCTATTATTAAAAGTGACATTTTAGAAATAATATATTTGGTAAGGAAAATCCCTTTAATGTAATGAAAATAAAGTATCCTCCTCTGATCCCTCAAGAAGAAAACCACTGTCATAAGTTAGTGAATATTTCTAAATGATTACATTTAATGCCGATAAAGGGTCATCAGTTATACCTCTGTGTATCATTTGTGTCACGAGGTATTAATAATAAAAGTCAAATTTTTGACCAACAGCTAATGCTAAAGAAGTGTTTGCCTGAGTTAAAATATTGCTTATTATATTTAAAGGCATATGCTCGGTTATCCTGTCCGAGAGCATAGAGATAACACCCAAATCTCACCCTTTGAATACTTAAAGGTGCTGTCATTTGTTTCAGTCACTCAAGCCTTTCTGAGCTGCTGTGAGCCTTGCTAATGGATGAAAAGCAAAATTCCTTTTTAAAATAATGATTGGTTAGTAATCTGGACCTCTACTTAGTAAGTTGGTAGAGTCGTCCTCCAGACATTTTTTGGATTATATTCCTTTAAACTTTATCAGTAAATAATGTCATATTTTGTGATTAAACTCAAGCAATTTAAGCACAGGATTGGTTGGCATCCATAATTTTAAGTGACTGTTCACTATATCTTTGCTTTAATGCTTCTACTTAGCAAATTTGTATCCGTCAAGTTGTTAGAGATTTAAAAAGCCAAGTAGAAAAATACACTTACTCTCCCCTCACAGCTTTGTGGCTGCTAAAACATTTTAGGTTTTCGTTCATGTCATTACCAAAACTTGAGTATGCACCTTTTGACTTCAGAGATGTTTGCTACCAAAGAAATATTTGTTGTGCATTTGGCTTTCTGATAGAATATGGTTGCTTTTATGGCACTTTCTTTTTGTTCTTGCTTTTTTTAACTGACAGGGAATTTTGCTTTTTGCTTTAGCAAAAATGTAAAATTTCTGCAAAACTACTGTGGGACAGGTAGAACAAGGGACTGGGTTAGTAATGGCTCCATCTTTATATCCTTGGTAGTATGTTTCATGAGAAGAGCATTTTTCCTTAAATTGTGGGGAGAGAAAGATGTATTTTTCTGTAGTATGTATAAAATTACTACATAAATCTAGTAATCTTTTTAAGTGTTCACATTTAACCAAAATGCTAGAACAGCTGTGCCAAATTTAGAAAAATCAATTTCTTTTCCCATGTTAACTTGCTGAATCATAGGCAAATGGAACATTGACAGCTATATTTCTTCAAAACAGATCTAATAACTTTAGGATAAATTCATATATACACAGAAGATTTTGCTATTAATAATGATTAAAATTTATGATTTGAATATGAAACTCTTCAATTATTTTCAACAATACAAGAAATATTGTTAGCATGGTTAATAAACTCTGAGGAGACTTTTGGTACCTTCCATAGCATTGGGACATGTGGAAGAAAATGCTATGTAACCTGAGAAACCTTTTTTTATTATTTTCTGTGACAACCTGAATATATTTGAATATTCCCATGAGAGAATTGATAACAGAGTCTTTCAGAGATCTAAAAACTTAAATATACCATTGTCATGCAGACATTTGTGCTTGATTTGTTAATGCTCCTCACATCACAGTGACGTCACACATTAAGGACGCACTCAGCGCACTAAGGGATGGAGTATTATGTTGGTATTTTTTATTCACATTTTTGTGCAGTATCATTCACCTGATTCCTTAATTTTCAGTATGAACTCTTGCTAAGTTATACACACCCTTAAAGCATAAAGATCTAGTCTGTTAACTATTTTCTTGTTCTTTCAAAATTTCCTATTCCAGAAGACAATATAGAACTTGAAAGGTATTCATTCTTAAAAACAAACTAAACCAAAATATACTGATAATGGAATCACTCTGAAGCTGAACATAATAGTAGAATAGGAAAAACAGCCCCATTTCATCCATATCTTACCTGTGCTCTCATTATCCTGTAAAAATAGTTCAAACAGTAACAGTGGATATTTATTGAACACTCAGAATGTAAGCTGTACTATGTTGGGTGCTATAGGGAATGCAAAGATGTATAAGGATTTACTCTCGGACCTCAAGAATGCACAGATAAAATATATAAAAACAATTTTTAATATGACGCAGAAAGTAAATGCTAAGAGAAAGGTGCAAAAGACTCTGGATATTCAGAGGGAGAATTTTCTTCTTTCTGCTGAAGATAATCCAGGGCTCTGTGAGGTAAATCATGTGCCCTATGGGCCAGGCTGATGCCACTGCAGGACATTCTAAGTCATTTTTCTTCCACAACTAGTTGATGGGTCTTATTTAGATGTAGCAGGGACAAGTGACATGCAGTTTCTAACTCAGTGACTCTAATGGTACCTTTCCCTTCCTACTTATTAGTCATTATACAAGTGACTAAGTGTGACATTATGGATAATTTTGAATCTGCTCTGATTTATGTTTTAAAAGGTAAATCACATATGAACTTTGTATTTTTACTATTATGAAGTAACAAACTACCTAGCAAGTCTCATCCTAGAGTGCCTAATATGCTGCTGATTCATTCTCAATATATTTTTTTGACTGGCATGATGCTTAAAAAATGTACCAAGCAATATTTATGGGTCCTTATGGAAAGTCAGCTTCCTTCTCTGTAATAAAGTCATTCCTATCACAAATACATTTTTCTTACATTCATGTCCCTTTGTATGACATTGTCAAAATGATTTTGGTCTTGATTCTTTTCTGTTGTCTCATCACTGTTCATGGAGCAAAACATTCACTTTACCATCACATCAGAACTTTCCTGTAAAGACTTTTCCTTTTCCATCTTTTTTATGATTCTTCCTGATTATCCTGTGTCCCCACAAACTATACATTTATTTACTTTTTCTGTCAGTGAACAATATAACTTTTTAAAATTGGATTACAAATGAGTATTTCTTAGTTGCATAAATCTTTCTCCATAAGTAAGTGATCAGCTTAACTTTAATACTTAGCTCTCTGCAGATAATTCCTAAACAAAAATTAAACCACAGGTTTTACCCGCTGAGTCTCTAGTGCTGTGCTTTTCACCTCCATGTGCCCTGCCGCACCTGTGCTGCGTGGGCACTGCTGGGGCCTGCCCTGCCCAGGTCCCTGTCCTGGCTTGTGCCCTATTTCAGAGAAGAATTGCCCTTGGCAAAATGGGAAGCACCTTGCCAGGCACCTGTCACTCCTCCCACCAGATCATCTCCAGTACTGCCCAATAATTGGGTATAGGAAACTGGCTTCTTCGCCTCAAGGTGGGACCACCCCTGCCATGCAATTACGGCTTCTCCATGGGTTCAGGCTGACGCTGACCTCCACTGAAACCGCATGCTTGCCCGGCTTTTTTCCCCTGCCCTCTCCTCTTTCCTTTAATACCTGCTTCTGAGCATTCTCCACCGACCGATCACTTGAACAAGAATTCCTATCTCAGGCTTGGCTTAGAATCTGTCATAAAACACATGCAAAAATTGGTTTTATCAACTTCCTCTTAAACCTGGTTTTCTTTCTGTATTTCTGATCTTTAATAAATGAAATCTTCTGATCCTCATGCTAGAAATCTGGGTCATCTTTGACTTCTGTTTGTGTTGTTCCTGTGTATCAGTAGTTCTAAACCTTCTGTGTTCAAATGTCTTCACACTCTTAAATTTATCACAGATATCAAATAACTTCTGTTGTCAGTATATCTATCACTACTCACCATATTAGACATTGAAACTGAAAATACTTTAAATGTTTATTAATGTATTTTAAAAAATACAAACCTACAGATAAGCATAAAACATAGTTTTATGAAAAAGTGTCTATTTCTAAACAAAAATTTTAGAAGAATAGCATTGTTTTACATTTTTTCAAATCTCTTGAATAACTGCTTTAAAAGAAGTTGGCTGTGTTCTCGTATTTGATTCTGCTTCCAGTCTGTTACAATATTCAAGTCATGTAGCCTCTGGTAAAACACAGATCTCATGAGAAAGTCAAGGTTCAAAGGGCAAATACCATCTTAGTATTATTATGAAAATAGTTTTGATGTTGCCCATCCTGTGAAAGGCCTGAGTCCTTGAACCATGCTTTGATTGCCCCTTCTCTGTATTGGTTGGCTTTGCCATGAAATGTTTGGCAATGTGGTTAAGCTCATGAACTTCAAACTCTCACAAATCGGGTTAATCCACTTACATTCTCTGATCCTCAGCCTCCTCATCCTTAAAATGAAATAATCATCAAAGCCCATTGTACTCTTACAGATTACATATGGTGCAAATAAAACATTTACGTAGTCTTGGATACTCAGAAATGGCATAATTTGTAGTTTGAGAGCATAGGCTGAGTCTGAATCCTGCCTCTACCACTTAAATGCTGTGCAGTCTTGAGCAAGTTACTTAACCCTTTTCCATGTTTTAGTTTACATGTAAGTATGATAATAAGTTTGAAGCTTATATGAGTTAATATGTACAAAGAAGTATTTAAGAGAGTGCCTGGCACATAATCAATACTGTGTAAGCATTAATGTTGTTATTACTATTCGGAATAGTCATAAGTGCCCTATAAATGTTAACTAGTATTAGTCATTACTGTTTCTTCCTTTCTGCAGCCTAGTTCATCCTTTCCTTGCTTGATTTAATTGTGTTATTAATCAACCTGCCCGTTTCCATTGTTCCGTCTTACTTGTTAGCTGTCCGTTCTAAAACATACATCTTGTCACTTCATTGAGCAGATACATCTGTGAGCTTCTTGATGCCTTCAAGAAAATCACCAACATTTGAGAATAGAACCTAGGCCCTTCTTCAGTATGACTCTGAGCCCTACCTCTTTTCTCCCTCTGGTGCTTTCTCTAATTTATACCCAATTCAGACACACGACCGTTTTTGGTCCATGTCTGTCCTCTCTCAAGACTACCTTTTCCATCTTTGTTTCATAAAGCCTCCATCAGTTTCAAAACCAACTCACATTTCCTCTGAAGCCACAGAGGCTCCTGAAAGAAATCTTTCATACTGTAGGCATGAACTGGGAATTTACTGGGCAACACTGGATATAGTCACCTACTTAGAACAAGAACTTTTTTGAAAAACCACTCAGTACTAATACTGTTTTTTAATCAGATCTTTTAAAAAAATCAGAAGATCCTAAGCAGAGTTCTCTCTTATCATGCTACTCAACTTGCCTTGGATTTAAAAGAACTCATACTGAGGAGTCATTGATAACGTGATTCTTAGCATGCACCAGTGAGGATGACAGTAATTGAGACTCCTGTGTATTAATGCATAAGGCTTTAGAGCATTGTTAATCAAGACTTAATTTTCTTTCCCCAGGAGAAAATTCTGATGTGTCAGGGCTTTGTCACAGATGTTATCAAAGATTCTTCATAAACAGACTGTGTTAATCAGTTGAAGGTTCTGTTCAAAGCTTTCACCATGATTGGTATTAAAATGAATGGATGGACAGCAAATCTAAACTTGCTCTTGAAAGACTGAAAGCAATGGCTGAAAAATTAATCAGGACAGAGTTCTTCCATCATAACTCACACAGGCTATGACTAAGTCGTGCCCAGCTCTTGGACAGCATAGGTGGACTTTGTTCTCATCCACTTCCCCACTGGAGGCTATCCTTCCTCCTGCCTTCCATGCCAGTACAAAGAGTGCTTGCTTGTAACTTGGGAAATCTAAACTTTTCATTGGAGATACAGAACTTTATTTTTGAATTGAAGACTATTTCAGCTGATGATAGAACTTTATACTTGAAGACTCTCTTGCAGTGTTAATGGCAACCTGTAGACAAATCTAGACAGTAGTAACATACATCTCACATGTTTGAGGGAAAATCCACATAAAAACAATAGCATTGATCACTCTGCAATAGCAGTGTGTAGGTGGAACTGTCATTAGAGGCAATGATTTTATTTTTAAACTTTGTATTTACTTTTGAAAAGATGTCTTATGGAGCAAGGCTTAGCTTGCTGTTTCACTTACTCACTTTTAAACATTTATTGGGCTCCCAGTGTAACTAGATGTGGTGTTAATAAAAGGGATACAGAAACAATAGACCTTAATCTTTAACAGAACACCAGTTTATTGTGTCCCTTCACTGTTAGATTCTAAGTTCCATGATAGTGGCAAATACAGAGTGTTTTTGGTTATCCAAAATATATTTATGTAAATTAATCCAATTTTTAAAATACATAATTAAAAAATTATTCTATAACACTTAAGAATGTCAACTGTCAGTGTAAAAATGTATGATGTCACTTTTATGGATCATTGGCTGATGATAGGTGGCAACAATTAATTATTGAGTTGTCTTCTCTAATAATTTGTTTAAATTTTATTTTCTTCCCTTTATAGCAGTGCCATCTAAGAAGACTTTTTGTGATAAAGGAAGTACTCCATATCTGTGCTAATACAGTAACCACTTGTCATTTGTGGCTCCTGAGTATTTCATATGTGGCTAGTATGACAGAGGAACCGAACTTTTACTTTTAATTAATTTTGGTATATTTTAACATAAATAGCTACATGCGACTAATGGCTACTGTACCAAACAGTGTGGTCTGTAGTGTTGTTAACTCCCACGAGGCAGTGGTAATAGTTGAATTAAACAGACTATCTTGTTATTTTATTCACGCAAGAACCAATTTTCACAATTTTACTTAAAGGTACCTGAAATCAAGGCATTTGGCCTTTCTTTAAATTATAATTTAAAATTTTTCAAAGTTCTATTCAAAGGTGAATAGGCTCACGTTTTCCTTCTTACTGCAACTAAAGATGCTACAAGATCCATTATAATGAATAAATCATTGTCATTAATCCTTTTTCATTTTGATCATAAATTCAGTCACTTACCTTTATTTGTATTGAATGGGCAAGGGGACTATTTAGGCTGTTAAGAGAAACAACAGGGGGTAGAATGATAAGCCAGTGAGAGATGATTTTCTCAGGTCATGCATGGTAATAAATAGAATGAGTGGAATCTATATTCAGAATTTAAGTTCTCACTGATTTGGGGGAGGAGCATCTAATGGAGCATAAGCTGCAATAAGACACTTTCAGATTTATGATTATTTTGAAAATAGGACAAATTAAGACATGCCAGGTGGAACTTATCCTAGAGAGCATCCAATCAGAATTGTATTTGCAGTGATGACACGAGTGTGACTATGGACCTGTTAATTAATTTGAAAAGAAATTAATTATAATATAAATGGAAAAAATGCAGCAATTTTTATATAAGAATGTTTTATAATCAGGATGAAAATATAAATGTTGGGCTTTTCAGATATGCATGCTATTTTTAATACTCATACTTCAATCTAATGATATGAAATCTTTGTTTACAGGGGATTTGTTCTTACTTTTAGGGAAAGAAATTGAGCAATGTTTAGAGGCCATGGGACCCTTGATTAGGAAGTCTGAGCAGGGGCTTATTGGTAGAGTATTTCTACTGACTTGAAATCCAGCTGTTATTTTTAAGGGTCTGTTTGACTCCTCCTGGACTTTGAGCACCTTGAAGTTGACTGTCTTACACTTCCTCTGTGATGCTTGTGCCTCTTAGAGAGACTGGTTCTCTCTTTCTGTTGATACCCTAAAAAATTCCTTTATTTCTATCTAGGGCGAGCCTGTCACTTTCTGCGAGGAGAGTTTTGTAAAGCACCGCTCCAGTCTGATGAGACAGTTCTTGGAGACTGCAGTGAACCTCCAGCTTTTTAAGCAGGTGAGAGTGGACCCCACCTGGTCTATTGGAACATGGCTTCCAGACATGGGACAGAAATGTGTTACTGGTTTTCTCATTCCATCTGTGTGATTACAGAAAGTCTCTTAATTTGGGCTTGAGTTTCTGTTTATCTAATTTAAATTAGGTTCTTAACACTTGATAATTTTAAGTATCACGTTAGTTATATGAATTCAGCATTTAATGAGGATCTACAGTGTGCTATAAACTGTACTCAGGGCCAGAATATAAACATGAGTAAAAATTCAGTAATACCCTTAAAAGCTGACAGTCTAATAGAAATACCTTTGGACTGTTAGGAAGAAAAAACTATATAACTCCCTTGAACCAAGAATACTCTACCCGGCAAGGTTATCATTTAAATTTGAAGGAGGGATTAAACAATTTTTAGATAAGCAAAAGCTGAGAGAACTTACCTCCCACAAACCACCTCTAAAGGAAATTTTGAAGGGACTCCTATAGATGGAAGTATTCCCAAGACTAAACAGATGTCATTCAAGGGAAGACAGAGAGAACAGAATATGATTCATAACACACAAAGAATGGAGGAGGAAGAAAAAGGAGGGAAAAAAAAAGAACCTTTAGGTTGAGTTTGTAATAGTATACAAAATAAGTTAAATTAGACTGTTAGATAGTAAGGGAATTTCCCTTGAACCTTTGGTAACCACATATCTAAAGCCTGCAATGGCAATAAGTACATACCTATCAATAATCACCCTAAATGTAAATGATCTGATTGCACCAATCAAAAGACATAGAGTTACTGAATGGATAAAAAAACAAGACCCGTCTTTATGCTGCCTACAAGAGACTTACTTCAAACCCAAAGACATACACACACACTGAAAGTAAAGGGATGGAAAAGATATTTCATGCAACTAATAGAAAAAAGCAGGAGTTGCAGTACTTGTATCAGACACAAGAGACAAAGAAGGACCATAATGATAAAAGGGTCAGTCCAACAAGAGGGTATAACTATTATAAATATCTATGCACCCAACACAGGATCACCTACATATATGAAACAAATACTAACAGAATTAAAGGGGGAAATAGAATGCAATGCATTCATTTTAGGAAACTTCAACACACCACTCCCTCCAAAGTACAGATCAACCAGACAGAAAATAAGTAAAGAGACAGAGGCACTGAACAACATATTAGAACAGATAGACCTAAGGGACATGTACAGAACACTCCACCCAAAAGCGACAGGATACACATTCTTCTCAAGTGAACATGGAACATTTTCAAGAACAGATCATATATTAGGTCACAACAAGAATCTCAGTAAATACAAAAAGATTGAAATTGTACCAACCAGCTTCTCAGATCACAAAGGTATGAAACTAGAAATACATTACACAAAGAAACCAAAAAAGCCCACAAACACATGGAGGCTTAATAACATGCTCCTAAATAATCAAGGAATCAATGACCAAATAAAAACAGAGATCAAGCAATATATGGAGACAAATGACAACAATAATTCAACACCACCAAATCTGTGGGATGCAGCGAAAGCTGTGCTAAAAGGGAAATATATTGTAATACAACAGCCCTACCTCAGGAAAGAAGAACAATCCCAAGTGTACAGTCTAAACTCACAATTAATGAAACTAGAAAAGGAGGAACAAATGAGGCTCAAAGTCAATAGAAGGAGGGACATAATAAAGATTAAAACAGAAATAAATAAAATTGAGAAGAATAAAGCAATAGAAAGAATCAATGAAACAGAAGCTGGTTCCTTGAGAAAATAAACAAAATAGATAAACCCTAGTCAGACTTATCAAGAAAAAAAGAGAGTCTACACACATAAACAGAATCAGAAATGAGAAAGGAAAAATCACTATGGATACCAAAGAAATACAAGAATTATGAGAGAATACTATGAAAAATTATATGCTAACAACTGGATAACCTAGAAGAAATGGACAGCTTTCTAGAAAAATACAACCTTCCAAGGGTGACCCAGTAAGAAACAGAAAATCTGAATAGACCAGTTACCAGCAAAGAAATTGAATTGGTAATCAAAAAACTACCTAAGAACAAAATGTCTGGACCAGATGGCTTCACCACTGAATTTTATCATTTAGTGAAGACTTAATACCCATCCTCCTTAAAGTTTTCCGAAGAGTAGAAGAGGGAATACTTCCAAACTCATTCTACGAGGCCAACATCACTCTAATACCAAAACCAGGCAAAGACACCACAAAAAAAAATTACCGACCAATATCCCTGATGAACATAGATGCAAAAATTCTCAACAAAATATTAGCAAACTGAATTAAAAAATACTTAAAAAAGGTCATCCATCATGATCAAGTGGGATTCATCCCACGGATGCAAGGATGGTACAGCATTCGAAAATCCATCAACATCATCCACCACATCAATAAAAAGAAGGACAAAAACCACATGATTATCTCCATAGATGCTGAAAAAGCACTCAACAAAATTCAACATCCATTCATGATAAAAACTCTCAACAAAATGGGTATAGAGGGCAAGTACCTCAACATAATAAAGGCCATATATGACAAACCCACAGCCAACATTATACTTAACAGCGAGAAGCTGAAAGCTTTTCCTTTAAGATCGGGAACAAGACAAGGATGCCCACTCTCTCACTTTTATTCAACATAGTACTGGAGGTCCTAGCCATGACAATCAGACAACACAAGGAAATAAAAGGCATCCAGATCAGCAAGGAAGAAAACTGTCCTTGTTTGCAGATGACATGATATTGTATATAAAAAGTCCTAAAGAAACCACTCCAAAACTATTAGATCTAATATCTGAATTCAGCAAAGTTGCAGGATACAAAATTAATACACAGAAATCTGTTGCATTCCTATAAACTAACGATGAACTGGCAGAATGAGAAATCTGGAAAACAATTCCATTCACAATTGCATCAAAAAGAATAAAAAACCTTGGAATAAACCTCACCAAGGATATAAAAGACCTTTACCCTGAAAACTACAGGACACTCTGAAGAGAAATTAAAGAGGACACTAACAAATGGAAATTCATCCCATGCTCTTAGCTAGGAAGAATTAATATTGTCAAAATGGCCATCCTGCCTGAAGCAATCTACAGATTCAATGCAATGCCTATCAAATTACCAACAGCATTCTTCAATGAACTAGAACAAATAGTTCTAAAATTCATATGGAACCACAAAAGACCCCGAATAGCCAGAGCAATCCTGAGAAGGAAGAATAAAGCTGAGGATTACGCTCCCTGACTTCAAGCTCTACTACAAAGCTACGGTAATCAAGACAATTTGGTACTGGCACAAGAGCAGACCATAGACCAGTTGAATAGAATAGAGAGCCCAGATATAAACCCAAGCATATATGGTCAATTAATATATGATAAAGGAGCCATAGGTATACAGTGGAGAAATGACAGCCTCTTCAACAGCTGGTGTTGGCAAAACTGGACAGCTACATGTAAGAGAATGAAACTGGACTACTGTCTAACCCCATACACCAAAGTAAATTCAAAATGCATCAAAGACCTGAATGTAAGTCATGAAACCATAAAACTCTTAGAAAAAAATATAGGCAAAAATCTCTTGGACATAAACATGAGCAACTTCTTCATGAACATGTCTCCCCGGGCAAAGGAAACAAAAGCAAAAATGAATGAATGGGACTATATCAAATTAAAAGACTTCGGAACAGCAAGGGATACCATCAGTAGAAAAAAGACTTCCTACAGTATGGGAGAATATATTCATAAATGACATATCTGATAAGGGGTTTACATCCAAATTATATAAAGAGCTCACACACCTAAAGAAACAAAAAGCAAATAAGCCAATTTAAAAATTGGCAGAGGAGTTGAACAGACACTTCTCCAAAGAAGAAATTCAGATGGCTAACAAGCACATGAAAAGATGCTCCACATCACTAGTAATCAGAGAAATGCAAGTTAAAACCACAATGAGATATCACCTCACACCAGTTAGGATGGCTGCCATGCGAAAGACCAACAACAAATGTTGGTGAGGATGTGGAGAAAGGGGAACCCTCCTACACTGCTGGTGGGAATGTAAATTAGTACAACCATTGTGGAAAGCAATATGGAGGTTCCTCAAAAAACTAAAAATAGAAATACCGTTTGACCCAGGAATTCCACTCCTAGGAATTTACCCTAAGAATGCAGCAGCCCAGTTTGAAAAAGATATATGCACCCCTATGTCTATCGCAGCACTATTTACAATAGCCAAGAAATGGAAGCAATGTAAGTGTCCATCAGTAGATGAATGGATAAAGAAGATGTGGTACATATACTCAATGGAATATTATTCAGCCATAAGAAAGAAACAAATCCTACCATTTGCAACAACATGGATGGAGCTAGAGGGTATTATACTCAGTGAAATAAGCCAAGCCGAAAAAGACAAGTATCAAATGATTTCACTCATCTGTGGAATATAAGAATAAAGAAAGAACTGAAGGAACACAACAGCAGCAGACTCACAGAACCCAAGAATTGACAAACAGTTACCAAAGGGAAAGGGACTGGAAGAGGGGTGGGAAGGGAGGTATAAGGGGGAAAAAGGGCTCTTACAATCAGCGCTCATAATGTAGCGGGGGTTGGGGGTTGAGGGGCTACGGGAAAGGCAGTATAACACAGAGAAGACAAGTAGCGATTCTGTAACATCCTTCTACGCTGATGGACAGTGACTGCAATGGGGTATGTGGTGGGGACTTGATAATAGGGAGAGTCTAGTAACCAAAATGTTGCTCATGTAATTGTATTATTAGTAATAACAAAAAAAATCTATATAATTCAAAATAACCTTTGTATTTGGTAAGTAATTTAATTTTATGGTGACAAATCTAATACCTTTTTCTATACTTGAGGAAGTTTTAAAGAATAATCTGAGTTAGAAAATACCCTGTAGGGGATATAACTGTCTTCCAATATGTGAAGGTTTACCTTAAAGAAAGGGTTAGATGTGCCCAATACACAGCCTTAAGGAGCAGAACCAGGTTTGATGTGTTTCAAGATCAGAGATGTCTTGTGACAAAATGAAGTGGGTTACCTTTGGAGCTCTTTGTCTCTGGAGAGCTCCAGTATAGACTGAATTACTTCTTAAGGTTGTTAACAAGGATCAAGTGATAGTCTTTATACATGCTGAAGTATATAGCAGTTCAGTCCCAAATGAGTCTTCCAGTGCATGCATGCTGAGTTAGGTATTAGCACTCTTTTTGTATTTTTATCTTTCAAGAAGAGAGTACCACATCCCATTGTCAAAACTGAGTTGTGAAGATCAAATTACATAGGGGTCAAGGATGGAATGGGCAGAATATCTAATTTATTAATTCCCTTTAACCATAAGACTCTGCAAGTAGAGTCTTACTGTTAGCAGATGCAGTAAAATTTTTAAATGTAGTTACAAAAAGCATATGTTTTTCAGGAGTCAGGTGGAGTTGGGTTCAGTCTTGGCTTTGTCACTTAAAGCTGTTTGTTCATAATTGTTTCTTTTGCTTTAAAACAGAATTATCCCCATCTACCTCATGGGGTCGCAGCAGAGTTTACGTGAATTAATGTGTGTATATGTTAGCTGATGCATTGTACTGTAGAGGCCCAGTAAATTTTAGTGTCTGCCTCATTCTTAGAGGAATTACATTAACAAAACACAAGTTTGTGCAGGATTTTTTAAAGCATGACTTGGTCAAAAAGACTAAATATTAAATATGAAAATGGTCAATCAAACTAGAACCCCATATACAGACAACTTTGATAGTTTTTTCATGAGCCACCTGGCCATATTCTTGAACTTGTTATCATTTTATGACCCTTAAGCAAGTGGTCCTTGAAGACAATTCTGAAAAGAATTAAAGATTCCTGTTAAAGAGTTTCAGTTGTTGAATAAAACCTTTCCTCTTTATTTGATGTTTCTATGCAGCTCTAAAACATCAAAGATGGAAGGTTTTTAAATAATGAGAAAAGATAGGTTACCTTAAAAGGAGCAATGTACTGACAGACGACTTCACATGAGCAATAATGGAATCGAGAGGATACTGCCAGATACTCCGTGTGTTGAGGAGAAATACCTAGAGTTCTGTGCCAGTGAAAGTACCTCTTAATTAAAAGAGCAGTGTGAAAACATTGCCCATGAAAAGCTGAGTTTGTCCTTGTGTTCGCTTTATCAGTGAGTCTGCTTGGTGAGGTTATTCAATCAAAAGCTAATCTAGTTGTTTTTACATATGTAATTAAAACCCCTAATCATTTGAGTTTTAATAAGGAAGATTATCCCAGATTACCCTAGATAATTTGGGTAGGCCTGTCTGAGTCAGTTGGAGGTCCTTGTAAAGATGACTGAGGTTTCCCTGAGGGAGAGAAGAAATTTCACATGCAGATGCTAGCCTCAACACCTGCCTGTGGGTGCAGCCTGCCCACCACTTTTCCTCCCTGACAGCAAGTCAGTCCTATGGATTTCAGACTTGCCTAGCCAGTCCCCATAATCGTATAAACCAGTTCCTTGTAATAAATTAATAAATGTGTATCTTTTTTTAAAAATTAAAGTATCATTGATACACAATCTTATGAAGGTTTCCCATGGACAACATTGTACTTTCAACATTTACCCATATTATCAAGTCCAAACTACCCCTATTTAGCAGTCACTGCCCATAAGTGTAGTAAGATGCTATGGAGTCACTATTTGTCTTCTCCAGGCTGTACCGCCTTCCCCGTGACCTACCTATATTGTGTGTGCTAATTATAATGCCCCTTAATCCCCTTTTCCCTCCCTCCCCACCCGCCCTCCCCCACCCCTCCCCTTTGGTAACTGCTAGTCCCTTCTTGGAGTCTGTGAGTCTGTTGCTGTTCTGTTCCTTCAGTTTTGCTTTGTTGTTATACTCCACAAATGAGTGAAGTCATTTGGTACTTGTCTTTCTCCACCTGGCTTATTTCACTGAGCATAATACCCTCTAGCTCCATGCATTTTGTTGCAAATGGTAGGATTTGTTTTCTTCTTATGACTGAGTAATAACTTCATTGTGTATATGTACCACATCTTCTTTATCCATTCATCTACTGATGGATACTTAGGTTGCTTCAATTTCATGGCTATTGTGAATTGTGCTGCGATCAACATAGGGGTGTGTATGTCTTTTTGAATCAGGTATCTTGTTTCCTTTGGGTAAATTTCTGAAAGTGGAATTACTGAGTCAAATGCTCTTTCTATTTTAGTTTTTTTTTTATTAAGGTATTTTAGTTTTTAAGGAACCTCCATATTGCTTTCCACAATGACTGAACTAATCTGCATCCTCACCAACAGTGTAGGAGGGTTCTCCCTTCTC
This sequence comes from Phataginus tricuspis, assembly GCA_029783875.1. Classification (NCBI taxonomy): domain Eukaryota; kingdom Metazoa; phylum Chordata; class Mammalia; order Pholidota; family Manidae; genus Phataginus; species Phataginus tricuspis. The sequence goes on along the minus strand of JAQQAC010018689.1, from coordinate 497,420 downwards.
CACATCCTTGCCAGCATTTGTTGTTTCTTGTCTTTTGAATGTTGGCCATCCTTACTTGTGTAAGGTGATATCTCATTGAGGTTTTGATTTGCATTTCTCTGATGATTAGCGATGTGGAGCATCTTTTCATGTGCTTTTTGGCCATCCGAATTTCTTCTTTGGAGAAGTGTCTGTTCAGATCCTCTACCCATTTTTTGATCAGGTTATTTGTTTCTTGAGTATTGAGGCTTGTGAGCTTTTTATATATTTTGGATGTTAATCCTTTATTGGATGAGTCATTACAAATATATTCTCCCATACTGTAAGATGCCTTTTTGTTCTGCTGATGGTGTCCTTTGCTGTACAGAGCTTTTTAGTTTGATGTCGTTTCATTTGTTCATTTTTGCTTTTGTTTCCCTTGCCTGAGGAGGTGTGTTCAGAAAAAGTTGGTCATGTTTATATTAAGGAGATTTTTGGCTATGTTTTTTTCTATGAGTTTTACGGTTTCATGACTTACATTCAGGTCTTTGATCCATTTTGAGTTTACTTTTGTATATGGAGTTAGACAATAATCCAGTTTCATTCTTTTACATGTAGCTGTCCAGTTTTGCCAACACCATTTGTTGAAGAGGCTTTCATTTCCCCATTGTATATTCATGACTCCTTTATAGTATATTAATTGGCCATGTATGCTTGGGTTTATATATGGGCTCTCTATTCTGTTCCATTGATCTATGGGTCTATTTTTTTGTCAGTACCAATTTTGATTAATGTAGCTTTGTAGTAGAGTTTGAACTCAGGGAGCATAATGCCCCCAGCTTTGTTCTTCCTTCTCAGGATTGCTTTGGCTATTTGGGGTCTTTTGTGGTTCCATATGAATTTAAGAAATATTGTTTTAGTTCATTGAAGAATGCCATTGGTATTTTGATAGGGATTGCATTGAATCTGTGGATTGCTTTAGGCAGGATGGCTATTTTGACAATATTAATTCTTCCTATCCATTGTATTTCCATTTATTGGTAACTTCAATTTCTCTCATGAGTGTCTTATACTTTTCAGGGTATAGGTCTTTCACCTCCTTTGTTAGTTTTATTGCTGGGTATTTTATTCTTTTGGATGCAATTGTAAATGGAGTTGTTTTCTTGATTTCTCTTTCTGCTAGTTCATTGTTAGTATATAAGAACACAACAGATTTCTGTGTATTAATTTTGTATCCTGCAACTTTGCTAAATTAAGTTATTCTAATCATTTTTGGTGATTCTTTAGGGTTTTTATGTACAATATCATGTCATCTGCAAACAGTGACAGTTTAACTTCTTCCTTACCAATCTGGATACCTTTTATTTCTTTGTGTTATCTGATTGCTGTGGCTAGGACCTCCAGTACTATGTTGAATAAAAGTGGTGAGCATGGACATCCTTGTCTTGTTCCCAATCTTAAAGGAAAAGCTCTCAGCTTTTTACTGTTAAGTATGATGTTGGCTATGGGTTTGTCATATATGGCCTTTATTATGTTGAGGTTCTTGTCTTTTATACCCATTTTGAGAGTTTTTATCATGTTGGGTGTTATTTTGTCAAATGCCTTTTCAGCATCTATTGAGATGATATGTGATTTTTGTCCCATTTGTGATGTGGTATATGATGTTGATTGATTTTCAAATATTGTACCATCCTTGCATCCCTTAAATATATCCCACTTGATCATAGTGGATGATCTTTTTGATGTATTTTTGAATGCAGTTTGCTAATATTTCGTTGAGTATTTTTGCATCTATATTCATCAGGGATATTGGTCTGTTTTCTTTTTTTTTTGTGGTGTCTTTGCTGGTTTGGTATTAGAGTGAGGCTGGGCTCATAGAATGAGTTTGGAAGTATTCCCTTCTTTTCTACTTTTTGTAAACTTTAAGGAGGATGGGTGTCCATAGTGATTTTTTCTTTCTCATTGCTGATTCTTTTTATGTGTGTACACTCTCTTTTCTTCTTCATAAGTCTGGCTAGGGGTTTATCTTTTTTGATTATTTTCTTGAAGAACTAGCTCCTCGTTTCATTGATTCTTTCTATTGTTTTATTCTTCTCAATTTTATTTATTTCTGCTCTGATCTTTATTATGTCCCTCCTTCTGCTGACTTGGGGCCTCATTTTTCTTCTTTTTCTAGTTTCATTAATTGTGAGTTTAGACTGTTCATTTGGGATTGTTCTTTCTTGAGGGAAGCCTGTATTGCAATATACTTTCCTCTTAGAAGTGCCTTTGCTGTATCCCACAGATTTTGGGGTCTTGAGTTGTTTTCATTTGTCTCCATATATTGCTTGATCTCTGTTTTAAATTGATCATTGATCCATTGATTGTTTAGGAGCATATAGTTAAGCCTCCATGTTTTTGTGGGCTTTTTTGTTTTCTTTTTATAATTTATTTCTAGTTTCATGTCTTTGTGGTCTGAGAAGCTGGTTGGCACAATTTCAATATTTTGAATTTACTGAGGCTCTTTTTGTGGACTAGTATGTGATCTATTCTGGAAAATGTTCCATGTGTACTTCAGAATATTGTGTATCCTGCTGCTTTTGAGTGGAGTGTTCTGTAGATGTCTGTTAGGTCCATCTGTTCTAATGTGTTGTTCAAGTGTCTCTGTGTCCTTACTTATTTTCTGCCTGGTTGATCTGTCCTTTGGAGTGAGTAGTGTATTAAAGTCTCCTAAAATGAATACATTGCATTCTATTTCCCGCTTTAATTCTGCTAGTATTTGTTTCAGATATGTAGGTGCTCCTGTGTTCGGTGCATAGATATTTCTAATGGTTATATCCTCTTGTTGGACTGACCTTTTTATCATTATGTAATGTCCTTCTTTGTCTCTTGTTACTTTCTTTGTTTTGAAGTCTGTCTGATACAAGTACTGCAACTCCTGCTTTTTTCTCCCTATTATTTGCATGAAATATCTTTTTCCATCCCTTTACTTTTTGTCTGTGTATTTTCTTTGGGTTTAAAGTGAATCTCTTGTAGGCAACTTATAGATGGGTCTTGTTTTTTCATCCATTCTGTAACTCTATGTCTTTTGATTGGTGCATTCAGCCTGTTTACATTACAGTGAGGTACATACTTACTGCCATTACAGGCTTTAGATTTGTGGTTACCAGAGGTTCAAGGGGAGCTTACTTGGTGTCTAATAGTCTGTCTCAACTCATTTATTACACTTTTTAAACATAATCTAAAGGTTTTTTCCCCCTCATTGTTCTTCTTCCTCCTCTACTCTTTATATATTGTCATATTCCATACTCTTTGTGTATCCCTTGACTAACTTTGTGAATAGTTTATTTAATTTTTCATTTGCTTCATAATTAATTAGTCTACTTCCTTCACTGTGATTTTATTTTCTCTGCTCACAGCTATTTAGCCTTAGGAGCACATCCCTCTAGAGCAGTCCCTCCAAAATATACTGTAGAGATGGTTTGTGGGAGGCAAATTCCCTCAAGTTTTGCTTATCTGGAAATTGTTTAATGTCTTCTTCAAATTTAAATGATCATCTTATGGGGTAGAATATTCTTGGTTGGAGGCCTTTCTGTTTCATTGCATAAATATATCATTGCCAGTCCCTTCTGGCCGTAGGGTTTCTGCTGAGATGTCTGCTGATAGCCTGATGGGCTTTCCTTTATACTTGATATTTTTTCTCTCTCTGGCTGCTTTCAGCACTCTCTCCTTGTCCTTGATCTTTGCCATTTTATTTATTATATGTCTTGGTGTTGTCTTCCTAGGGTCCTTTGTGTTGAGAGATCTCTGCACTTCAATGACCTGAGAGACTATTTCGTTCCCCGGATTGGGGAAGTTTTCAGCAATTATTTCCTCAAAGAGACTTCCTATCCCTTTTTCTCTCTCTTCTTCCTCTGGTACCCCTACAATAACGAATACTGTTCCATTTCGATTGGTCACACGGCTCTCTTTTTATTCTTTCATTCCTAGAGATCCTTTTTTCTCTCTGTGCCTCAGCTTCTTTGTCTTCCTGTTCTCTAATTCCTATTTCATTTACCATCTCCTCTACCTCATTTAATCTGCTTTTAAATCCCTCTATTGTACATTTCATTTCAGGTACTGTATTTTTCATAGTTTCTGTCTCTTTTTTGAAGTCTTCCCTGAGATCTTGAATATTTTGTTGTAGCTCCATGAGTGTGTTCATATGATTTTTGTTTTGGAATCTTTATCAAGATTGGTGATTTCAGTTTCATTTAGCCCTCTTTCTGGTGTTTGTTGGATTCTTGTTTGTAGAAAATTTTTATGCCTTTTCATATTTCTAAAGATTACTAGTAATAACTTTGTGTCGGCAGTGCCCTGTGGTACCCAAAAGCCCTACTCTGTGGATCTGCCCGGCACCTGGAGCGATGGTGGGGCAGCAGTTGTGTGGACCGGTGCCTGCCGACAGGAAGGAGCAGCAGGCTGCGTACAGCAGTGGGGGCCTCAGCTTTGTGCTTCCACCACAGAGATGGAGTGTCTGAAGCTCCTGAAAATTCCCAGCACACTGGGCTGAATGTGCCAGGATAATTTTGTCCACCTGTCCTTTCTCCTGAGCAGGGAGCTCTGTGTAATCTCTGCCTCTTTAGCACCCCTCTCACTGTTGGGAAGCCTTTCAAACTGCCCGTCTTTCTTTTGTCCCAGAATGGTCAGTTGTGGATACCTGTTCTCCACAAGCAGCCAGAATCTCAGTCTTTCTGAGTATCCTGCCTATCTGCTTTCCAGCCCCACTAATCTCCAGAGCACCATGTTATGTGGGTTTGTGCTCCTGGAGCAGATCTCTAGGGTTCGGTGTTTCACAGTCCTGTGTTTCTACTATCTCCCTGCTCCTTTTCTTTTCCTCCCACATGTGAGCTGAGGTCGGGGAGAGCTTGGGTCCTGCTGGATCACAGTTTTGCTACTTTACCCTTTTCCGTGAGGTCTTCTCTCTTCCCCACGAGTAGCAGTCTGTTCTGCAGTCTTCGGGTCGCTCTTTCAGGATTAGTTGTATTTGCTGTATTTTTGTTTTATATATGGTCTTGGGAGGAGGTTTCTGCCTCACTTCTTATGCTGCCATCTTTTTCCTCTCTCATAAATGTGTATCTTTTTGTCTATCAATTCTTCTTCAGGTTCTGCTTCTCTGATTGCACCCTGACCAATAGCAGAACGAAATCCTTAAGGGAGTACTTTAGGGAGAAAGAAAGTTTTCTCAAATCCAGGATGAGCAGTCTGAGATACAAAGAGGAAGGAAGAGCAAAATGTGAATATGTGGATTAAATTTTTAAAATATTTATAGTATGAAACAGGCAAGTTCTTCCACATATTTGAGAATCAGATGGTCCCAGTTCAAATTCAAAAAACTCCCACATTGATTATGACAGAAGGGAGACCCTCTTCAGTTTATTTGTAAGGCTAAGATAATCTTGATTCCAGAACCTAAGACAGCATGAGAAGAGGACATTTATAGGATAGGTTCACTCATGATCACAGATGGAAAAAATTAATCAAAATGCTTGCAGCAGTTTCTAGCAATAATAAAAAGGACACCACTTCATGAGCAGGTCGCGTTTGTCCCAGACATTAAATGGCATTTACACATTAGAATCTATGATTGTAATTCACCACATTAACTTATATGTGAAAAATCATTTGATCATCTCAACAGATGCAAAAAATTTTCATAAAATTCATGATAAAAACTTTTAAAAATGGATGATCAAAGATTTTCAACAAACATCGTGCTTCACATTGAAACACTGAAAGTTTCCATCAAGAAAGATGCCACCTTTTACCGTTGGAATTCCTAGCATATATAATTTAGCCAAAACAAGAAAAAGTATCAAGATTTAGAAAGAATGACATGAAATTGACATTATTTTCATTACTTTGACAATAGAGACAAGTTTCTTAAGATGAAAAATGGCTTAATAAATTTGACTTCATTGAAATTAAGAACTTTAGGTCATCCAAGATACCATATTTGCAGTATTTATGGACCATCCACAGTTTTAGAATCTAGGATACTAAAAACCCCACAAATTCCTTCATGTTGGTAAAAACATCCAATGTAATTGTGCAAAAGATGTGAATAAACACATGCAAATAAAGATACATGAATGGCTAATAAATATGCAAGGTACTCAACCTCATTTTAATCAGAGAACATCAAATAAAAACCACAATGAAATACCACCTCAAACCACAGTGTTGCTCATGTGATTGTATATTAATGATACCAAAATGAAAAAAAAGAAATACCACCTCATACCACCAGAGTGGCCCAATATTAAAAACCTGACAGTATCAACATGTGGCAAAGGCATGAGCAAGTACCAAATGTAACTGTTTACGGGACTCTAAGTTGGCACAAGTTGGTTAGAAAATACTTTGGCACTACCGTTTGAAGTTAACATGCAAATTGTTTATAGTCCACCAGTTTCACTCTAAATTGTGTAGCAAAAATCTTTTACCAAAATTACTGTAATAGCAAAATAATTATCTTGGGTTTTCACCAGTAATCTTAGATATTCATCAGTATTAATATGATTGAATTGTTACATTCATACAGTAGAACACTGTACAGTAGGGAAATGAATGAGTGAATGAGCTACAGCAAAACAGATGTGAATTAAATAAATGAAAGGAACAAACCATTAATGAATTAATGTAAGGAGTCCTTTTATGTAATGTTCAACAGCAAAAAAAATGAAATAGTGTATTATTTAGGGAAACATTTATGTCAACTATAAAGACAGGCAAGGAAAGGATGAGCTGAAATGATTGTGGTCCTTTCTTGGGGGCGGGGCACTTGGGGAGGGACCATCAAGGTAGGGAATGTTCTGGTAGTTGGCTTTATCATTATTATTTAAACTATTAATTATTTAAATTATTGAAGTAGTGTGTAAAAACATACCTTTAATGTTTCTAAGTTAGCCAATAATAGGCTGTGTTCTCATTGATGGTTGACAACCTCTTTAGGCCTCAGTTTCTGCATCTGTAACATGAGTTAGACTGACAGGTCGCTAAGTTTGCCACACCTTTAAGCTCTAACATTCCATGATATCATGAAATAAACACAACTTAGACAGATGACAGTAGGGTCCATTTGGATAAATTCCTCTTTAGATAATGGATTTGGAAAGAATCCCAGAAACAGCTTCTTAAATCCACAACTCTGACATCACCATCTCTCCCTAGCAAGCAGCTTTACGGAGTTAAGCCATTATTTTTAGGTCTCTCTCCTTTATCTCATATCACACTAACACTATAAGGGAATTTATTTCTTGTGTGTATTGTTTGTTATTAAGGCCATGGGAACTAAAATCTTTTCTACTCGTTTTGTTAACACTTCCCATGGCTAATGACCATGACTGAATTTAGTATGTTAACCTAAGAGCCTCATCTACAGCTACAAGCTTAAGGGGTCTCCCTGAGTAGAGGTTCTCTTTTAGCTGGCAGCCTAGGTTAGTGTTAAGAAATGTGTATAGTAGTGAAGGAGCTCAAATATATTACAATAGATACATTATTTTCCAAAATAATTCTTGTCCACATTCTAACGATATTATTATTTATTACCAGGGAGGAAAATGTTAGGGTCATTCAAATTGGTAAAATCTCTTTTTTTAATGTTCCTCCAAAACCTTTCATTAGATAATATAAATGTGTCTTTCTCAAAATTTTCTATTCAACAAAGTACCTGTGTGGCAGAAGAAAACCCATTTTTTAGAAGGGGGATGTGGCCAGAGGAGTCCCCTGAAAAGCACAACATTTCATGAGCCTTCTGTATTTTTCTAAAGCATCTGTACATACTGTGCATTCTGTACCACAGTATAGCTGTGTTTATCTTAAGTGAAAATACTTAAACTACTAGTTAAATTATCCCCCTTCTCCCTTCATCTTCAAGGTGAATTGTTTTTGGTTAAATCCCCTCCTTCGACCAAGCTCCTTGTCTCACCACTGTGTGTCCCTAGTTACATGCCAGCCCCGTTGTTTGATAGTGTTGGCTCTGAAACTGAACAGACCTGGGTCTGTAACCTGGTTCTGCCATCTTCTCAGGTCACCACACACTCTAAGGTTCTTGGTCTCTCACTGGGTTTTAAATCCTTGCCTGGTTTCTTATCCTAATACAATGTCCAAATACACTGAATAGTCCTTCAGACACACCATTCACAAAGTGAGGTTTAGCATATGCTCTTCCGCATCACGAGTATTAATGTCCTTTCTGTCATTCCTCCATAGCCTGCTCAGATGTCAGCCCTTACAACAGCCCACCCTTATCTTACATCCTTGCTGTTCCCTTAGAACTTTGCTCAGTTATGAGTTTCTACATTTATTCAGTGTTACGATAATTCATCTCTCTTTTATGTCCTCCTTCACTGCTGACTTTTCTCCCCCTCACTAGGTCTGCACTCCTGTTTTCAATTACTTGGAAAACATTCTGTTTGTTCATCCACTCCAACAATCATCGCCTGAATATTTGTGTGTCAGGCACTACTGTGTCATCCTCTCTACCCTCAGTGGGTAACTGACCTTAGGTCCTTTCAGCTAGCCTCCCTTTCAAGCCTTCCTCCATTCTGCTTGGAGAGTGTTCTTTCTGAAAAGCAAATTTCCTGTCTTTCCCATTATATTTAGTATGAAGTTCAAACCCCTGGCCTAGCACACAAAATCCTTCATCTTCCCGATTCCGCCTCTCTCATCTTTTCTCTCATACTTCTCCAGATACCTTTCTGCAGCCATTCTGAACAATCTTCTGTGAGGTCTCTGAAAATGGTTTCAGGTCATCATGCTTCTGAACTTGAATTATAAGAGATGCTTAATAAATAGTGAGAGATGAATGACAGTAATTAAATAAGAACTGTTGACTACTGACTTATGCTAAGTGCTGTTTGAATGTTTTATCTAATCTTGTTTAATTTTCACAATAACCATTACATACTTTATTACTGCCACTTTTTAGGTTATTAATCTAAATTAGTCATGGCTGAGAGTTTACATAGTAGCTAGTATGTGACAGAATCAGGATTGGCATCTAGGGAACCATTCAGATTTACTGTCCCTCCAGGAATAGATGAATAAATGAATGTGTGCTTGTTTTCTTCTTCCTCCCTGGTTTCAGTACTTCCTCTCCCTTTTACATTGTCCAACTCAGTCATTCATTCAGACCCAGTTCACATGTGCCTTTCCAGTTTATTAACTCCCCCCAATCTTCTATAAATTCCTCTCCTTTTAGCAGTTTAGATGTGCACCACATATAATATCATGGATTTGTTTAACTCCCTCTTGAATTGTAGGCTCTGTAAAAACAGGGATCATTTTTAGTGTTTTGTATCCTGATCTAATATATAATAGACACTTAATATTTTTAAATAAATCAAATTAAAAACTGCTGACTGACTTCCTTTATAAGGAATAGGCATAAAAGTGTTTTGACAATTTTAGTAGAAGGGATTTTTTTAACTAAATATAATGGTAACCATTTTGTGATAAAAACTCTGGATTTAAGTGTTACTGTTTAAATTGAACAATATCTATAATTTAAGCCTGAACTCACATAACGGTATGTGTAGGAGTGGGAACTCTGAGATTCTGAGCACTCTGTATTTTATGCTTTGACCCACTTTCTCTGACTTAATAAGATACTGGGTAAAAGAGTGGGTCAGAAGCCAAATGTTTTCCTTTCATGTTAGCTAGAGATTTTGGAAGATTTTAGAAAGCTTTTAACATAAATAATAAATTCTTATAAATTTTCACATTTTCCTATTAATCATTTGTAAAGGAAGCATAGTAGTTATTTATGGTATGTAATCTATAGCTAAGGATCAACAAATGTATCACTAGTACTAAAGATTCAACAGTTTGGGAGTAGTGGGAAACATTTGACATGAATGGATGGGAAATGGTAATTGTATCAAGCACGTATTTCATAACATGAAAAAGAATAAAAATACAATGAGACATAGGGAAGATACCGAGACTGGCAAAAGGAAGGTGTGCACAAGGGAACATGGCTTATCAACACAAAGAATGCATGCATCTTTGTTAACTAATTTAAATTAGTATCCTAATTGTGGCCTCAAGCCACTGCCTCAGATTTACCTAGAAAGTCTACTAAAGATGGATTTTTGAGCCTTACCTTCAAAACTTCTGATTCAGGAGGCCTGGATTAAAACCAGGAATCTATGTTATTTCTGAAATACCATAAAAGTATGCACACTAAATTTTTAGAAATGCTCAGCTAAGTATTTTTATTCATTCCTATTCAGTAGTATAATTTGAGTGTCTACTGTATACTAGATTGTGTTCTGGGGGCTCGAATACATCGGAGAACAAAGTAGAAAAGACTTTCTGACATTGTGAAGCTTTTATTTCTAGTAGGAGGGGAACAATGATAAATTCTTTAGAATGTTCAAAAATGATAAGTGCTATGAAATAATTAGAACAGGAGAGAGTTAAGTAAATAGAACAGGAGAGGGAGAATACCAGGTCTTAAGGTGGAACTGCAATTTAAAATAGTGTAGTCAGTGTAGGTTTCATGGAGAAGGTGGCATTTGAGCAACTTCCTGAAGGTGGTCAGAGTGGGAAGCAGAGAGATTTAGAAGGCTATTGCTGTAATTTAGGTGAGAAGTGGTGGAATTTGGGAACTGGTTAGTGGAAGATATGATAAGCACTGGTCAGGTTGTGGATCTGTTTTGAAGATGAAGTCAATGGATGTTCCGAAAGATTTAATTTGAAGTGTGAGAGAAAGGAGTCAGGGGTGACTCCATGATTTCTCATCTGAGAAACTGGTAAGTTATAGCTGTCACTTTATTGAAATGGGGAAGATTGTGGGCAGGAGAGATTTTGGTGGTAAGAAAGAGTTCAGTTTTGGGCTTTTTAGTTTGAGATGTTTATTTGACATCCATGTAGGATATTGGTTAGGCAGACGCAGAGGAGAAATTAGACTGGAGATAGAAATTCGGGAGCCATCTGCATGTAGATAGTATTTAAAGGCATTAGACTGGAAACGAAGTGACAATGCTGAAATAGTGAGTATAAATAGAAATGACAAGAGGTTTAAGATTGGATAATAGCAGAGGAGGCCAAGAAAGAGTGAGTGACCAGTAAGATAGGAGAATTCAGGATGGTTATCTTTGTAGCCAAGTGGAGAAAGAACAGCAAAGAGGAAGATATCAACAAGTTAATTAAAATAAGAACTCAAAATTGACTATTAGATTTAGTAACATGGAGATATTGTGACCTCAGCAAGAGCAATTTTGCTGAATGGTTAGGGAGGGAATTGTGGTTGAAGCATGGGAGGACATGGTGTGGAGACGGGTGCTGAAGCTTTTTTGAGTTTTACTGTAAAGAGGAACACAGAAGTGGACACAGCTAGAGGTAACTGGGGTCAAGAGGAGAAATAACACACTTATAGGCTGTAGAGTGATCTAGTAGAGAAAGAAAACTACATTCAGGAGAAAGGAGGAAAAAACTGATCTTTATGAGGAGCCAGATACTTCCTATGCAACAGGAAAGAAGGCAGCATGGGGGTAGGTGGGATGCATGGGGCTGGAAGAATTTCTCTTTTAATTGCTTCAGGGTTTTTGTGGGGGGGTTTTTTGTCTGAATTTAAAAAGCAAGTTCATCTACTGAGAGACTGGGAGAGGTGTTGGACATTTAAGGAGACAGAGGATATGAAATGGAAGAGTGAAGGGACTAAAGGGAAAATAAGATTGTCTGGCAGTCAGAGTGTGGAGATGGCAGGTGATGGGTTTCAGTGAGAAGAGCCGTCATGGTTGATGGTTTTCTCTGGGCACCCGGGACTTCCTGTGCCTCTGTGACCACATGCTGACTCCTGCGCTAGCATGCTGTGGGTGCTGGCAGTCCCTTTCCTGGGCCCTCTTCTCCATGCACTGCCTGGCTTACCCCCTCATGCTCTCAGGTCTGGGCTCGGGCGCCATCTTCATCATGATGTCTACCTGATTGTTCATTTGAAGTTCCTTGCCCCACACTCCCTACCTCCCTTAGGCAGTTCTGTCTTCTTTTCCAACACTCCTTATACCAACATACTACATGAGTTATTGCATTTCTTATTTCATGCGATTACTCTCCCTCCATTAGATACTTAAGTATCATAAGGGCTTTTTAAAAACTGAATTATAATTGACATACAATATTATATTAGTTTCAGGTGTACAAGTGATTCAATATTTTTTAATGGTCACTGTAAGTCTAGTTACCATCTGTCACCATACTAACTTATTACAATATTATTGACTATATTCCCTATGCTGTTCATTATATCCCTGTGACCTATTTATTTTATAACTTGAAGGTTTTACCTCTTAATCCCCTTCACCTATTTTTCCCATTCCCTACTCTTCTCCCCTTTAGCAACCACCAGTTTGTTCTCTTTATCTATGAGTCTGTTTCTGTTTTGTTTGTTCTTTTATTTTTATTTTTTTAGATTCCGTATATGAGTGAAATCATACAGTATTTCTCTTTCTCTGTCTGACTTATTTCCCTTAGCATAATGCCATCTGGTCCATCCATGTTGTCACAGACAGCAATATTTTTTTTTTATGACTGAGTAATAGCCATTGTGTATGACCACATCTTTATCCATTCATCTGTTGAGGGACACTTAGGTTGCTTCAATATCTTGGCTGTTGTAAATAGTACAGCAATGAACAGAGGCATGCATATATCTTTTCAAAGCAGTGTTTTTAATTTCTTCAGATAAATACCCAGAAGTAGAATTGCTAATTCATATGGTAGTTCTATTTTTTATTTTTTGAGAAACCTCCATACTGTTTTCCACAGTGGCTTTATAAGTTTACTTTCCCACCAACAGTGCATGGGGGTTCTCTTTACTCCACATTCTAACACTTGTTTTTTCTTGTCTTTTTGATGATAGCCACTCTCATAGTTGTGAGGTGGTATTTCATTGTGGTTCTGATATGCGTTTCCCTGATGATTAGTGATGTGGAGCTTCTTTTCATGTGCCTGTTGGCTGTCTGTGTGTCTTTGGAAAAATGTCTATTCAGGTCCTCTGCCCATTTTTTAATACAGTTGTTTGTTTTTTTGTTTGTTTGTTATTGAGTTGTATGAGTTTTTTTAAAGATTTTAGATATCAACCCCTTGTCAGATATATAATTTGCAAATATGTTCTCCCATTCAGTAGGTTGCCTTTCCATTTTGCTGGTCGTGTCCTTCTCTGTATTTTTCTCTAGCTCTACTTTTTGTTATCTTTGTGCTCAAAAAGGGTTTCTAATATGAGATAAAATTTTGAGATACAACAATTTTTCCTTCAGGCTGAAAAAAGAATTTGAGTGTATAGGTTTGTTCATCGTGTTGCTCCTGTGCCCTTTGCAGCTCAGCTTCAGGAAAAAGGCTGTCGTGTCAGCACAGAAACAATACCTCATCTTCCCTCTTCCCGGCTTGGTAAAGAATTGCACCATTGACCCTTTCTGTCCAGAAAAATTGTCTTTGTGAGCTTTTCTTTAAAATCAAATATTTCTCTAAGAACCATATAAGAATTTTGAAATTTAATTGTCATCTTCAGAGTTTTGATGGATTGACTGCAATTAAATATTTATATAACATATGTCTAGACCACTAAAGGTATTTAGAACACTGATTAATAGCATAATTTACCTTGGATTTTTAGTTTAAATGCCAGAAATTCACTGACTAGTGAAGAGTTAAAGCATTGTGGAATGCATATAATTTATCTCTAACAGGAAAGATACATTCCTACCAGACTACTGGTGGTGTTTTCACATTTAACCTGTGAATCTAATCAGAACATATTATTTATACTTTCTAAAGTTTACCATCAAGTCTATTCTTTATATTTTATTGCATTTTTAAAGCTTTCATTTTATATTTAATTGTATTTTAAGAATTGAAGTAGCGAATGGTAATTTCCATTTAACAGTATTGCTTATTGAAGTGCATTTAAAGCAACAGATAATTTCTCTAAACGGACTCGAATTTTAAGATGATTATTTAACAATAAAAATGCTTTCAAAAACCCAAGTGATACCAATATCAAAAAGCAAGAAGCTGTTTTGCTGCTTAAAAATGTTTGTCTTGTAACCTGTCATACTACTTTAAGATCATGTCATAGGATTAACGAATCCAGTTCTTGCTATTATTGACAATTTACAGGGAATAATATTATTGATCTTGAGAATCTTATGATCTTATATTCTTGTTTAAAGCAATTTTATCTAGTTACAATCTATAATAAAATTATGGAATCCACATATGAAATTATGTCTATGAATTTTTTTGAGATTTCTAACTATGTTATTTAAGTTTTGGCATGACTGTTTAGCATATTTAGTTCCAGGCTTTATTTTCACTTTTGGAATAAAAAGCAAAATACTGTTTTATGTAAAAAGTATCATCTTAAAAGTTCCTTTAAAAATCTGTTTGCTCCTTTGTTTTCTGTGTGCTGCACTAACATAGCTGTTAGCAGTGTTCGTGACTTTCCATTACTTGAAATACCAAATTAATTCTTCCAAAACTTATGTCTTCCTCTTACTTAAAGATACATGTTTACAAAGTAATATAACTATAAATCAAGTGACAGGTTACAAAAGCACTTTATAAAGTCATAGCTTTTCCAACAGGTAATATTTTTCAGTTCAAAATTATTTCCATGCAACAGTAGCTAAAAATGTTCTTATCTTTTCCAACTATGAAATGCTTCAGAGTTACTAAAATGTTATGACCATGAACCAACTCCTGCTGGGAGAAGAAAAGCTGTATTGAATCAAAAATGGAAAAAGGAGTTGTGAGAACTATTACCTTCAGCATTCCACTCCTGGTGTCTATGTTTGTATGTGTGTGTGTGTATAGTATGTGTGTGTATGTGCACAATATCAATCTTTTAAGAACAAACATTTTCATTAAGTACATATGTTGATAAGTGTCTGATTGTCACTGACAGGATTGTTTGCAAAGTCAGTGATAATGTGACATTTTACCAAGTGATTAATTTCTATTGGCTCAAATCACTAGTTTAGTAACACAGAGTAGTTACTCATGCTCAAAAATGCATAATCAGTAAATAGTTTCGGGATTTATCTCCTTTTAGACTGAACTGTTCTACTCCAACTAAAATGGATGGATTATTTCCAGTAAACATTAAAATGAAAACCTTTTAAAAAGTCTTGTAGTCGTAATCTTTTAAGGCAAATTAAGTCCTTTAAAAGGATGTCTTAGTTTGTTTCATTTGTCAGTAATATATTGCTTTTAATTTATCATTTTGCTTTACCTTATTTTTTTTTCAAAATGAAACTTAGTCTATCAAATTCGGTTACTTTAGTTTGATTTATAATGCTGTGTTGAAAATGTGTGCAAGTCAAATTTTGCATGCATTTTCAATTGCTTTATTTTCAAATTAGCCATTTATTATATGTAGAAAAGACACAACATTATAAGTTACTGCCTTTTATCTCAAGATAGAATGAAATGAATAATTCCATACATTTAACTATTTAACTGTAAAGCCTGACAAAGTGTATGACCACTAGCATTGTTTCAGTATGCTTCTGTGAGCAAACATTTCTTCATTTTGAGCTATATGTTAGGCATCCTGCCAGGTGCAGAAGATGCATACATGAGAAAGATGGTGGTCCTTCACTCAGAAAGCTCAGCTGTTGATAGAGGTTGAAGGGAAAAGAGGGCTCTGTTACTAACATTTTCTCTGTGCTTACAATATAGGCACTTCAGGTTATTTTAATTAACTCTCAAAAAACTCCCATGGGCTATTTATTATTATTCTGCTTTTCCAAGGGGGGAAGCAGGGTCTCAGAGATGGCAAGGTATGCAAGGTTATAAAGCTAAAAGTGGCAAAGTTGTGAGGCTGGCCTTTCCTACACCGAACTCCATATTCATTTTCATTTACACTATTGGAAACTTTGTGCAGTGCAAGCATAATGACATAAAAATGGGTAATCTATTGTCCCTGTCCTCAAAGACTTTTAATACTTATGAGATCAACTCATCCTGTAAAAAAGGATCCACGACTCTATCCTTTTAGGCTATGTCTGTTTAAACCCATCTTACCACATTTTTGGTCAACCATTCTGTGGTAATAAAAAGGTAGTTAAATGACATTTTGAATAGGAATCCATTGATTCATTTGCCATTCTTCCTTAATTTCGTCTGCAAGAGATTAGTGTCTCAAAGTCTTGTAACTGCTGTAATTTATGCCATAATTACCTTAACCTGCTACCTGAGGAATACTGTATTGTTCTGTATAACTCCTCTCAATTAGTTTTGCCCATTAACCATTTAAACAGAAAACTAGGGCAAGAGTGTAAGAATTTTTAAAATTCAAGCTACTTTATTTTAATTCAGCTAAATTTTAAGTTTCTAGGGTGAAAATATTGTGGCCAGGATTAATTAATTCCAGGGTGAAACTGAACATGTCTTAATCCCCAAATCTTCCAAGTCTACCCTGCAAACATCACTCAAATCTTTCCTGTGTGATCTTCTGCCTCTTACATAAGGGGCCTTAAAGGTACTTCACCTCCATTATGAATAGAGAAATCTCAAGACTTTTAAAAGATTTTTCATAATCCAATAAATAAAAATTTCAGATGCCATTGATCAACAAAATGAAAAATAATGAAGTGCCAATACTAACATATATGTAAAACATATCATTGGTTACACCTGGGGTTGGCCAGCAAAGTAATCCCCTCAGGGGTGCTTTTTGAAATGCAGTATCAGTGCTTCAAGATTTTGATGTGCTTTATGTGTAGGAATAGAGTGGAGAGGGGGCAGAACAGATGATAGGAGATTCTCTGTAGGGTGTCTGTGTGTGGAAAAGGATCTCCAGGTGCTTCTGATGAGCATCTGTTTCCCACTCCAATCTCTTCTTTAAGAACACTGAAAAAAAGTATTATTTCACATAACCTATGCAAGTCAAGGCAATATATGTTTACCTGAACTATATTTAAATCCATACCCATAGTTCTGATCACTCAGTCAATACATATGCTGGGAATTATGTAAGTTGTATTTATTGTCCAAGGGTCAGAATTATCTGGTCCTTTATTATGCTTTAGGATATAATCTCGATGAGTGTTTCCTTTTGCTAGATGAAGTTAATCTCAGAATAGTAATGTCTTATGTTTGGTAGATACACACTGTGTTGGAGACTGCTAAGCACATTACGTAGGTTAATTTAATGTGATGTTTGCAGCAGTACTCTGAGGCAGGCCCTGAAGGAGCTGAGGCCGGTGAGGGAGGATATGGCCTCATCCTTTTGTGTGATCTATGCAGAGGCTTTGGGTTGAGCAGCCTGTGCAGAGCCCATGATCTTTACTACTGCACTTTCCTGTTTCTTTCTAATGAAGCTGGAGTCTGTACTGTATGTTTGTGATTTAGCTAATTAGCCACTGGTCACTGAGCACCTGCTATTGCAACTGAGAATTTTCTTGCCATGCATATGTGTATGTTTGTGTGTGCACAGTTGTGTGATTTATAGTTATATGTCTGCTATTAATATTTTTGATAAAGTAAAATTTAATCTTTGAAATAAATGCAAATTAACATATTTGACACTTTTTAATTTCAGTTTATTGATGGTCGACTGGCAAAACTAAATGCAGGAAGGGGCTTCTCTGATGTGTTTGAGGAGGAGATCACTTCGGGGGGCTATTGTGGAGGTAAAGACTAGTCCCCATATGATTATCCATTTTCTAAATAACAATTGTCTTGATTTTTGCACTTGTGTGATATAGTCTACTTCATAAACAACTATTTTCTCCTAAACATGTAGTGTCTTAAATACATTTTTCCATCTTACCAAAGCTGTGGTATTATTTTACCTGATAACTGTTATTCAAGGCATTAAGACTGTCTCATAAACTGGTAGTTGTTTGCACCAGCTGCAATCACAGAAGTGCAATTAGTTTAAATCTTCCTGTCTGCCCTTCTGACTAGCGGTCTCTGCTAGAAAACTGTTACGATGGCCACTATTGAGTAAGAATTCAAGAACTGAGATTATAGTTGATATAGATGATAATTTCATCCAAAAAGAAAGGTTTGAATATGACTCCTTCCACATTTTTAAGTATGTGTGTTTCTGTACGAGTCTACCTTTCTTTGCACAACAGCTGCAGCACTAGGAAAACACTTCAGTTTACCATCCCATGTGCTTGCAGTTGTGAAAAGCATTCACTTAAAGCAATGGAAGGAGTCATGTTATTTTATATGTGTGAAATACCAGTTAGGTGAGAGCCCGTTTTTATTTGATACAATTAACTTTAATATAATTAAACTATTACATTGTTTGAAATGTAGATATTCAAACCATGTTATAATCACCTAGGCGATTAATGACTTAAAAACCCATGCTTTGCACATAGTTGCTCCAGTATGTAGTCCTGTTTCTGGCAGAGTTCGCCTCGGGTCCTTGAAATGTCTCCCTCATTCAGCCAGGAATTGTATGAGACCTGTTGTAGATAACGGGGTGATCTAAACAAGCAAAAATCCTTGATGTGCTCATTTTCTCCTGGTATAATAGTGGATGTTTCCACTTACTTATAGGTTTAATTTGGAAAAAAGTCTTTAGTCTGTGTGTGAATAAATCATTGCTAGAATTGAGAAATAAAACATGAAAAGAGAAATAGTAATAAGTACTCATCTATGAATTTCCCCAAACTTAATTTTATTCTTAAGTAACATTTATTTTTGCACCATAAAAATATGAAAACCATTTTACACCAAAAAAAAAAACATGAAAACCACAAAGATGTAAAAAGTATATAATCTATTCATTAAAAGAGGTGCAAATGATGAACAGTTGTGGATCTTTGATGTAAATACAGCCTTTTATTGACAGCATTTAGCTTTGGGGAAAACTTAGTTTACTTGACTCAGCAAGTAAGCTGAATATGGAATCATTCAGCGCCTTGCTTTCTCAGCTCATGGGTAAAAACTGAGCTTCAATAGAACTTTTGTGTTAAGATAAGGCTTTTTGCTTTCCAACTCAGACAAGCAAAATATTGTTAGCTCATGGTCAAACTGCTTGAGGTGTCTCTTCAGTATTTACATCACTGCTGCCTCATTATCTTTGTGGCCCATGGGGTTAGGGTCTTGTGTGGAATTGAAGCTGACATCTTGTGACAGTAATGAGGTAGAACTACGATCCTTTTGTATAGTTAGATTCTGTGTCCTTACCATTGGTCCTGATACCTCTGTAAATAGAGTGGGGGGTAGAGGCTTTTCTGGTGGGAGGTAGGGTCACTAAAACTTTTCAGTAAAGGTCATATTGTTTAAAAAAGAATAGGAGAATATGATTACCATTTGACTTAGGGATGTCTACATTTTCAACACAACTTAACACCACCACTTTGTTCTTCCTTCTTAAAATGAAAAAGAGTTTTGAACTCTTATTTTATTTGAGGGAGCCAATTCTCATCCAAAAGAAAAGCCTCATTTAACAAGTATTAATTTCAACATGTCCATTAAGAACATTAAACATGACTGGCTGTCAAGTGTTATTTTTTAATTATTATGTTTTAGGTTATTAGAGGTACATAGTGATTACTATTAGGAGACTATAAAGCAAAATTTATTAGGATTTGAAATAAAAGGATGAGTAGTCCAGTAAAAATTAGTAATGTACTTATATATGAGGATATACATATATAGTTCCAAAAACAGTTCTTAGAGGTCAGCTCCAAACATTTGTCATCTGGATGACATTTGTGGGATGTCTGTGTCAAGAGTAATAATTATGATTGTTCATGCTTATGGAATTTTAATACATGGCAGAATCTTTTATAGGAGCTCTACAAATACGGTCTCATTTAACCCTCACACCCTTTGAGGTACTTTGACCATCTCCATTTTTAGGAAAATACACATCTCTGTTCACTCAAAGTCATGCAGCCAGAAGTTCCAGAGTCTGAGCTCAACATTCTTCTGCCCGGCCTCAAAGCTGTTGCTCTAATATCTCTGATACGTCACTTTCTTATGACAAGACATCCTTAATTAGAAGACATTCAGGAAGCAAACGCAGCACTCAAGCCTTCTCCACTCCCAACTGGTCACGAGTGAAGTTCCAGTCTCTTCTGAATATGTGAAAGATTTTCTTACACGAGATTTTTTACACATATCTGTTGAAGATCAATCACTCTAGGCAAAAATGATACTCACTAAAGCTGAAGAAAAAATTATGTTCCTTTAAGAAAAAATATTTGAGAAATTTCAGAAAAGCATCTCATTTCTCCCCTTCCTATGACATTGCAGTGACAGCTTGTAAACTGTCTTTGCTGCTAATGTGCTTGGTTATGATAAAGTGGATGAGTGTGGTGAAGCTCTATAGTTATCATGGCTCTGATTAAAATACACAGTGCAGGACAGTCATACACAGAACATCTAGATTCAGACTGAAGTTAGAAATATGATTAAAGACTCTGTGAATAAATGCAAGTTTTCAAGAACCGTTTGCTGTTGCTTTGAATCCCGGTGGTTAGGACCGTTAGATCCATGTGACTGCCTCCTGACTCCTTTCATGAGACCCTTGTAGAATATGTACCCTTGACTTAGGAGGAAGTAATGAGAATATCGATGTAAGGGAAGACAACACACAGAGGTTAAAAGGTAATAAAAGAGGACATGAGTAGAGCAAAGGGTGCCATTAGATAAACACAAATACTGGTCTGTAATAAAGCAGCTAAGGAATATTAGCTAGTTAAGAACATGTGGGGTATTTTCCCACTTAAAATAAAACTAGTTCTTAAATCTACTTCCAATTATCTAAACTTAAAAAACTAGAAACATTTTCAGATTGATTTTACCTACATAGAAGCATGTGGTTACTCTCCATTAGTAGCATTTGTTTCTTCATTAGTTTTCTGAAAGATCAGTCTTATATTTATTTAATTCTATTTCTTTTTTTTTTCTGACCAAGGAACTGAAGGAATTTGACAAATTTTTTGGATAAGTTTTTATATATATCTGATAAATAACTATAGATACACTGGAATTTAAATACATTTGAGGAGACGGTCCTTGCAGAAGTGTGACACAAAGGTATTTGCCCTCGACTGTGAGGAAATCCTTGTCTGACTAACAAGAACCATGTTAAGAATTTCCCTTATAATGATTATTATTTCTACAGTCCAGTTACTTTAATAGAGGCATGGGGATTTTTTTGACATTCAGATTCATATTTCAGAAGAAAAACAGCCTATAAAAAAATATTTTCAAAGAATAGTATGCTTCTTTCATAAATTTTCTGGAAATAGGAGCCTTCAATCTAAAAAGTCATAAATTTAGGAGACAAGTATACTGTAAAAATCTTTAGATTTGGGAACCTACCTAATTTGTACCTATCTCCCTGTCCGCCCCACACTGCCTGAGTCCAGGTACTGGTGACGGTTCTCGCTGTCCATGCTCGAGGTGCCAGCGGTGAGCCCTTCTTTTCCTTCTAATGTCACTTCTCTGAAGTGGCACAGAGGGGGGACCTCGCTGTAATTCAAGTCTTACCACATTTTATTTAGCAGTCTTAAGAAGTAGTTTTTCAGAGTTGAAGGACTAATGAACCAAGAATTAAAATACCTAGATTCTAACTCTCTCTATTGCTGTCTTTGTGAACTTGGCAAGTAACGGATCACCTCAGAGCCTCAGTTTCCTCTTTTGGCATTATTTGTAATACTAGTCAACACTTGTCATATGTCAGTGGTGTGCTAGACACCAGACTCAGTGTCAGAGCAGCAGGTTAAGGACCGAGTCCCAGATCCCACAGTTCACAAGGATAGAGTAGCCAAGTCCTCAGGCCCCGGACTCCAGCCTGCCTCCTTCTTGTCGATCTGGCTGCCTCATCACAACCTCCTTTAGGGTAGAAAAGTGCAACTCAGAGAGTATAGTGTAGGTCAAAAAACATTTTGTGGACTGTAAAAAGCTGGATAGCAGTGCTCTTCCTCACAAGGCTAAATAAGACACTGACCTTTCTATAACTGTGCTAAAGTTTTATGATAGCTATTTTCTTTGTTGTTCAGAAGTTTTGAAAAAAAATTGCTTTCTGGGTTGACAGGAGTTCCAGAATGCTAAACAGTTATCATATGGAGGTTGGTGTTTCTCTTTCC
Source organism: Phataginus tricuspis (assembly GCA_029783875.1). NCBI lineage: Eukaryota > Metazoa > Chordata > Mammalia > Pholidota > Manidae > Phataginus > Phataginus tricuspis. The sequence goes on along the minus strand of JAQQAC010018689.1, from coordinate 475,371 downwards.
GTTTTGTTAAATTCATTTTGAGAAAAGAATTGAAACACCAGAATACTATGAATAGTAACCAAGTTGTAAATACGTGATTTCCACCCAACCGTTTTTAACAATTAAAAAGCATATGAACTGAAGAGAACTTTTAATAAAGAAGCAAAAGTATATGAACAATCTGGATATAGACATACTGTTTATTTTATTGTTAATAAATCTCCCTGAGAACTAAATTAATAGAATAATTTGAAATTTTTCATCATTTTAATAAGGGAAATACAATTTTAAAAAATTTGGACCGGCCAAATACCACCTGAAACTGGTGTCTTTTAAACAGTGCAAATTTTATTTACATAGGCCATTTTAGGTGTATGCATTTTGCTATAATCGTTTCACAAGGTTAGAAAAAATATATTTTCCCCATATTTCTTCTTTCAGAAAAGGTTCAATGCAGTGTGAGTAGTAAGGGATATTTTTCAGAATGGAGGAGGTTCCTTGATATTTCCTTTAAATTAGGGGAAGGATTTAAGTACTGGAGTGAATCCAGAACTGGACACATTTTGCCTGATGCTGGTGAGGGATGCAAAGGTGACAACTGGGGAGAAGCTCAGGCTCCGATTGTTCTGCCCCTGTTTTATAACAGTGAGGTGATGAATTTTTAAAAAGCCACAGCCACACACTAAAGAGTCCACATGTATGGTGATGGGTATAACGAGACTTATAGTGTTGGCATTTCACAGTATGGACAGATAACGAACCATTATGTTCTACAGCTAAAACTAGTATAATGTTGTATGTCAATTATACCTCAATTTAAAAAAGGAGGAGAACATGATCTGTCTTAGGGAGTCTGTGTAATGGATAGCTTCTGAGTAGCTATTGTGACTTTCGTTTTTTAAGGAGTTAAACAACTAAGAAGGTACATGAAATCTAAAGTCACTTGACAAAAAAACATTAGTTTTATGGCTTTTTCCTTTTTTTTTTTTCCTTTCTGATGTCATCCTATTGACTACATTTATCATATTTGGAGCTGAATATATGATTACCAGCTTTATTAGAACTGTGTTTTTCAACAAGCTTTCTAATAACCATGATGTTCTGTAGCCTACAAGATGCATTTACTTGGGTAATAGCTTTCAAGTTTGGATTTACAACTAGAGAATATTTTCAGAACTATAACTGCAATTTAATTGTATTAAAATAAAATTTACTATCAGTGTTAATATTTAACATCCATAGAATAATATTTTTTGTCCTCACGGTCCTTTGCATTTCTGAATTCTCTTCTGTTTTTTTTTCTTTCCTATGCATTTAAAATATTGTCTTAAAATGAATCTAACTGTATAAAAGAGACAAATTTTTACAAAGTAACATAAATGTAAAACATTGAAAAATCAATTTAAAAGATGTAGGAATTTTGGATTTCAAATAGAGGTTATATTTTCCCCTCTGAAAATAATATTAAAATGAAAGAAGATAGAATACTTGAATATATTATATGTGAGTATAAAGGAAGATAGAATACTTGAATATATTATATGTGAGTATAAAGGAAAAGTGTCTATTCTAATAAATACTAATTATTTAAAATGCTAATTGCTGTGTTCCTAAGAATTAGAGCAGTTTGTTAGTTCTTAACGATGCTATTCCTTCTTTCACAACATTGCAGATAAATAAAATTTGCCTACTAAAATACTAGCCCTTAATGAATTTTAAGTTTATGGATTCATTTTTGATCAGCTACTCCTGACCTCTTATTTTTGTATATTCCAGGGAGCCCAAGGTCCTATCAGCAATGGGTGCATACAGTCAAGGTAATAGAACCCTTCAGTGTGTCTGCTTTCACTCAGTATTACAGAGAAATATATATTCAGTAAAAGTACCCATTTATACTTATGCTGTTCACTGGCAATATTTGAAATGTTTTTTTATTTTCTCACATTTTAAATATTTTTGATTTTATGTCTATTTTTTGTTTATAGTCATACATAATCTTAAAATGGAAAGCTTTTGTCCAGAGATTTTGAAAAGCAAGATTTCACTGTCACCTTATGTCATCTTCCAGAACAAGTAATTAGATGGAGTAGTAGGATTTAATGGGAGTTTTATCATTTCTGGTTATGTGCTTTTGTTAATGTGAATTTTTAAATATAAAACACACTTCTGCAGACTGAGACCTTTATTGCTCAGCATTACAACAGTTGGTAAAACAGTTGATTGTATGTCTTTTTTTATTAAGCTTTAAATACATACCTATTACTGGTCATATTGCTGAAGTCTGCCTAAACTGCAAAGATGAAATGATTTTTAAATGATGTGTTATACCAACTAAATGAACAGAGTAGAATATTTACATTTTGTGTGAAACTGCAGTGGCATAAGAAAACGTGAAATATTTTTGTAGGTCTTTGGTCATCCTGTGAGTAAAGCCTCTTCTGTGCACCACTGACAATGCTTTGTTTTTAGTACCTCTGCCCAAAAAGCTGGAGACATGTGTTTTTCCTTTGCAGAGAGGAGGTGCCCTGCTCAACACAGCAATGACGAAAGCCACCCCTGCTGTGCGGACAGCATATAAATTTGTGAGTTTTCTTCTGGTATTTAAATATTCTGTTGACAAAATTTAACGTTTTTCCTAATGACAGACATATAAATCTAGAATATTTTCTATTTTTCTTCTAAATAAACTTAAAAAAATTGAGTTAATATTGACCAAAGGGAATTCAGTTATTAAAATTATATCATTATATAGAGAGGATATTTCCCTCATGTAATCGAAAATGGTTCTTCTTTTTATTTCAAAGCTGTCAGCAAAATTATGCACTCAGACTGAAGCAGTCCATGACGAATGCCAGTTTTTGAGATTTGATTATTTCGTTTAATGACATTGTTTTCATTGTTTTAATTGAAATGTAGTTTATATGTGATATTAAATTGGTTTTCAAATGAACAGCTTAGTGATTCATCAGTTATATACATTACTCAGTGTTCTCCATAAGTGTGGTCACCATCTGTCCCCACACAGAGATTTTCCAGTATTATGACCTCTATTTCCTATGCCCAATTTCCATCCCTACGACTGAATTATTCTATAATTTGAAGTTGGTGCCTCTTTATCCCCTTCCCCTGTTTAAGCCCCACCCCCATGGTAACCAACCACTCATTCTTTGTTTACATTTAACATTTTGAATTCTCATCATGTATGTGACTCAAGTAGAAAAAAATAGTAAAATATTGCAAATTCTCTTCCCTTGATTCCTTAACTCTAAATTCTTCAGTGATGCCCCATGGCTTATAGTAAAATAAAAATAACAACACTAACAAATAAGTAATTAATAAAATAAGAAAACCTTTAATGTCATGAGGAAGACTCTCAAGACCTGGCCGCTCCTGTGTTTCTTTCCCCTTTACCCCTAACTTGCCAGACATCTAAAGATACTGGAGCCCATCCCTACTTCATGAATGCAAGATGTTCCCTTCTGCCTCTGCTCTTACGTAAGCCATTCCTACTACTCGGAACATCAATTTCTTGACTTTTATCCACCTAGTAAACACCAGTTCATCCTGTAAGACTTAGTTTAGGTCCCAGTTACCCTGAAAAATCTTTCCCAACCCCACACAAAAATAGTTTATATACCTTCTCTGCCCCCCAGAACTTGTAGACATACCACTGTTCAGCACTTGTCTGTGTACATCTCTATCTCTGATATTAGACTAGTAGCTTCTTTTTTTATTTTTTATTAAGGTATTATTGATATACACTCTTTTGAAGGTTTCACATGAAAAAACAATGTGGTTACTACATTTACCCATATTGTCAAGTCCACCCCACACCCCAATGCAGTCACTGTCCATCAGTGTAGTAAGATGCCACAAATTCACTGTTTGCCTTCACTGTGCAACACTGTGTTCCACCGTGACCCCCCACACCATGTGTACTAAACATAATAATCCTCAATCTCCTTCTCCCTCCCTCCCCACCCACCTTCCCACACCCCTCCCCTTTAGTAACCATAGTCCCGTCTTGGAGCCTATGTGTATGCTACTATTTTGTTCCTTCAATTTTGCTGTATTGTTATACTCCACAAATGAGGGAAATCATTTGGCACTTGTCTTTCTCCACCTGGCTTATTCCACTGAGCATAATATCCTCCAGCTCCATCCATGTTGTTGCAAATAGTAGGATTTGTTTCTTTCTTATGGCTGAATAGTATTCCATTGTGTATATGTACCATCTTCTTTATCCATTCATCTACTGATGGACACTTAGGTTGCTTCCATATCTTGGCTATTGTAAATAGTGCTGCGATAAACATAGGGGTGCATATGTCTTTTTGAATCTGAGAAGTTGTATTCTTTGGGTAAATTCCTAGGAGTGGGATTGTAGGGTCAAATGGTATTTCTATTTTTAGTTTTCTGAGGAACCTCCATATTGCTTTCCACAGTGGTTGAACCAGCTTACATTCCCACCAGCAGTGTAGGAGGGTTCCCCTTTCTCTGCATCCTCACAAGCATTTGTTGTTCTTACTCTTTTCGAAGCTGGCCATCCTAACTGGTGTGAGGTGATATCTCATTATGGTTTTAATTTGCATTTCCCTGATGATTAGTGATGTGGAGTATCTTTTCATGTGTCTGTTTGCCATCTGAATTTCTTGTCAGGAGAATTGTCTCTTCATATCCTCTGCCCATTTTTAAATCGGTTTATTTGCTCTGGGTGTTGAGGTATGTGAGTTCTTTATATACTTTGGATGTTAACCCCTTGTCAGATATGTCATTTACAAATATATTCTCCCATACAATAGGATACCTTTTTGTTCTGTTGATGGTGTCCTTTGCCATACAGAAGCTTTTTAGTTTGATGTAGTCCCATGTGTTCATTTTTGCTTTTGTTTCCCTTGCTCAAGGAGATGCGTTCAGGAAGAAGTTGGTCATGCCTATATTCAGGAGATTTTTGCCTATGTTGTCTTCTAAGAGTTTTATGGTTTCATGACTTACATTCAGGTCCTTGATCCATTTCGAGTTTACTTTTGTGTATGGGGTTAAACAATAATCCAGTTTCTTTCTCTTGCATGTAGCTGTTCAGTTTGGCAACACCAGTTGTTGAAGAAGCTGTGATTGCCCCACTGTATGTCCGTGGCTCCTTTATCATATATTAACTGACCATATATGCTTGGGTTTATATCAGGGCTCACTAGTCTTTTCCATTGGTCTATGGGTCTGTTCTTGTGCCAGTACCAAATTGTCTTGATTACTGTGGCTTTGTAGTAGAACTTGAAGTTGGGGAGCATAATCCCCCCAGCTTTATTCTTCCTTCTCAGGATTGCTTTGGCTATTTGGGGTCTTTTGTGGTCCCATGTGAATTGTAGAACAATTTGCTCTAGTTCATTGAAGAATGCTGTTGGTATTTTGATAGAGATTGTATTGAATCTGTAGATTGCTTTAGGCAGGATGGCCATTTTGACAATATTAATTCTTCCTGTCCATGAGCACGGGATGTGTTTCCATTTTTTGGTATCTAATTTCTCCTAGGAGTGTCTTGTAGTTTTCAGAGTATAGGTCTTTCACTTCCTTCGTTAACTTTATTCCTAGGTATTTTATTCTTTTTGATGCAATTGGGAATGGAATTGTTTTCCTGATTTCTCTTTCTGGTAGTTCATTGTTAGTATATAGGAACACAACAGTTTTCTGTGTATTAATTTTGTATCCTGCAACTTTGCTGAATTCAGATATTAGAGCTAGTAGTTTTGGAGTAGATTCTTTAGGGTTTTTTATGTACAATATCATATCATCTGCAAACAGGGACAGTTTCACTTCTTCCTTACAATCTGGATGCCTTTTATTTCTTTGTGTTGTCTGACTGCCATGGCTAGGACCTCCAGTACTATGTTGAATAGAGGTGGGGAGAGTGGGCATCCTTGTCTGGTTCCCCATCTTAAAGGAAAAGCTTTCAGCTTCTCGCTGTTAAGTATAATGTTGGCTGTGGGTTTGTCATATATGGCCTTTATTATGTTGAGGTACTTGCCCTCTATATCCATTTTGTTGAGAGTTTTTATCGTGAATGAGTGTTGAATTTTGTCAAATGATTTTTCAGTGTCTATGGAGATGATCATGTGGTTTTTGTCCTTTTTGTTGATGTGAGGATGATGATGATGGATTTTCGAATATTGTACCATTCTTGCATCCCTGGAATAAATCCTACACGATCATGATGGATGATAATTTTTTATGTATTTTTGAATTCGGATTGCTAATATTTTGTTGAGTATTTTTGCATGTATGTTCATCAGGGTATTGGTCTGTAATTGTCTTTTTGTGTGGTATCTTTGCCTCGTTTTGGTATTAGAGTGATGCTGGCCTCATAGAATGAGTTTGGAAGTATTCCCTCTTCTTCTACTCTTTGGAAAACTTTAAGGAGGATGATGGGTATTAGGTCTTCACTAAATGTTTGATAAAATTCAGTGGTAAAGCCATCTATTCCAGGGATTTTGTTCCTTGGTAGTTTTTTCATTACCAGTTCAATTACATTGCTGGTAATCAGTCTGTTCTGATTTTCTGTTTCTTTCTGGGTCAGCCTTGGATGGTTGTATTTTTCTAGAAAGTTGTCCAGTTCTTCTAGGTTATCCAGTTTGTTAGCATATAATTTTTCATAGTATTCTCTAATAATTCTTTGTATATTTCTGTGGTGTCCATAGTGATTTTTCCTTTCTCATTTCCGACTCTGTTTATGTGTGTAGACTCTCTTTTTTTCTTGATAAGTCTGGCTTGGGGTTTATCTATTTTGTTTATTTTCTCAAAGAACCAGCTCCTGCTTTCATTGATTCTTTCTATTGTTTTATTCTACTTGATTTTATTTATTTATGCTCTAATCTTTATTATGTCCCTCCTTCTACTGACTTTGGGCTTCATTTGTTCTTCTTTTTCTAGTTTCAGTAATTGTGTGTTTAGACTGTTCATATGGGATTGTTCTTCTTTCCTGGGGTAGGCCTGTATTGCAATATACTTTCCTCTTAGCACGGCCTTCACTGCATCCCACAGATTTTGCGGTGTTGAATTATTGCTGTCATTTGTCTCCATATATTGCTTGATCTCTGTTTTTATTTGGTCATTGATCCATTGGTTATTTAAGAGCATGTTGTGAAGCCTCGATGTGTTTGTGGGATTTTTCATTTTCTTTGCATAATTTATTTCCAGTTTCACACCTTTGTTATCTGAGAAACTGGTTGATACAATTTCAGTCTTTTTGGATTTTCCAAGGCTCTTTTTGTGGCCTAGTATATGATCTATTTTTGAAAATGTTCCATGTGCACTTGAGAAGAATGTGTATTCTGCTGCTTTTGGGTGTGGAGTTCTGTAGATGTCAGTTAGGTACATGTGTTCTAATGTGTTGGTCAGTGCCTCTGTTACTTTACTTATTTTCTGTCTAGTTGATCTGTCCTTTGGAGTGAGTGGAGTGTTGAAGTCTCCTAGAAGGAATGCATTGCATTCTATTTCCCCTTTTAATTCTGTTGGTATTTGTTTCACATATGCTGGTGCTCCTGTGTAGGGTGCATAGATATTTATAATGGTTATATCTTCTTGTTGGATTGACCCCTTTTTCATTATGTAATGTCCTTCCTTGTCTCTTGTGACTTTCTTTGTTTTGAAGTCTATTTTGTCCGATACAAGTACTGCAACTCCTGCTTTTTTCTCTCTATTAGTTGTATGAAATATTTTTTTCCATCCCTTCACTTTTAGTCTCTGTATGTCTTTCGGTTTAAAGTGAGTCTCTTGTAGACAGCATATCGATGGGTCTTGGTTTTTTAATCCATTCACTGACTCTGTGCCTTTTGATTGGTGCATTCAGACCATTTACATTTATGGTGATTATGGATTGGTATGTACTTATTGCCACTGCAGGCTTCATATTTGTGGTTACCCAAGGTTCAAGGTTAACTTCCTTATTATCTAAGAGTCTAACTTAACTCACTTAATATGCTATTTCAAACACAATCTAAAGGTTCTTTTTTTTTCCTCCTTTTTCTTCCTTCTCCATTTTTTATATATTAGGTATCATATTCTGTATTCTTTGTCTATCCCTTGATTGACTTTGGGAATAGTTTATTTAATTTTGCATTTGCTTAGTAATTAACTGTTATACTTTCTTTACTGTGTCTTTATTACCTCTGGTGACAGCTATTAAACCTTAGGAACACTTCCATCTATAGCAATCCCTCCAAAATACACTGTAGAGATTATTTATGGGAGGTAAATTCTCTTCGCTTTTGCTTCTCTAGAAATTGTTTAATCCCTCCTTCAAATTTAAATGATAATCTTGCCAGATAAAGTATTCTTGGTTCAAGACCTTTCTGCTTCATTGCATTAATGCATTGCATCATGCCACTCCCTTCTGGCCTGTAAGGTTTCTGCTGAGAAGTCTGATGATAGCCTGATGGGCTTTCCTTTGTACTTGATCTAATTTCTCTCTCTGGCTGCTTTTAACAGTCTGTTCTTATCCTTAATCTTTGTCATTTTAATTACTGTATGTCTTGCTGTTGTCTTCCTTGGGTCCCTGTGTTGGGAAATCTGTGCACCTCCATGGCCTGAGAGACTATCTCCTTCCCCAGATTGGGGAAGTTTTCAGCAATTCCTTCCTCAATGATACTTTCTATCCCTTTTTTTCACTCTTCTTCTTCTGGTACCCCTATAATGCAAATATTGTTCCGTTTGGATTAGTCACACAGTTCTCTCAATATTCTTTCATTCTTATAGATCCTTTTTTCTCTCTGTGCCTCAGCTTCTTTGTATTCCTTTTCTCTAATTTCTATTTAATTTATCATCTCCTCCACCTTATCTAATTTGCTTTTAAAACTTTCCATTGTATACAAGTTTCATTTCTGATACTGTGTTTGTAATGATTGGATCTCCAACTGGAATTCATTCCTGAGTTCTTGAATATTTTTCTGTACCTCCATGAGTATGTTAATGAATTTTATTTTGAAATCCCTTTCAGGCAGATTCATGAGGTCGATTTCATTTGAATCTTTGTCAGGGGTTGTATTCATAATTTTACTTTGAACCAGGTTCCTTTGGCATTTCATATTTGTATATGGCGCCCTCTAGTGCCCAGATACTCAACTCTCTAGAGCTGCTCTGCCCCTGAAGCAATGTCAGTGGTCGCAGGGGAGCAGTATTTGTGCCTGGGGGGAGGAATCCTGCTTCACAGCTGCTATGCCTGTCTCCACTGCCTGAACCAGTGGGCCGTGCACACAGGTATAATCCTCTATGCTTTGCATTTGGCTGGCCTAACGCCAGGGTAGAGTTTGCTGGTTTGTGAGTGGGGTGGGGCTGGCTGGTAGAAAGGCTCAGTAGACTGCGTGTCATGGAGGGGGTCCTTGGAGCTCTGTAGCCAGCCAGGGAGCTGGAGCTCCTGAAGATTGTGAAAGTTCCCAACACCTGCTGGGAAGGGTGCTCCTGGACAATTTTGTCTACCTGTCCTTTCTCCTTGGCAGTAAGCTCTGTGGAATCCTTGCCCCTTTAGCAGCCCTCTTGCTAAGGGCTTCCTTGTTAGGAAGTCTCTCAGACTGCCCGCCTTTATTTTGTCCCAGAGCAGCTGGATATGGATCCCTGCTTTCCACAAGCAGCTGGAATCTCAGTCTCTTCAGGTATTCTGCCTGTCTTAGCTTTCCAACCACCTAATCACAAGAGTACCATGAAAACACCATGAAATGTAGGTTTGTGCCCCCAGATCAGATCTCTGGAGTTAGGTATTCAGCAGTCCCAGGCCTCCACTCCCTCCCTGCTCTGTTTCTCTTACTCCTGCTGGTGACCTTGGGTGGGGGAAGGGGTTGGGTCCTGCTGGGCTATGGCTTTGGTGTGTTATCCTGTTCCGTGAGTTTTATTCTTTTCTCTGGGTGTATGCAGTTTCGTTCAGTCCTGTTTCTGGTTGCTCTTTCAGGATTAGTTGTGTTAATTATGTGTTCGTATTATATGCAGTTTTAGGAGGAAGCCTCTGTCTCAAGTCTCACGCCGCCATCTTTAATCCTCTCCCCTTTATTTTTTCATAAATGATGAAAACTGTTTGGCGGTCTGTTTCAAAATATATAAAAATGGGTAAAATTTTTAGTCCAAAAACTCCAGTTTTAAGAGTCTGTCCTAGAGTCCCAGCATTAAATATATGTGAAAGAAAGTGTGCCTTTCTCCCTCTGCCTGGTCCCACTCAAAGCTTGTGGAGCACCAGTCTTCCTGTAAGGTCACAGAGTATGGCTCTTTTCCTCACCGCCTCTGCCGCAGCCACATTTAGACTGGTAGCTTCTCGAGGGAGGAGATGGTGGGTTGGTATGGAATAAAGGGTTGTTTTGTTGTTGTTGTAGTTCAATAGGCCATATATATTCTATGTTTCTAAAAAATATTCAGGGAGGTATTGATTTTATAAGAATTTATCTTCAAATGTTTTCTCAGTAAATGAATATATGTGATTGAATTAACAAAAGAACAGTATATTTTAATAAGTTTAGAATTTGTATTCTTTTCTTGACTTACAGCTTTAATATACCATTTCTGTTAAAAAATATCTTCTTTGAAGATTACATGTTACATAAGGGAGCTAATCTACAGAGTGGATTCAAAAATACAGTGCCAAAATACTGAACTTATCATTAAAGTAGGAAGAGGTTATCATCTCCCTGGCACTGTTGGCCTGTGCTCTGGTTTGGCTACTCATGGCTTGGCTGGGAACCCTCTCTGAGTAGATTGCTCTCTCACTGTAATACTGGCAGTTTGATTTACCTGAGCTTTTGAAGAAATTCTGATGTTTCACAGTGAAATAGCACATGGCTGCCATATGACAAATCAAACTAATGTTGAGTCTGTTTCTCATGTTCCCGTAAAATTCTAGAAAGGTTTTACTGTGCCCTTCATTTTATTCTGTGAGAGAAGTTTTTCTTCAGGCTTAGGGAAGTTATATTGTAAATATGTGTTTTAGTCCTTAATTTCATTCATATATTCCATGAAAGCATGGAGGTAAACATGCTCAAAATCTCATTCATTTTTCCATTTTTATTCTTTTAATCAGTACTTTATTTTGAATCCTTCTTTGCAGAACAGCAAAAGGTTTCCAATGAAAACTTCTGCTCTTTTGAAGACTTTGCCTTAGGATTTCAGGCAAATTGAAGTCTTCATAATATACTTACTCATTTTTGTTACTTATCTTGTGATCATGTCATACATCAGTGAGGAAATTTGGGGCAAATAAGTAAGTCAGTTTATGACTTTCATAGTTGTACCTAAAACTCACCTTTCTAGACTGCTTATACTCTGAAATTCCTCCTTTTGCCACGAATAGTTGTGAACAAAACTCCCAAATTCTCTTCTATGGGTATAACAGAATTTACCTTGATTTGGTATACAGAGTAAATTTGTTAAAACTGAGAACCATAGTTAACTCAACTTGTTCTGCTAATTGAGTGCTGTCAGGAAATAGCTGGTAATTGAAGTTAGACCAGTGAGTACACAGGCCGATGAGTAAATGTTTGCATCTGTGCCACTGTTACTCCATGCTTTGGACTTACTGCAGAAATCCTGAGTACCTGTTTGTTGAAGGAAATAATGGTTTTGTCCTAATCTTAGAATATTTTGTTCTATGCTTAGAACATTTTTTCTATGCTTACATTTTTCTATGTTTTTGCTTTTTGGTGTTTATAGGGGCCATAAAGAAAACCAGAGTTAACATGCATACTCTCTCATAAATCTTAAAGTAACAGCAAACTGAATATAATATTTGATTTGGCTAAAATATTTTCTAAGTCAACTTTCTTGTTAGGTCTTTGCATTTTAAATTATTAGCCAAAGCCATTTGCTGGGTGCTTTCCTGAAGAGAATGCTTGTTTATTGGTGAAGTTTCAACTTGGCAAATGAAAAGGATAGAGAGAATTTATGCCCCATCTTCCAGATGGTCTGAAAGAAGTCAGTGGAGGATGTAGGCAACAGGTATTTAAATGAGTCATTACATGAGTTACAGAACCATAACTGACACTAGATTCAACTCTAAACAATAAGGAACATCTGAAAAGGTAGGTGAAAATCAGGTGGATTTTGAAAGAGTGGAGAATATTTAGGTAAACTAGAATATAGTCCAAAAGTGGGTAAAGATGGGTACAAATTCTAGGACATGGGAACAGGAACTTTAGGTAATTATTTCTTTTTACCTAATGGGAATGTAGAGATTAATAGAAGACCGTTAAGTAGATTTAGTGGCTTTACCAATAATATAATGAATGTGAAAATGCTTTATTGATTCTGAAGATCCATGAAAGTGTAACTTAGTGTTACTGGCTTTTCCAGTTATCTTCTACTGTGTGTAATTTAGCTTGGTTTTGGGTCATTTGCAGCAAAGAAGTAATTGCTTAGTTCAGTTTAAGACATTTCTGAGCAGTTATTGTATATGCCAGATATTATCCTGGGTACTACAGACATTAACAGGAGAGAAATAAGACCCCCCCTCAGCGAATGTGAGAGATGTGTATTTACTGTTTCTAGAAGTAGTTTGGCAAAGCAGGATAGTTTGTTGGAAGGAGCCAGGGCTTTGGAGTCGAGAGTCTTAAGTCCACATGACCTTAGTTTCCATGTCTGTAGAGTGAGACTGACAATGCCTTTTCTCTCATGAGACTTAGGTTCAATGGAGTTCTTCTTTCTCTGAGATGGGAGGAAGTTGAACTTAAGAATTAAATAATAGCTGTGGATTTGAATCTGGGTTATGCAGACTTATCCCCTCTGAGTCTCTTTCCTTATTTGCAAAATGTAATAATAGTAGTAGTAACGTGTCGGGGTTTCTAGCCTCTCTCCCGCTGGTCCTGCTCGCCGTCAGGATTAGAAGCTCTTTCTGTTACAAGCTCTTTCCGTGACCCTCCGAGCCAGCGGAGGGAAAGGAAGGGAGGGAGAGGCACGCCCTGACAAGGCGGAGCAAGGGAGGTAAGAGCCGACTGTCCACCCGTTCCGCAGCCTCCGCCGTTCGCTGGAGACAATCAGACGTGACAGGGAGCTCAGTCGAAGCAGGAACTCGTTTATTGGGGCTCAGGGCACGGAATATATAGGGTGTAGTCTCTTCTGATTGGTTACACCTATGCTAACAAGGCAACTTTCAATTTTCCAATCACGCACAGAGTTGTGCTCATGTGCAGTTGTCTCCGACGTAAGAAGCGGACCTGAGTGGGCGCAGCTGAAACCCAGAGGGCTCTCAGCGGCCACCCCCGCAGCGCAGCTGAATTCTCAGCGGCCATCTTTGTGGCACGGCTGAGATTCAATTCAAGGGTAGTTCCCCACATTTCTCCCTTTTTGTTTTTGTATGAGCATGAGAGATGCCATCCTGTACTCGAGAATGTGCCTGTCTTAGGTTGTCCCCATCTTTCAGGAGATCTTACCCATCATTGACTACCATCCTAGCACTTCCAGTAATGACATTCTCAAGAGGTCGCTTGCACCTCTTGTAGGGCCATAAATGCCCATGAATGCTCTGGGGTATGGGGAACTCCTTCTTCAATCACTTCAGCTAACATAATTTGCCTCTTGCTATAATGTCTGTTGCCGTTGATATGATCTTCGCCACCGCATGAGCATGAAAATAACTGATGACATTACAATTATTATGCCTCCTAATAACCGCTTGGGTGGACTAAACAAACTAATTATTTCTTCCCATACTCTGGTAAAAAAGGAAGCAGAGGGTAAGAAAACATAGGACTGCAAAGATGTCCTTGTTGAAGGCTTAACAGTGTCACTTCTTCAGCAGTAGTCACTGTCTGGACTATGGCAATAGTCCAGCCTTCATGACTCCTCTTCTTCTTATGCGATCCTCAAAAGGTCAGTCCTGAAAGAGAGAAGAAAGACAAGCCCTCAAGAGGTCACCCTTGAGGCTTTCTTCCATTTGCTGAGTGGTCTGAGGGCAGAATTTCAAGTTCCTAGCAGGAACCCAAATTGGATTCGGTTCGGCTATAGGAAATACACATCCGAATCCTCTGCCCATACTTAACAGTGGATCTGCTCCTCGCCATTGCCCAGTCATCTGGTCTTTCCAGCGCACTTCTATTTTGGCATATGGCATTTGATTTGTCCAGTGCCTTTGAAAGGCCGTTAGAGGTTGATCTTTTGAAAAATTTAAAATATTTAATGTAAGTAGGGCCATCCGTAATTGGTCATGGGGGCTTATTCCCCCTTTTTGTTTTTGTAATAGGTCTTTTAATGTCTTATTGTGATGCTCTACTATGGCCTGGCCCTGTGGGTTGTATGGGATTCCTGTGGAGTGGCTGATATGCCACATATTAAAAAAGTCTTGTAATGCCCTGCTAGTAAAGCAGGGGCCATTATCTGTTTTTATTTGATGTGGTATGCCTAATATAGCAAAACATTGTAAAAAATGGCTCTGTGCATGTTTAGCTTTCTCTCCAGCATGGGCACTAGCCCAGCAAGTGTGGGAGCATGTATCTATTGAGACAAAGACAAATTTTAATTTTCCAAAAGCTGCATAATGAGTAACATCAGTTTGCCAGAGACAATTTGGTTTAATGCCTCTTGGGTTAACTCCAGGGGACTGGATGGGTGGAATTTTTAGAAAAGGCAAACAGGATTTACAAGTCCTGATAATTTTTTTCAAGTCTTTAATAGGAATATGAGGAAATCTATGATGAAGTCCTCTCCAATTTAGGTGGGTAAGTTCATGAAGGTCTTGGGCCTGTTGGAAATCTTGGTCCTGTTGCATGGAAAGGGCTTGAGCAGCAGAAGACACTAATTGGTCAGCTAATAGGTTTCCTCTGGAGAGGAATCCGGGCAAACCGTGGTGTCCTCGGAGATGCTGCAAGAATATGGGCTTGGATCGTGCCATCAGCAAGGATCTCACCTGAATCATCAAGGGGGTTATGGGGTTTTTATCTAACTTGATATAAGAAGAGGCTAAGGTGGGAAGCAAGTTCACCACATACAGACTATCAGAAAAAAGATTCATAGGTTCAGAAATTTTACTTAGGGCCAATGCTATGGCATACAACTCCTTATATTGTACTGAGCCAGTAACCTTTTCAAAATGTTGGGTTTCTTTTAACTTGGTCAAGAGGTGAGGAGGGGGAAAGACAACAACAGCAGACCCCTCCTTTCCTCCATCGGTAAACACACTCAAGGCATCAGAAAGGGGCTTACTCAAAGAGTCTAGGGGTGGTCCAACTTAACTTGGAGAAGGAGGCAACCCATCTGTTAGGCCCATAATGGCAATCAATCTTACCCAAAAAACCTGTCAGAGCCTCGGACACTCTATTGTGATTTTGCTTGATCCATTCAAAGTCTGACAAACGATAAGGAATGGTTAAAATTTCTGGGTCTTTCCCATAATGTCTTAAGGTGGTGTCTCTGCCTTTGACTATAAGATCTGCCAGTTGATCTAACTGGGCATACACTCGCGGAGTGCCTCCTATTGATGCATGGACCCATCGGAGAGGGTTACCTTGCTGCATGATAACAGCGGTAAACAACTCCAAGCCAGGAAGAATCCACAGACAAAGGTCACAGTCAGGCTGATACCGGGCTAGTTGGGCATTATCAAGTGCTAATTGAATCTGTCTAAATACTTGTTTATGTTCCTCCATTAATACAACAAGCTCAGTGGAGTTTTATCTTTTAACAACTCAAAGAGAGGGATAAGATCCTCTGTTGTAATGTGGAGCCAGGGTTGTAGCCAATTAAGCTCCCCTAATACCTTTTGTAGTTCTACCAGGGAGTAGGAGTCCTTGATAGATAGCTGGGGTTTAAGGGGACACACAGAGTCCAGGTGAAGCCTCGCTCCCAGTATTTCAAAGGGAGGCACAGTCTGGACCTTGTTGCTAGACACATGTAACCCCCCTTGTCTCAAGAGGGTTTGGAGCTTCTGATAGGCAGAGGTCAACTGCTGGGTAGTGGATGCTCCTAAAATAATATCATCCATGTATGCATATAGGACCACTCCTGGCCACTGTTGAAGGGGCTGCAAAACCTGAGAGAGATATCGTTGGCAAAAGGCTGGGCTGTTAGCCATGCCCTGTGGCAACACTGTCCATTCATATCACTCATCAGGCCCCTGAAAATTGGTGGAAGGTACGGAGAAAGCAAACTTCTCACAATCAGCGGGGTTGAAGGGAATGGAGAAAAAACAATCCTTAATATCAATCACAATGAGGGACAAATCTTTTGGAATGGACGGAATCCAGGGCAACCCCCTCAGGGGCGTGCCCACAGGAACCATCTGCTCGTTGATCTTTCTTAAATCCTGTAACATCCTCCACTTGCCAGAGGCCTTCTGAATAACAAAAACAGGACTATTCCATGGGCTTAGGGAAAGTCTAATGTGTCCCAGTTTGAATTGTTCTTGGGTAATTTCTTTAAGTCTTTGAAGCTTAGCTTGTGGTAATGGCCACTGCTTCTAGGCTAACAAATACTTGTTTAAACAAAAAAACTATTAGTTATAATATTTGAGAGCTTAACCTAACAGGAACATAAAATCTTAGCACAAATACAACTGGCCTAGAATTAAACAAGGTTTATATATTACAAATAAAACATATATATATAAAATCAATGGCGTCTATTGATTTCCAGATCTTAAGTGTTTTATCAGACTTAGATATAACCAATCAGAAACTCAAATCTGGATACAACAAATCTAAGCTTTGTTGATTTGTATGAAATTTCTTCTATATAGATAGGAATTACTAGGGTTATTTTAAACACTGTCCAATCTCTAATAACAGCAATTTTATGTTATTTCTCGGAATATTTGCACTATTTTGAAATAACTGATAAACTTAACTCACACTGACAGCTCCATGCATTACAAGATGTCTCTAAATGTATTTCTCTTTTAACATGAGCTGAATTTACCGCTTATAATAAATTATATTTCTCAATATCACTGAGTCTTCAAAAGCATGGAGACTGCTATTTGTCAATAAAAACTGCAAGAAAGGCAATCTAAAAGCATAATAACTTAGTACAAAAATGAAATACTAACTGAAATGAAATAAAGGATTTTGTACTAATTTCTGTGCAGAAAAAAAAATACTGGGGAAATTTGCATATAATCTGAAAAATGAACTAACTACCAAGAGTCAGAAAACTTGTTTCAATGCTATATATAAAATTATCTCTTAAATTTAACTAAATGAAAATTCCTGGAATTTAATTACATGGCAAGATATCCTGAAGCAAACACTTCTATGAATTCTCAGAAAAGGAGAAGATCAGGCTAGAAAGATCAAACATCAAGTGTTCATCAAACCTTTCATTCAACAAAGCCTTATTAACATGTGAATATCTTTTACCCCAAGATATACAGGTTTTCCTTATCTTTAGTTCTATTTCAATATTTTAAACTTAAGGTTACTTCTGGATCTTAACACATACAGTAACCTACTAAAATTGGTCAAAGTAAACTTTATTCTGTCACTTTGACTTTTAAGATTATCATTTAGGTTTATAAACTACCATTATTTGTATGTCTCAGAAGTTACTAAATTATATACAATTAACATTAATATTTAATTGCTTTCAGTAAGCTGGAACATACAATGTTAAGTCTTTCAAGAAGAAAAATTGCTTTTTTACATCTTGGTTTATAGTTTTTGCAGGTTCCAAAAAAACTAGTCCACATTAAGCCAGTCTTAAAGAACTAATCTAAAGACAAATTTATAGACCCTAACAGCTGACAGTTTTATTTTACTACTAAGAGACAGAAATCCAACTCCAGCGCTTATTTTCTCATACCTAAGTGATGAACAGGCAAGGTAGGAGAGCAAGGTACAGGCTTTCATTTAGAAATAAAGTGATAGGACAGAGCTCCTGGCTCATGCCAGGCAGGGACAAGAGAGTCCGGTGTGCTGTGTTTGTCTAGGGGTTTTATAGGCAGATTAGGATTTTTTGAGAACATGAAAAAAAGGTTTAGGGGTGCAGACCTGCTAAGTGGTGTCTGAACACCCAGAATTAACTTAACACAAGGAATTTCTCACCCCATCAGATCTGAAAGAGGAAAGACAGCACACAGGCCTGGGCCTTTTAGTATGCTAAAGTGAATCCTACAAGTGATTAGGATAATAAAAACATGAGGTACTCTTCTTTATCTGGGGAACACACACTGATCTTACTGAAGAATGACCCTGGAGCTTAATGTTTAACAGAGTCTTGGAAGGGGGCCTCTTTGCATGTAGTTACGTTGCTCTGACTGCAAATATTCTGCCTTGCTTTTTCCGGAGGTCCTCCCCCCACTCTGACTACACCCACAGTCCCTGTCTCATTAGCAGAGATGCTGTCATAGTTTTTCAAATATATATACTAGCAGAAAGCCAAGGAGCCACCCTTACTAAGGCTTCTCAGACCTTCTCAGCTTGAGAGTCCGAGAGTTCTAATCCTCAGCTCTTAAGCATATCAGTGCTTTTAGCGCAGGTTTACCCTTAGAAAGTTGCCTGTCCCATTTTCCCGGGAGTGCTCTTACCACGTAATCACCCACTGCTCACTCTGCCGCACTTTCGGTTCGTCAACCGAGGGATCGTTGATCTGTCTGCGTAGCCTCTTTGGGCGTTCCTCACACGCCTCTTCGGTCAAGCCCCACGTTGGGCACCAGCCGCGCGGTTTCTAGCCTCTCTCCCGCCATTCCTGCTCACCGTCAGGATTAGAAGCTCTTTCTGTTACAAGCTCTTTCCGTGACCCTCCGAGCCAGCGGAGGGAAAGGAAGGGAGGGAGAGGCACGCCCCGACAAGGTGAAGCAAGGGAGGTAAGAGCCAACTGTCTGCCCGTTCTGCAGCCTCCGCCATTCGCCATTCACCGGAGACAATCAGACATGACAGGGAGCTCAGTCAAAGCAGGAACTCATTTATTGGGGCTCAGGGCACGGAATATATAGGGTGTAGTCTCTTCTGATTGGTTACACCTATGCTAACAAGGCGACTTTCAATTTTCCAATCACGCACAGAGTTGTGCGCATGCGCAGTTGTCTCCGACGTAAGAAGCGGACCTGAGTGGGCACAGCTGAAACCCAGAGGGCTCTCAGCGGCCACCTCCGTGGCGCGGCTGAGTTCTCAGTGGCCATCTTTGTGGCACGGCTGAGATTCAATTCAAAGGTAGTTCCCCACAGTAACATCATAGAGTTGGCGTGATGATTAAATGCTGTACTTCATGCTAGGTACCCAGCACAGTCAAATACTGAGGAAACACAAAGTAAACGTGAGCTTCTTTTCTTTTTCACTGTGGCCATGTGAGTGGGAATTTCCAGTGGCACAAAGGCTAAGGCTTCAATGAAAGCCTTCAGGTGTCTTAGGTGAAGTCGTACTCTGCAGGCCTGAGCTGCTCAGTGCCAGGGCCGGATTCCCTGTGAAACAGAAAGGACTAATAATTTTTGCCAGAAAAACTGTATGTGAAATAACCATGACATTAAGACCACTCTGCTAATAAAAACGCATGCCTGGCTGTTAGAGCACTTTGATAAAGCTTTGTAAAGTTGCCAGAGTTTCTTTAAAGTCCACACATTTGCCCGAATAACCTGCTGCCATGATGTTTTCTCTTTTTCTCCCCCAATTAGTCACAATTTCAAGTGAAGACCAGTTGTTAACAATCTGGTTTCTTCTGTGTTTTTTATAGAGTAGGAAGCAAAATAGGCCAAATGTTAGTATTTTTGTGATATTTGAATGCAAATAGAAACTAATCATGTTTTCACCAACTAATTTAGGTATAGTAGTAAGTGTATGGTATCCCTGAAAATAGTTTTATGTTATAATTTGTTCTTTTTCTAGCTAATATAGTTAGCTAGCAGTTTTCATCAAATGAGGTCTCATGCATTTATTCCTTAAATGGTGGTAGAACCATGCTGAGCCAGACACTTGTGTTATCATTTTCTAGGCAAAAAATCACGCAAAGCAAGGAATAAAGGAGGTGAAGAGTAAGCTGAAGCACAAGGTATGTCACTCTTCATTCTGCCTCGGTTCCTGCATTAGTTTGAAGCTTATAGTTTAGATCACATGGGATTTATGTTTCTAATGGCATTTGAAATATGCTTAGCCCTTTGTTCAAGAATGTATTTTTCATAAGCCCTCTGGCAACTATCTGCCATTCTATATGCATACATTGGATAATATCTTCATTGTTTGCATATTTTATCACAGAACTATGGAGATCTTCAAAGGTGCTTTAACAGGATATATGCTTTCATAAAGTTGATTGCCTTGATATCACAATTGAAATTCTTGCTTCAAGCTGAGAATTTTTTAAAAGATGATCGCTGGTGTGGAATTAAGCCAGGGATGCTCGTCCTTTGGCTTTATAGACTCGTTCCATAAAACAGCTATAAATTGAAGCAAAGCATATTCTTCATTTTACAAAAGATTGTGTTTGAGGGTATATGTATTCCAGTCTGTGCTGCATGCATATGAGTATCTGTGTGTATGTGTGGTTGGTCTGATCACATGTCACCTCCCTGTGGACTCTATCACTTGTATTTTAAATTTTTACCTTTGGAGAATAAATACTACTTAAAACTTCCATTTGGGTGATGGAGAGTAAATGATCTTCATATTCTAACTCATAATAGAGAAAAATGTATCTTCTTCCTAGAGAAATTCTTTAAACTTATACTTGAGGTATTATTCTGATACTTAATCTGTACCAGAAACTTGCCTAAGAATGATACAAGGAGTATGTTTAAGTCATTACTTGTGTATTTCTTCATATGTAGGAAAATGAGGAAGATTATGGGACCTGTTCTGGCTCTGTACAGTACACACCCCTTTACACATTACACGGTGACAAGGAAGGAAACCTAGAAAAGCGTAAGCTTGCCCAGGTATGGTTTTTCACACTGTGTCTCCCAACTCTAAAATGGTGTAATTCCAATGAGTTACTCAGGCACACTTTTGTTTTCATTAATCTTTTGTCATATGATGAGAAAACCTGAAATTGTGGTCATGGAAATGACTCGGTGGCATCTGGTCAGGCCTCAAGGGGATCGGGAATCAATATCCCAGACACCAGTCTCTACATGCCTTGTTGTGTCCTCAAAGAGTTCATCATCCATTAAGGGGAAAGAGACAGTCAAATGTGTGCCATATATACAAAATATAAAGTGTGAGAGCTTGCTGATGAGAGGAAAATCACAAATTTCTTTTACTAAAAAAGTAAAGTGAAACTTATACATGGGAATTTGACCATTACAATAATTTATAGAAATTAGAATATGAAGTAATCTGTGTCTCTCTTTTTCTAAAGTTAGATACTTTAGTTGCTATCAGTATTTAAAGCTTCTGCTTATATGCTGACACTACTTAAAAATATTGTTCTCAAGTGGGAAAATGTCTATATGTGTCTCTGATTTTGCATCATTTCTGAACACTTCTGAAGATTCTATTGAAGCAAATTTTGTATATACCAAGTATATAAGAAGTAGCCTTAGAAAACTAGCTTTTAAAACAAATTCTTGAATGGGTCATAGTGGCAAAATGATGGAACTGGAAGCAGCTGCTAAGCTTCATTTTTAGAGTCACTGAAGTTTACAGATGAGAAAGTGATAGCCAGAGTGGTCACACCTCTTACCGTGATTTCATACCTATTTAGTGGCAGAATGGGACAAACCGTGTCTAGCTAGCTCTCTTGTGTATGCAGACAGTGCCAGAGAGGGAGCCCTAAAGTGCTCCCACAAGTCTTTAGGACAGAGAGACAGCCCCGATGCTGTGCTAATCCCTGGTCCACTAAAGAAAACCTGCTAGTCCAGATACTCAGCACCTGCTGTGCACCAGGGACTATTCCAGGCATGCTAGGAAAAACGAGGTGTCTGCCTTCACTTTTAGAGCATACAACGTGTCTTCTCTATGATCTGTGCACTTGTGAAGCTGTATTTTCATGTGTTAGTATTGCTTACTTGCAGCATCTTAGCAATACATGTCACTGTGCACCTGAAATAAGACTTTCAATAAAATAATTATTCTGCAAGTATATAAACCTTCTCTGGCTATTACCATTAATTGGAAAACATTTAACTTAAACTGATGACAGATTTGTAATTGATTCTCAGTTTTTTGCCCATCACTAATATGTTCAATTCCTGTCTGTGCTCAAGTTTTAACATCTTAAAACTTTTACAAAATGTTTACTGTCTTAATATTGGAACATTTAGGTTATATTTCCCATGGTAAATAGATTTTTATGTGAAAAAATATGGGATCTTTGTTACCTACAGGATGCTTTAAGATGAAAACACTTAAACAGGAGAATCATCTGTCCTAAATGTTCATTTTTAAGTTAAGAAAACTTTTCAGCTCTTCATATTTAATTTTTAAATTGACCTTTAACATGGCATAGTGTTTCTATCATAATTTAACTATAAAATATGTTACTGATTTCTATTTTTGTTTTCTGATAATTCCTAGAGATATAATACCTGATAGAGAAAATTTGTATTAGGTTATAGAAAACTTTACAGGATAATAGGTTGCATTTATTGTATACGTATCCTGAATTCTCATGGTTGTCATTTATTATAGTATCATTAATTCAGTTATCTGCATTCATTAATGAGTGTGTGCTTTTCAGGGGGCATGACGAATTCTCACTAACATGAAGTAAGAGAAGTAGGGCTTATTCTTTTAAGAGTTATAATATGATCTTCCTATTTAGCATATAGGTATTTGCTAAACCAACATATTTATAGATGTATTATGCTGATGCTGAGATGCTGATAATGTCTGAATAATACTTTTCAAGTGATAAATATCCGAGTTCAGGTAACGTGCATTTCTGGTATGTATGTTCTTTGTATACATATGTCCTATTATATAAATAGGTGTATACATCTGTATAAATATATTTTAACAGCTAAATAATTTGAGTTTGTATTTTCAGTAATATTTATCATAATTTAATGTTTGCTTTTGCTTATATTTTTTCTATAATTGAAATTTGATTGTTTAGTTTTAGATTCACATATACACTTAACAAAGGGGTAAATTTGGGGCCCTTTGGCAATTTTTTCCTTGCTACTTCCCACCCTTCTTTCACCCCAAAGTTACCAAATTGCACATTTTCATGCAACAGTGATCTTACTTCTTTGAGTGGATAGTTAGAGCTCTCTGAAGTCATAGCACTTGCGGTTGGCAGCCTGTTCATAAAAGCAAACCATGGTGCATTCACATGGAAGCTGTCGTGTAATCCCTGATTTGAATTATTTCTTTAATTTCATAATGTTAGCAAACTTAAACAAATGAAGTAAGATAATATTACAGCATTTATTACAAGGGTATAGGCATTCTTTAGGACATCCAAACGCAGGAATGTGTATAGGCCTCTGCTGGGACTTGGAACTAGAAAACGGAGAAAGCAGGCTGAGCAGAGTATCAGCCCCACACCGTCCGTCCCCCCAGGCCCTGCACCTACCCCCATCTTCTGTCTCTTTCTCCCACCTGCCCTGTTCTCTCTGCATGCTTGTTCACCATATGTTCTGTACATTGACTTTCTAACCTTCTCTGCTGGCTTCCAGCTTCTCTTCTGCAGCTTCCTTCCCTCTCTCAGCCTCATAGAATGGAAGAAACTCAGGGCCTTGCTCTGGATGAGGCTCTGGATTAATTTAAGGCAGTGTTGTGGCTGATTTGATCTTCTCTCTCCAGACCATGAGAACGTTCTCCCTACCAGCAATAAGGCTGTTTCACTCTCCTCTATCACTTATGTGTGCACTGAGCAGCACTTTTAATTTCCTTAAAAGGAACTCTTTCTTCGCATTCACAACTCGGCTCACTGGTGCAAGAAGCCTGGCTTCAGGGTCTCTTGACTGTTGACATGCCTTCCTCACGAAGCTCAATCATTTCTAACCTGTGATTTAAAGTTAGAGAGGGATGATTCTTCCTCTCACTTGAACATTTAGAGGCTATTGTGGGGTTATTAATTGGCCTAATTTCAATGTTGTGTCTCAGAGAGGCCTGAGGAGAGAAAGAGATAGGGGAATGGTGGAGCCCACACATGTATCAGCTAAGCTCACTGTCTTAGATGGGCATGGTTTGTGGCACCCCAAGACAATTACAATAGTAACATCAAAGATCACTGATCACAAGTAATAGTAAGAAAATCTGAAATATCAGGAGAATTACCAAAATGTGACATAGAGAAACACAGTGAGCAAATGCTGTTGGAAAAATATTGCTGACACACTTGCTCAATGCAGGGCTAGCACCAGCCTTTAATGTGCACGAACACAGGATTCGCAAAGTGCAGTTAGGCAAGATCTGCCTGTTTATTGTGGGGGAGACTGAAAGCATTAGAACCATGAACACTTGCTCTATGATGATTTCCAAGTCAGTAAGCTCTCCTACTTCTGTCTTTCCAAGTATAATAATATTAGGATCTGAGAACAGTAAGATTTTCAGTTAAATATGTAAGCATTTCTAGGAATAGTTAGATGTGATTAAAGGCAGAATCTAGATTTTAATAAATCTGTCAGAGACATTATTGTTTTAATTACTCATATATATTTTAATGTGATTATGTAACATATTAATATATATATAGTGTTTTAATTACTCATATATAGTCTACCTGTTCCAAAAATAAATTTACATCTTACAAAGAATCATAGAATAAAAGATTAAAATTCATTTAATTCAGATAAAATTCAAAACAGAGAGAAAGTAAGTGTAGTAAGAAGCTAAGGCCCTTTCCTTTGCTTAGCAGCCAAAATTAGGAGAAAAACACAACAACCATGATTTTAACACAAAGATTTTTTTTAAAAGGTTGTGGAGGTGCATGACACTTGGAGGAAATAGGTTGTCAATATGCATCCACAGGCAAATTCAGGTCCCGAGAGCTCCAGTCTGTGCAGGAACCTAGTAGAGGCAGAGTCAGCGTTTCAAGAGACAGAAATTTGCTTCTCTGTTTCTGGTGTCTTCTCTGCAGTTATGTTATTTAAAATGCTGAAATTCATTAATACCTCTCTCAAAGGCAGCTTGTTTCCAAGCTGTTGCTTTAGCTTTCACAGAGGAGTTGAACCGCTTTCAAAAAAATGAAGCAGACTACAAGTGGAAACAAGCCTAGGACACTTTCTCTCCTTTCTGTAAGTCTCACTGAGTCAAAAAGAGCAGCACCACTTCCTCATGTTAGAACTGGCATCTTGGTGGAACCACACTCTGGGCTCCTTTTTAGGCTTGCTTATTCAAATAACCAGATTTCTCTTAAAAGTCTTGCAATGTGGTAAATTCAGGCACCTAAAAGCAGGATTCTGTACAGATCTTTGGGATTTGGTACTCCAGGTAAGTTTAATGTTTTTACCATGATTTTCCAAACCTCAATTTTTATACAGTTGAAATAACATAAAACACACGAGAGCAGGCTTGGAAAATTGATGAAGAGAGGCAGTTCCTTGATTAACAAGTGAGGATGGCTGTGTTGTATGTCTGTGTGCATTACACGACTAATTTAAAACTCCCAATAATCCAAGCAGAGTGAGAACTGTTATCCCTATTTTCAAGATTTAGAAACGGGAGCAGAGATTAAGAAATGTGCCCATAGTTCTACAGTAATAAATAACAGAGTAGGACAGAGATTGGAAAAAAGACACACTGATTCTGGAGCCACGAGCTTCATGCATATGTGTTCGGTGGGGTGCCTGTCGGATACAAGGGGATGGAGCTCACATCCAGTGGGACTTGACTTTGGACAAGGTTGGCGTTTAGCACTGAACGAAGCGTAGCCACCCTGGGCCTGGCCTTCTGTGTCTGTGAATGGCAGTAACAGTACATGTCCTCTTCCTAGGGTGCTGTAGGCATTATAGATGATGCATGAGAAATATCAGCCATTGCCAGCCACCCACTTATGCCTACATACATGCCCTGAGCTGCAGGTCTCTTATTGCAAAGGCAAAACCATCCGACTTTCCTCCCGTGAACATGTCTTCCATGGTTGTCACTTTCTAGAGTCCTCTAGTCACCAGGCAGTGGGACCTAAAATTGTCCATCTTCATTCTCACTAGGCCTGACTTTATATCCCAGTTTAAATTTGAAAATAAATATGCAGCTTATTTTACTAAAAAATCTCTTGGGTTATAAGTTTATAACCTCGAGTATGTCATTTGACTGTCAGTTAAGTTTTCTAAATGAAGACTACGAGCTTGATTCGCCCCGTTCCTAGCCCATTTGCTCATCTGTTTGGCAAGCTGACTCAGCTGTATAAAGAACCTTACATTTCCAGTTTTCAGCTAGACTTGTGTGACCGAAACACCTTTATTTTAATCTGTACTCAAAAGATGAAAATGAGATCATGGCAATTTAAATTCCAAGAATGTTTTGAAGTGAAAAAGTTTCAGAGTCTGGGTATACAGAAAGAATAAAAATAAAAATGTATGTTGTTATAAGTCTGTGTTCCATTACTTAGCTTATCTTTGGAATAGATGGTGAATCCACATCTATCCCCCAACAAATAGTAATTTGTGCACTAGTCTGCTAATTAGTATGGTTATTTCCTGTTTTGTTGATGAGTCTTAAATAAATGTCAGGAGTACAGCCATGAAGATCTCCCAATTAGGCTCTACATTTGTAAAGCCCAGCCCTTTTCCCTTTTGTGTGGAGATGACAGCTCCAGGAGCAGCCCCTGTCTAACAGGACTCTAGGGAAAGCGTCCTCCTCTGGTTTTATTGAAAGCTGATCGGGTCCAGGGAGAATACTGCCCTGGTCATGGTGCAGAACATTTTAATCTTGACTACATACTTACCTTCTTTCATCAATTTTATTTTAGAACCAAATACTGTAGACTTAGTGAACAGTGTTTCGATTAAGCCTGTCATCTGAAATTGCTTAAAATACTTACCAGTAAGAATTGATTGTAATTTTCTAAGAATGAGAAATTCTTCAGATAATATACAAAATTCATATGAATCTAAGCACCATTTAAAATAACACTAGCCATTCTTATTGTATAATTATAATGTGTATGTATCTGTGTGTCTGCATGAGACACACACACGCACACTCACTAGACCGGCGAGCCGCAGGCTGGAGCATCGCTGTGCCACAAGTCAGCCTTAGCAGATGGACGGCCCTGAGCAGGCACAGCCCTGCGGCGAACCAGTGAGAGTGGGGGATCCAAGCTTTTTGCTGTCAGCCCTATTAAAATCCCGGCACACAGATCATTCTTAACTATTTCATGTCTAGGATGCATAGCAATGCCCTCAGATTTACTTTCAGCCTATCCAGTTAACTGTGTAAAAGCTACATGAAAAACTATGAATGGAGGGTTATTTTTCCACTTGTAATATTATAGAAAGCAGTGTGCCTGTTGATAAATACCCACACGTGGAACATAGTCGAGACCTTAACCCAAATAGAGTATTTACAAATAGAAATACGTGTAGTAGTTGTTATTTCTACTAATGAGACCAACTACTATTAAGCTAGTGGTCATTTATTCTGTTTTTAAATATGTTGACATATAGAAAATAAGGAAGAGGTTTGCACCATAAAATATGATGTGAAATCAATGTGACTTTCCATTCTTATCCATCATGTAAGGTGAAATGCACACTAAGAATGAGATTTTGCCGTCTTTTCGTGTCCTTGTGTATTTGATGGTTTATAAATCTTCCTAATGGATTTGTAGAATCTAGCACAACAGCAGGGGGTTCATTTCATAATTGATAAGAGACATAATTTCATCAAAGAATGCACTTAAAAGTTACGTATATCTTTTCAGCATGTAGACACTTGGAAGTAGGGCATTTCAAAGCCACGTTTTGGTTGAATGGGAAATCAGAATAAATCCCAATATGTAAGCGTGTTTTAAAAAATATGAGCAATCAGGTGGTTTAGTTTATATCTTACAGATAATAAATCTCATGTTTTAAATGCTGCAAATGACATTTTTGTGAAATTTAGAGAATCTTAAGTTTTTATCTTATAAATTAGTTCCTAAGTATATTAAATGATGGAATATTCACACCATTAGGGTATGGTTTTTAGTATTGTATTTATGACACTTTTCTTCATGGGAATTCAGTAAACTCTGGGAATAAAATGAAAGTAATTAAAGATAGTGTTTCTTGCTCAGGTTGGCATAACAGGACTCAGAAAATGGCACACTTGTTGGGATCTTTGGAAAAATACAGCCCATTGAATGGCTTTGTTTGATTGGTCAAGAAAGAAATGGTACAGTCATTGTTTGCAGAGGGAGGTAGACCCTGCTGCTTCTGACCAAGAAAAAGTGATTCTAAGTCACAATGAGAAAGATAATTGTGAGCTGGGAGGAGGAGGAAGAAATATGTGTATGGCGGAGGCCCAGATAATTGGGAAGAATACTCAGTTATCAGTTTTATAAAATAATAAAAATATGCTTAACCAAGTCATGATAAGCAAAAAGCCTTTATTTTTTTTCTTCTAGCATTTTGTTTAATTTTGACCAGTATTGAGAGCACTATTATTATGGTCAAGCTAAAGTGTTAAATTAAAACCATAAAGAAATCTATTATAAAGTCTCAAATGATAGAAATTTTTAAAAATAAGTTAGGTAAATATGTTTCTATTAAAAGATGCCCACAAAAAATACTGCCTCAATGAAAACACATTGTTAATTTAAAGAAAACTATTGTTTCTCTGTTATTCTGTTGAAATAATATTAATTTCTAACATGTCAAGTTAATTATAGTTAAATCTGTGCCCTGCCACCCCCCACCCACCCATTTCAGTTATGGATTACAAAGGTGCCCTCTAGTGGGCATTATAATACTTTATTTCCTTGTAAGCAGACAGTTACCCAAAACAAAATTTATAATTATAAAATCAGTTTTTCAGAGTAGTATCTTTTAGGAACACAGTAGAGCACACGTTGAAGCATTTATATCATCGTAAAACTGTTCAAGAGCATTATTCTTTCAAAGAAGTAATTCAAAATCAACTCCCTTCAGTAACTGACCAGGGCTTCATTTTTAAATGTTTAGTTGTGCTGAACAGTACCTAGTATACTAAAAAGATGTAATGGAAGGTGGCCTCACTTATGTGAACATGTCTAGTATATATTATGAGATGCTTTTAGATTGAAACATATCTTTTTAATGTTATAATTGTACTTTTCAAATTTATTGCCACAAATGGCTGTGTCCTTTATTACAAAGTCTTGAAACAAAAATAAAGGTACTCAATTTTTCCATTTAGTAAATGTAATGAATATTACCATTCTACTCTTTACATCAGTAATCACATCGCCAATATTTTTCCTCACGATTTTCTGTTCTGTTTAACTTTGTAAGTTCCCCCCATTACCACTTTAATTATTTTAAGGGCTTTTGGTGAAATTAACAGTTCTCTATTCCAAAAATATTTTAGACAGTTTTTTGTTTAGATTTTTATAGACAAATTTTTATTTTCTTCCAGGAGTCCTGGATAAAGAAATGATGATTTTCTTCCTATTTTGTACATAGAGACCTGCTTTTAAGGTTGGTCAGAGATCAGTATGAGCACTGATGAAAGGAAAAGCCAGTCTTTTCTTTGTAGGGGTTCCTGCTGCCCTCCTGTTAACGTCCCTCAAGAGAAATTGACCTGAATATCATTAGGTATATAACTACAACAATGCGATAGAATCTTATTATAATTTGAACTGGATTTATATCTACTGCACAGTTATATTTCCTGGTTAGAGCATAAAATATTAGAATAATACATAAATATCTTAAGTTAGCCTGTGCCCACATACCAATTACAAAACAGGACTGTTATGTTTGCAGCCTTCTCTGGAAGTTCTTTATGTTCTTCTAACATTTGGGTATAATACTGGTCATTTCACAGAAGTCTGTTCTCTCTTTGCTTTTATCAGAATCTTTGACATTTGTGAAAGAATGCTTTTTGAAACCAAAATATAATTGCAATTTCTGTTAAGATTCTTGCTACATTTAATACAGAAACCATTTTAAGACTCTTTCCACACTTACACATTTATGCTTATTATATATTGATAGGTTAATCTGAAAAATAAAATCCAACTATAATTATTTTACAAATCAAATATTTTAATCTTTAGTTAATGTGCTTTTTACAAACAGTTTATTAAAATGATTGGAAATAATATGGTTCTGTTCATCAATGCTGACTTTTTAATTGTTTATCTTAGCTAGAAAAGTCATCTCTACCTCAGTCAGTAAAAGCAGCCAAATTCTGTATTTTATTAAAAATACAGTGGACTCATTGTATATTAGAAACCTTTTTAAATGTTGAAATATTGAAACCCTGTCAGCAGGAGAGAAATTGCAAATAGTTTGTCATTTATCAAAGGATTACATATTTATTTATTTTGCTTTGAGAATAATATTTTAGTAGTCATATAACTTGTATTTATGCTGCTCAGTAATCTCTCTGTACTGAAGAGTTACTGCAAGAGACTTGTTACATTTTGCATTTTTCAAATACTAAAGAACAGAAAAAATAAACAATGTATTTTAAATATTTATAGTTAATATAATTACTTAGCATGTGAACAGTTCTTAAAAGCTGGCTGAAGACTATTAATTCCTAGTCATGTTGCATATAATCACAGGTGAATAATGAGTCTTGTGAATACATGGTCTGCTCACCACCCATTAACACACTTGGGTGAGAGAAACTTTAGAATGGCTGGTACATTGTTGCCATTGATTAGGTTTTATATAGTCTCTGACTATACAAAATGGAGGAGTGAATTCTAAAGTACTTGTGTTTCTATGATGATTTTGATACAATACCTTGCCAAAATTAATTTCCTAAAGGAAGTAAAAACTTCCTAAGGGAAACTTCCTAATGTCAATAAAAGGAGTCTGTAAAGGGTCCATTCTGATTTCAGATATTCTGTCTCCAAAATCTAATATGGAGATTTCTTTAGTCTAATTTTAGAGGAATCCCCAGCTTGATTTTAACTAAAATAAGCTCCCTCTAATGCAGTTAATGGTACAATGTGGACCAAATGGAAAAACCTAGTGGAGAGTCTAATTCAGTTGACCAAAAACTACTGAGTATCTACAGTACTTTCCTCCTGCCTCACTAATGACCCTCATCTGCCTATTCAGAGAGACTTTACTTCACTGACCATTGTATTTACTCTTCCTTTTCACCTCTAAACCTCACTAACTAGAAGGATGCCGCGTGGGAATGTGAGGACCTTAGGCTTTCGAGTACAACCGGCCGGTACCAGAGTATCGGCTCTGATGCTTGGCAGTATTTGAACTTGAGTAACTTCCTTAATCTCTCCAGTCTACGGAGCCTTCAGATATATAAAATTATAATAATTATGTCTGCCTTTGTAGTGTTATTGCAGGGATTGAAATTAGCATAGTGATAGAATTTATTCTTTCAGCACTCACTGTAAGTTTAATAAAATTGTGTAATGCTCTTTCTGTTCTCTCAGCTACCATAGCAACCCCCACAACAATCTAGTAAAGCCCACTCTGTGCTGGGAGCAGAGTGAATCAGACCAGCTGATAGTACCCCCGACTCCTGGGTGCTCCATTCTGTTCATTGTTTTTTCCTAGCTCTCATTTCTCTTTATGTTTGTTTAGATATTTTTTCCTTTTTAAAATTTGGTACATGTATATATTGCAGAGTGTTTACCACAATAAAGTTAGTTAACACGTCTTTCATCTCACATAAATTACCATTTATTTGTTGTGGTGGTAAGAACATTTAAAAGTTACTCTCGGGAACTTTCAAGCATATTATACAGTACTATTCACTAGAGACACCATGTTGCACATGAGGTAATTGTAATTGGAAGTTTGTGCCCTTTGACCAACATCTCCTCTTTTCCTCACCTCTAGCCCCTGCAACCACCAGTCCGCTTTGATTTTGGCTTTTTTAGATTCCACATGATAATGAGATCATATACTATTTGTCTTTCTCTGTCTGACTTATTTCACTTAGCATAATGCCCTCTAAGTCCATCATGTTGTCTCAAACGGCAGGATTCCCTTCTTGTTTATGGCTGAATAATATTCTGTTGTATATATGTCCCACATTTTTTTTATCCATTCATCCCCTGATAGACATTTAGGTGTTTCATGTCGTGGCTGTTGTGAATAGTGCTGCAGTTTGCGTGGGGTGCAGGTACCCTTATGAGAGAGTGTTTTCATTTCCTTCTGAAAAAACCCAGAGGTGGGATTGCTGGATCATATAGTATTTGTACTTTTAGCTTTTTTAAGAAATGTTCATATTCTTTTCCATAGTGGCTATACCAATTTTACATTTCTCCCAGTGGTGCACGAAGCTTCCTTTTCTCCACATCCTCGCTGTCCTTTGTTACCTCTTTTTGATAACAGCCATTCTAACAGTCATGAGGTGATTTCTCATTGTGGTTTTGATTGTGTGAATTGTATGAATTCCTTATATATTTTATATATTAACCCCTAATTATATATATGATTTGCAAATATTTTCTCACAAGAGAATGGGGGAAATTTTTCATTATGCTGACCATTTCTTTCACTGTGCAGTTGTTCAGTTTGATGTCATCCCACATGTTGATTTTTGCCTTTGTTGTTTGTGCTTTTGGTGTCATATTAAAAAAAAATCATCACCAAGACTAATGCCAACTTTTCCCTATTAAGTTTATGATTTCAAGTCGTAGGTTTAAGTCCTTAATCATTCCAAGTTAATTTTTGTGAGTAGTATAAGATGAAATTCATGCAGTTTTATTCTTTTGCATGTGAATATCCAGTTTTCTCACCACCATTTACTGAAGAGATTGTCCTTTCACCATTGAATCTTCTTGGCTTCCTCACCAAATGTTACTCAACCATACATGCATGGGTTTATTTCTGAACTCTTGAGTCTGTATCATTGGTCTCTATGTCTGTTTCTATACCAGTACCATACTATTTTGATTACTACAGCTTTGTAATACTGTTTGAAATCATGAAGTGTGGTGCTTCAGCTTTGTTCTTTGGTGATTTGGCTATTGGGGTCTTAGTGGTTCCACATGAATTTTAGAATTGTTTTTCATATTTCTGTGAAAAACAACATTGGAATTTTAGTAGGGATTACATTGAATCTGTAGATGGACATTATAACAATATTAACTCTTCCAATCCATGAACATGGTATATCTTTCCATTTTTTTTCTGTCTTCAATTTTTTTAGTTGTATATATCTTTATGGTTAGATTTATTCCTAAGCATTTTATTGGGTTTTTTGTTCTTGTAAATGGGATTGATTTCTCTATTTCTTTTTCAGATAGTCATTTTTGGTGTATAAATGCCATTTTAGATCATTTCTATTGACCTGCTTTAAAGTTCACTGATTCTTTCTTCAGTCTGCTGATGAGCCCATCAAAAGAATTCTTCATCTCTTATATCATGTATTTTTTTATTTCTATAATTGCAACTTGACTATTATAGATTCTATTTCTCTGCTATCATCTGTTTATGCATATTGTCCACATTTAATTTTTTTCTCACTGTTTTATTTCTGGTAGTTCCTGAGTGCTGGGCCCTGTGTGTAAAAAAGTAGTAGAGAGTCAGTTAATAGTACATACACCCAGAAATAACTCAAACTCTTCTTCTGTAATGCTGTTAACCCAAGAGATTGAGTTCACACAAGTTGAACTGGTTTGGATTTTGTTGATGTCATTACCTTTAGTGGGCTGCTATTATCTTGTTCTTAAGAGTTGAAGCACTTCCAGCAGAAGTACAGGAAAGTTTTTCTTAGTGTTCTCCCTCCACCCTCAGCTTTCAGAAGTCCTTGAACCCCTCAGCCACATACAGGATCTCTCTCAGTGTTTCTGCCTCTCCTCCAACAGGTAACCTCTGTTGCTGGTTACTTGGTCCTAGCCCCTGGGTTTACTGTGCTCTGGGCCATTTTCAGCAGGCCGTGTGCTCCTGCCTCAGGTATGGGACTTTCCTAGCATCCCTCCTCTTCCTCCCCATGGAAGATAAACTCCTTGTATCTGTGATTAGTTGTAGCAACTTGGGGGCTACCTGCCCCTCTGCAATGGTAGTAGACTTCTGCTTATTACTAGTGTAGGACCCTGTGCTGAAAGGTCTACTGCTCCTCCCTGGGGTATAGAGTTTTGCTCCTACACCTCCCCCAGCATCTTGGGATTGAGGTTGTTGTCCATCTGCCAGCAGCTTAAGGTTTTGTTATATATAAATGATTGCCTTGAAAAATAAGTGGGGCTTCATGTCTGCCCCCCTGTAGCAGCATATCACCTCCTACAGGCCTGGCACCATCAGGGAAGCTCTTTTCAGTCTCTTTTTGCCCCCAATCTTTCTCTGCAGCACCAAATGGTAGGGTTGCCTGATTTAACAAATAGAATTATAAGATTTTTTTCTGTGGGAGAGCTTGGGAGTGCAAATCATCCTTGTCTTTTAGATTCTTGGCTATTCCAGACTGCCATGTGAGTCCATACTTGGTGTTTAAGACTGACATTTTAGCAGATTTCTTCCCTGCTTATATGTTAGCTACCTCTTCCCTTGTACTTTGCCAAGAGTGAAATAGATGTTGCCTCTTATCTCTCCTTGGAGAGGCTTATAACTCAATGGAATTCAGTTCACTTGGTTGCATTACAAGTCAACGCTCTGATAGGTTCAAGAAATATTATGATTTTTTTTTAGGTTATCCAGCTTTATCTCATTGTTAGGATAGGAGTTGACATTCTTTTGCTGCTTTTTTGCATTCTAAATTAAGTGGAATTAGATACAAAATGTATGAAAAGATATGATTCTTGGTCTCAAGGACTTGGTAAGACAGGAATGTAGTTAAAATGAAGCACTACCTTTATATGAGAGCATATATCAGGTGGCAGCCAAGTGATAGGGAACAAAGTAAATGAAGCTGAGAAAGACAAGGTCACTGTGGACTAGGAGAGTCAGTAATGGGTTCTTGGATGTGTCTGGATCACTTCAAAGTCTTCCCGCCTGAACTAGACTCGTATATCACCCACCTGCTCAGAAATATAATTTTGATGCTTCTAAAAAAGCTTATTTCCTTAGCCTAATAGTAATGCCCCTCATCAGCTGAATTGATCAGACCTCACCACACCTGTATCTTGTTGATCCTTCCATTTCCTCTTCTGCCCTGGCAGAAACATCCGCTCTCAAGTGTCTTTGGTCTTTTTGTCCTGCTATTCACCTACCTGGGTCGTCAGCACTTTTCCGCATTCTGTAACTACCACCTCCGTTAAAAACAAGGAAGTTGAAACTTGCCATCTTAAGTCTTCTCAGGCTAACTCTCGGACGTTTATTTCTTCAGAATCTCTTGGGTCTTACTTCTCTAATGTAATATAAAAAGAGTTCTTTTTGGGGAGTCAGAACACTCCGTCTGAAGTCCTCACTGTCACTAACTGTCTAATCTTGCCCCAGACATTTGCTTCATTAAGCTTCTGGTTTCCTAATACGTAAGTAGGGAAAATATTCACCCAAATTTGTGGTAAAGTAGATATTTAATGAATAAAAGTTTAACATTTAAAACATCTAACACATTGAAGCACATCAGTCAGGGGTAAGCCACTTAACTGCGCTTCCATCAATGCCTATAAGATCACAACACATGATGTTAAAGTTCTTTCAAGTTATACTCCACCATGTGTGTTTTAGGAATTGCCATTGTAATTATGTATAGTAGAGTTTATTTAATTTATTCTATTTCATGCATGTAAGTTTAGGCTGCAAAATGTGTAAGCTCAGAGGTTTGCTATAGGCTTTGGGTAGCAAGGTAACCCTTCTGGACCTCAGTTACTCCAACCCTGAAGTGGGGAGAAGAGCACAGGGTTACCTATTCTCAAAAAAACTCATATATGACAGGCATCTTAGTTTCATGAAGTCTAACAAGTTTATTTCCCCATTCATCTGCCTGCATCCCTTATTTTTCCCCACCTCTGACCCCACTGTGAGTTTAGACTCCCCAGCCTTTTGCCTTATTAATAGTTGTCTGCCATCTAGTGACCAAAATGACAACTGCAAGAGTCACAGCTGCTGGGCATCAGGAACAGTCTCATTGTCCTGTGTCCACAGACCATTGCCTTGAGGAGGAGCGTTTACTTTATGTTGTAACTAACGCAGACTTCTTCCCTGACATCTCTTCAGACATTTCGTTGGGTGCTTCTGTGACCTGGGCCTTCTGCCTCTGTCACTCTATGTCTACTCACAGTGTCTCCTTCATATGGAAGGGGTTGCAACCAGTCTTCATTCTGTTGTGTGTCTCGCTTCTGTAGTATGGTAT
The DNA here is from genome assembly GCA_029783875.1 of Phataginus tricuspis. Classification (NCBI taxonomy): domain Eukaryota; kingdom Metazoa; phylum Chordata; class Mammalia; order Pholidota; family Manidae; genus Phataginus; species Phataginus tricuspis. The sequence continues at coordinate 439,219 of JAQQAC010018689.1, read as the reverse complement.
CCTCTTTAAAAAATTCATTCCAGGCTGATAACCTTTCTTTTGCATTAATTTAATATTTTTTCACATTCTTAGTAAGCATCCCTTGCTGTACAAGTGCTTTATTCCAAAATTATATGGATTTTTACATATACTATGTATGCACTTTATTATATGTGTTTAGGGCCTGGTAAGAACCTGAGAAATGTGGCGTCCAGTTCCCCATCTGGCTTTCAGTTCTTATTTTTGTTAATAATGTAAGACTCTGCTTACTTTGTTTTCTTAGAGTATCTTTCTGCAGCCAAAAAAAATGTATCCTCTTTTCATGATCAGCTGAGGCGCCCAGGAGATTTGCAGATGCTGTTAGTGACTTGCTGACTTGTACAGCCTCTGGGTTACCAGTGAATGACCGTTGCTAATGTCACAGCTGCACCAGGTCTGTACAATTCTGAAACTTCTAAGCTTCCTTATTTCATCCCAGAATTTACTGTTATTTATAGTTTGTAATTACAGTTCTGTATTGTAAATATTATTAGTCTATTGACTGAACTACTTGTTAGAAATATTAATTTGACATTAATCATGGCCAGTATTAATGATCATTTACCTAAGTTTTCATCTGTGATCAAAAAGTTTGAATTCAGTTATATTCATACAATGAAGAATAAATTTATATTTATAACTGCTTTATTTATTCAGTATTTTGTCATTTCTACCATGTAATTTTTGGAAATCTCAAGAGGAGGGAACATCTTCTCTTTTGTATGCCTCACAGCATGGAAAACTCCAGCACATGTAACAGTAGGTGCCTATTGTATATTTGTGAAATGAAGAGACAATTAGAATTTTTTTAAGAAATGAGAAATGGCTACTGCCTTATTTCAAGGGATGCACAGTAGCAGCCTTCAGTAGGTTCCCAAGTATTTTTTGAAAGAAAAACAAACAAAGAGTAAATGGCTTTTTGTTACCCTCCATTGCAAAGGTCTGCTCATCAGGGTCCAGCCCCTGCGCATGTCCACCCACCATCTCTCATCTCCCTCTCTTTGCTGGAGACCCCGGACAAGCCCACTTCTTTATAACCTCCATAAACGTAAATCTTCCAGCCTTTCATCTTCTTGGTGTCTGTGTGCCACCTATTGACCAGAAGGGTAACTGCAGGACTATGGGCTCGAGAGCTGGGTCAGCCACTGGGCACCAGCTGCCTCCCGGTCGCAAGATATTCTGTTTCCTCTCAGGATCACCTGCTGAATTCAGAGCTCAGCACAAACTTCTTCCAGGGAAAGACTTCCCTCAGCTCCGTGATGAGGTCGGGCTTCTCTCAGCACTTAGTTTCCTGAGGGCGTTGCAGTCACGTGATGACCCAGTGCGGTTCAGGCTTGGTTTATTAGGAGGTGACTCCATGAGCACAAAGCTCATTCTTGGTCATCACTGTGCCCTAGCTTACAGCCCACTGCCTGGCACACATGGGGTATTTCTTGATTTTTGTTGAGTGAATTAGTGAATATAATGTTCTTTTGTGCTTTGTGGACACTGAAAATGTTTTTGTTAATCAATTAGTATTTTCTTCTTTACATTATATATTTTGTCAGTTTTTTAAATTCAATTAAGCAGTCAACAAAAACTACCTGGGATATATGGAGGTATTCCTCTATTCAGGAAACACCAACTGCCCACTTTAAAGAATAATTCTATGTTGAAGGGTAAGACTGTAACTCCCCTATTTTACTTGGCTCATTAGCTAATGCGGAAGCCAGTAATATGAGAGGAGCTGATACAAAGGACAGTCCAAAAGCAGGCACCAGGACAGTCGGGACCAAAGTGGACATGCCGGCGGGTACCAGTCCACTGATGTTCGCTCCATAACAGCTGCATCTCATCTGGACAGCGTGTCCTTGCATCTCCCTGGAAGAAGTGTTTCTACAGGGTTATAGTACTCGGACACCGTGGATGGTGCAGGCATCTGTGATATCAGATAACCCTGAAAAGGGATGCTGGATGATGCCCAATGTTCTTTGAAAGGACATCAGCCATGTTTGCCCATTTCAGTCTTCCACGGTTTTCCTGATAGTCCCCCACATATGATCCTCAGAATTGCACGGGTCGTTCTTGATCAGAGAGACAAGGCCGTTCTCACCAGGTCAGGCCTGACTGTTCGCCATCGGAGCAGCAGGAGTGTCAGTCAGCCCTATAAGCCACCTTGACTCTGCTTTGCGAATCTAGAGTCATGCAGTGTTGACCAGCTAAGGCCACAGAGTTTACTTCTTTGTGGAAGTTTTTGTAAGAATTCTCACATTGGGCTTATTAAAGTCTGTTATTTGCTATCTTGACTTTAGGAAACTAAGCCAAATAAACTTTTCCACCATATGTTTTACCTGAAATATTTACACATGAGTGAATTTCGCTAGAGGTTTTCCAGATTTGCTAAGGGTCCCGGCCCGCTAGAAAGTTAGGCACCAGGCAGGTTTTCTGGAAGGACGTTGCAGGCACTGGCTCCATAAATAGGGCCAACCTTTGTCCCATAACAGCGGCTTGTCCTAACTCCATTTCAGATAGGCCTGTGGCTGCAGTTTGTCCCGTCCTCTCCTGGAAAGGTAGTTAAAGGCCATGAGAGACGCAGCCACAGAATCAGGCAGCCTTGCGGAGTCTCCTGAGCAGCATGCAGAACTGGGCTCGCAAGACATCCATGACCTTTGCTCCTTTCTGTCTCACATTGTTTTCCTGACATTGATGACGTGACGCACACGGTGTGGGGTGGGATACACTTGCAGGATGCCTGTACAGCGGGGAGAGAATGTCACTGTGACCACAGCGGAGTGCTTGAGTCCCATGTGCAGGTGCTGCAGGAACACACACGACATACAGACTGATTAATGGGTGGGAAGCATTTCCTGGGAGGTGAACTCTTGAGCCAGGGCATGAAGGGTGATTGGAAAAAGGGGGAAAGCCAGGGAGAAGGAAGTTCTAAGAGACACATCTACATGTGTAGGAGATGCAGGAGCTATTGGGAAGCATGCAAGAAAGGGGTATGGTTGGGTGGGACTGGAGCAAACTCCTGTATGGCTGAGGAAGCCTTCTGAGAAGCCAGTTTAGGAAAGGGGTGTGAGATGTGTCCTGAAAACTGTAAGGAGCCATGGGAAGGTTTACTTAAGGAGCAACACAGCCTCGTTATATGGCCTTTAAAGTACCAGCTGCAGCAGTTCAGAGGCTGCAGCATTCTATAAGGCAGGGTGATTAATAGAGCCCAGATGTGAGGTAGCCCTTACTACAGATTTTCAAGTACAGAGACAGTGGGAATAGGAAGAGGGAATAAGTGTAAGAGAAGAGCTTTTCAGGCAGAGAAATCAGCATGTGCAAACGTCCTGTGGTGGAATAAATGAGAGCAAATATAAGGGATTGGAAGAAAGCCTTGTGGGTCAGAACAGAGTGAACCAGGGATGGAGGCAGGCAGGGGCCAGAGCCCCAACTTGCAGCGCTAACGGAAGAGCAACAGAAAGGGCAGTTCTGGCCAAGACTGCCTGGTGACCAGTGGTGTGATGGTGATTTCTTTGTGGGAGCCAGCCAGTCGTTTGCTTTGGCTCCCGTAGTGGGTGCTGGCCAGCTGAGTGTGGGAAAGAGTAGGAAATCAAAGCAAAAAGATAGATCCTGACCATGATGGGTGGGAAATGCCAAGAAATGTGACCTTTATAGGAAATTAATGCTATTAATCAGTCGAGAGCAAAATTACCAGATAGAGGTTTTTAAAAAGTGACTTATCAAGGCATATTCTGATGCATGAATATTTAAGTTTTAAAAATAAAATTATTAAAATTATATGATGATAATTTGAAGGATGGAGAGACAGCATCTTAATTTTAATTGTATTTTTTTATTCTAGGTATATTGTAAAATATTTGATGGTTGAAATGGTTGCATTTAATTTGGTAGAAACAGCATATGTGCATTTTATTTACTTAGTATTATTTACTAAATAAAGTGTTGCTTAAGTACATTTATTAATGCCAAGTTAGATTTGATTACTAGTGTCACTATCCATTAACAAACCCATTAAATGAACTTTGGACAGTATCCATTGAACAAATAACATACTAAGGGATTTTGCCTGAAACTGTAAAAATCAGTGTGATAACCAAGGAATATAATATGTACGCTATAACTTTTTTCTATTTCTGTGACACCCATTAGCTATAATACCTTCATTTCCTAAAACCATGTTGGTCATATTTTAAAAATATCAGAACTTGAAAAACTTGAATTTTGTAATGAAAAGAGGCTGTTGTCTCACTTTTTGGACACCCAGAAAATATTACAGTCTAACTAATGCTTCCTAAAGATTCCAGTAGCAGAAAACAGTGTTACAGTCTTGTTTCTTATGGCAATAAATTAAAGAAGCCTGTCTATCATTAATAGTCTGATCAGAAAGAAGAGTCTTTCTCTATTTTCTCATAAAACTTTATGGAAAAGCTGACACCAAAATATAGAAAAGAGGAAAGCTTAGAGCAAACAGCAAATACACAAGCACACGGAGGCTCACCTATGATGCCAGCTGATTTTCCAGGTGTGTGTATTACGTCACATCATTTACCAGAACTTTGAAGAGAGTACCTACAGGGTTTTTTTCTGGAAGTCAATTTTTTTTCTTTCATTTTTTTTCACATTGTTGACTGTTTATAGCTTTCTCTCTTAATCTGTTTCTTAATCACTCTTTTTAAAAACCATCTGTCCCCAAATACAGGCTGTATTATAAATATCTGGGTTGCCTGCTTCTGGGAGTTGTAGATAATAATTTATGAGGAAAATGTTTATTGACCCTTAGAAAGTTTCCCGATGTACACTTATTACTGTGTGATTTCTGTCCAGTTCTGAAATAGAATACTGTTTTGTCTGAATATGTACAGTATGAAAGTTCATTCTATTTATATCTGCACCTGTTTACTATTTTTGTAAATAAAGAAGATGTGCACCCCGTCCTGAAAGTTAGTCAGTTATATTGTTAAAAATGTATTTTTTTTACTTGTATTGTGTGTATTGGGATTATTTTTCCTAGACATTTATATTTCAGTTTCTGTCTAGTTTAATGTGCAGGCTTCTAATACATGTCTGCGATTAATGAATCCAGATAAAGATGTACTGTTACTGGCTGAATATTCCCACCCAAACAGTACACCTTTTGTCTCTGCATCTTAAGCTTTACCGCTGCTGACCACTCATAGAGACTTCTAGTGACAAAGCTGTGCCCAGGAGTTGTTGCCCTGTGTTGTATGTTCTGGGCACAGAGGAAACAGTCCTTTATTTCCCCTGAAAGCGCTGTACTTGGGTCCCAGTGCAGCAGGACAGTAAGGTAGAGATAATCTAGCTTCATATAAACTCAGAAATTGATGATGCTTCCGTTAAATAAGCTACCATTTTTCTCTATCTTGAATGTTGATCAAATTGTAATTTTTTTCTCTTTACTTTTGTTTTTCTTTGTGACCTTAACAAAGTAAGTAATTTGACATAGTGAAGCAGTTGCCACCTTCACTGTCTGTCTGGACATTCTTACTTCATATACAGAGATTGCAGTTCCTAATGCTTGACACATATTCAATAAGTTAATTAGAAGCTTACTTATTTCAAATAGGCAAGTAATTTGTAAGCACATATATTATGAGTATAGGTGGTACAAAGCTTAACACCCACAGAAAGGAAAACATTATATTAATCAGTTGTGTTTCCAATTGGTTCTAATTCTGTTGTGGAAATTCATTGTAAGACATCATTTAACAACATCCTGATGTAGAAATTGACAAACCTTGGCCTGGCTATGAAATACAAAACTACATTCAAAGGTGCCTGTGAAACTCATATCATGGCTTAGGTGATTTAGATTGTGGGGAAAAAAACTGTAGCTTCATAAAGAAAAGTTGGAGTTGACAAAGGTAACCGAGAATCTGTGACCCCTGCAGACAGGTACAGAGTATGGAAGTAGCTGGGAAAGGGCAGTGTAAGGGAAGATGCGGTCCTGTGTGTCTTGCTGTGGTAAGGCGTGTGACCTCGGGCAGACCACAGAGCCCTCTGCTATTCCTCCAGATGTACGGGGGTTCATTAGGCTCTGAGCTACCTGGTGGCAGGGGTTTAGCTAACTCAGCTCTGTTCCTGGCACCTATCCGTGTGTGTATGTGTGTGTGCACTTTGCATGGTACTCAAACACAAATACTATATATTTATCATCTGCTTGTACTGCCTCTTAAATAGTGAGTAATGATTTTTAAAATAGCGTAAAGTCACAGCTTCCTCATAGTTTTGTTTGCTAGGGTTTTGTCCCAAATACATAGCTGATCACCAACTTACAGATAAACTCACTACATACCCAAGCAGGGGTGACAGGGACAGAGTTCTGTACTTGTTCCTTCCTTCCTGCCCCTTGCCTGCCATGGCATGGGGTTGGGGGAGTAGGGATCAGTTCCTATAGGTGCTAGAAATTTGCTTACTCTTTATGGCTGCAATAAAAGAAAGTGATTTTGTAGATTGGGAGATGAAAATCGGAAGGCAGAAGTGATTCCTCCGGTGAAGTTTCCTAATTCACAGGATGGTTTGCAGCCATGAGTACTCAGTGCACCCAGACTCTGGCCTTCCAGTGTGGCTCCCAAAGGGACCAAGACTCTCAGAAAAAGCTGCTGATTCCAGGTCTGACACAGAAACTGTAATTTGAAATGAGATGTCATGTTGTGCCCAAAGCAAGAAGCTTGCTAAGGACTTTTGAGGTCTTGTCTAAATGTCACAGGAGCCAGTCTGAGAGGGCAACACTAAAGCAACCATTTTTTAAAGAGTTTTAAAACTTTTATTGTGGAGAGAATGCTCAACATAATTCAAACATATAAAAGAAAAGAGAGGCTTACAAGAATTCCCAGTGCCTTTTGTACAGCCTCAACAACTATCAGCCTAGTGCCACTCTCACTTCAGTGCCAGCCACTGGATCATCTTAAGATACCCAGCAGTGCATCGTTTAATATGCAGATATTTCAAGATGTGTCTCTAAAGGATAAGATCTGTTTTAAAATGTAATCATGGTATGATTCAAAGATGGGACAGATGAACACGAAGAAGAATTGTGATGGGCCACATCAAATATGTACAAATGATAATAATGTTTAAAAACCTTTGCTCACCTTTAGAGATTTTAAGCATTAGCTCATTACTCTGAATATGGTTAAATAAAAGGAAGGAATCAAGGATTTATCCTGCCTTTACTGTATACATTGTGTTTCAGGCTAGCCAAACAATTTAATAAGACAAAGTTCCTTGTAGAATGCCAACACATAAATATAGAATACTTTGAAAAGTATGATTTTGAATCCCTAGTGAAACAGTGGATTTAGCCAGTGGGTATCATAGGGTGCCAGGACCATCAAGTGAGAGGCTGGTGAGAAATTTGTGATGGAAGGATCTTTAATAGAAGGTATTAAAGAATGGTTGTTAATTTGTTAGGTATAATAGTCGTATTTTCATTGTATGGAAAAATCTTTTATCTGTTAAAGATACATAATGAAGTGTTCCCAGACGAAATAATAGGTTGTTCATCATTTGCTTCAACCCTGTTCAGTGTGACCTCCAGATAGAGCAGCGCTAACCTGCCCCAAGAGCTTCTTAGGAATACAGAAACTCAAACCCCATCCTCAGAACCACCATAGAATCAGCAGCTACATTTTTACCAAGATCACAAAAGAGTTGTATGCATGTTAGGAATTGAGAAACATTGCTTTAAAAGAGTGAGGAGGTGGGATAAAAGAAACAAGATTGGCAGATACCAGTGAGTTTTGAAACTGGGGGACAAGCCATGAAGATACAATTGATTGTAAGTCTGGTTTTCCTAGGTCAGGACTGACAGACTGGTAATTTGTACATGTGTACAAAATACCCAATCCAATGACTCGTCTTTTTATTCATTCGTTTGAGGTGTGAGCATTGACATAGACATTGTCTGATTCTCTCCCCTTCTTCCTGCCCAGCTTGTCAAGTTATTTGGCAATATTACAAAACCCTGAATGCGTATTTCTTTTAAGGGTCGCTTATCAAATCAAACTGTTCTTTTAAAGTGTATGAAAGAGACTTATTGTAGCCACAAATGCCAGTTTGCTGTCGATCCCTCTCTCTAGGCATGCTTGAGAAGACCTCTGAAGAGCGTTGATGGTGCTCTGTGTGGTGAGGATTGTGAGGACCTGGAGAGAGCAAGCAGGTGAATAAGGGGCTTGGTGTCCTGTTAGCACGTGGCTTGATGGCAGAAGCTTGAGGTCGTAAGAGCTATTTCTAAGAATATGCACTCCTGGAGACCAGGCTTCGCTCCTTTGCGATGTTCTCCAGCAAAGTCTCTTGGGAGATGCATCCTGAGATGGGAAAGCAAGATGGACCTGAACTGCCTTGTTCTTGGAGAGTGGCTGGGCAGAGAGATGCTGTGGCCATCACTGAAAGGGAAGTGGGCCCACCTAAGTCAGGCTCCTCCTGGCTGAAGAGGGGCATGTTGAATATCAGGAGCAGCAATAATAATCAGTTGATAGAAACTGCATTGGGGGAAGAGGGAGCACCTACATCTATGGTAGTACCAGAAGAAAAGTGTTGAGTTAATTTAATATAGAATGAAGACAGTAATAATAGTTATGTTTAACTTGTTAACTTTAAGGTATATGACAAAATGAACATTCTTTTTTCTCCAGTAAGAATATCTTTGCCTATATAAAGGAATATGCATTCTTCTCTGAAATAAGTGAATAAGTATAAGGAAAACCACATAAAAAATACTGAAAATGAACTTGAGCTGTAGCAAATTTCTCAAGTGTTCAATCCAATATTTCTAAGGCTAGTGTCCCAAATCCCACAGAATTAGACTGTGTGAAAAGCCTTGTTTCTGCTCCCAGATTGATTAGGGACCATAAACTGTTCTTAATGCATGATTCAAAATTTTCAGTATTTGAATTGAGATATACAATATTATGAGGAATTTGGCCATGAACAAATTACCCATTTTGTTGTTTTATGGTCTTAAACTCCTCCATTAATGGAATGTGATTGGTGAAAGGCTGCTTACTCAGCATATGTGCATGTTCTCTTTTTCTCCAGATTACCTTCTGAAGATGGTGAAGATGCTTCTACATATTTTTATGAAAGTGATGACTCTGTTGAAATGAGAGTGAAGACCCCTTACTCGGGAGAAATGGACTTGCTAGGAGAAATCCTGGACACACTGAGCACACACAGCTCAGACCAGGGGAAGCTGGCAGCAGCCAAGAGCTTGGACTTCTTTAGATCAATGGATGATATTGATTATAAACCTATGGTTAGTTGATTTTTCAATTTATAAGATTAAATGAAAACATTCTTACCCCTGCTGTGATTACCCAGTGTTATAATCTTAGTTGGTAGAAGCATTTAATTTGTATGATAAGTGTCAAATCTTCAAAAATATGATAAAATTTCATCTTTGAGAATTACTTCTAGTAATAAATTCCAGTATTTTTCCTTTCATTTATCCAAACCTGATGGTTATTGTCATTGAGGTTCTTTGGTCAAGAGTAATAGTCACAATCCAATTTTATCCTGTCTTTTCTGGGGAATTTTTTAAGTGAAATGTTTCCATTTATTTTCTAAATTTCTTGGATCTTCAAAAAAATTTAATAAATGCATTCAAGTAATTTTTCATTGTATTGCTCCAAAAATAAACAATGCTTTAAACAAGCTGAACCAAATGCTTTAAAAACTCAAGGTAGAAGTCTGAGTGACCCAGGTTCCGATTCTCTGCGGCTCCAGAACTTGACATTGATTATATGACCTAATTTGTTTGTCTTTGGGTTTTTTTGGCAAATACTTTTATTTTTCAGCATTATTGAAGTATAATTGACAAATAAAAATTGTATGTATTTATATATTTCCCTGTTAATAGAGCCTTTGGAGGTATTCAGAATTAACTGTCAATACTCTATTTCCTCTGGGAGGAACTCCATGTTCCCAATCTTAAAAGATGTTTATACTGATTTCCAAATGGGAAGAAAGGTTTTGCTAAAGTACTACTGTAATCTTATTAAAATTTTCTGATTGTGCTGTTTCTTCTTCCAGAATAAATCCAATGCTCCCAGTGAGAATAATCTGGCCCTGCTCTGCAGTGGTTCTGGGGATCCAGCAGAGCGGCTCCCCGGGCAGAACAGTGCCCTGCCCTGTGAGCACCTCTCAACGTCACCCAGGAAGCACGCCTCCTCCAGTGGGTTCACAGAGTCCCTGTTCATCCTGAAAGAGGAAAACAGTGAAAAACACCTCTGTGTCGGCAGTGTGAGCGGGCCTCCTGGTGTGGGAAAGCCAGCTTGTCCTCCTGGTGTGGATACCCAGCTGGCCTCAACTGAAGCTTCCCAGACTGAACGAGGAGAAACAGAGCAGAAGGGAACCCTAAGCCAGACTTCAGGAGACCCACTCACACCCAGCCATGGGCGACTCCCGCCTGCTTTTGTTCCTTGGGAGAGAGAAGGAGAAGAAGCCGCAGAGACGGCAGAAGATGCTGGCCTGCTTCACAAAGTAACATCGTCATGCCACTTAGCATCCGCCTTCCAGCAGGGCCCGAACATTTCAGAAGGACCCATGAGTGGGCACAAAGCTTAAATCAGCAGCTGGGAGTCAGCCACTTGCATCCAAGCTTCTGTGGGAACATTTTAGGATTCCACATAACCTATACAGTAAACAATTATTTGTAGGAATGACAACTCTTACTACTGTCTAAAAATTATTTTTCATTTGGGAAATACATTCCCTCTACTTGTTTGTCTTGTGGGTATGTATCATCCATTGACATTAAATATAAAGCTGACTTTCCTCCTGTGCTCCTAAATTGGGCACTAGTTAGTATGTGTGTTGAAAGTATATATCGAACATGTGATTCCCCAGTATTGGTGCTTAATGCCATTCCTTTTATTCAAACTACATATGCATATCTAACCCTTGCACATTGCCAATAACTACTGTACTAACCTGGTTGAGCATGAACTGATCGAGATATTAACACTCACCAGAATTAACCGGAAACTGCTGAAATTGTTGACCCCCTAATTGCCTTAATCTTAAGCTTGTGTTAACCATACTTAAATAATTTATGGATGACAAGTATATTTTGAAAGATAAGTGGTAAGGGCTCTGCAGAGCAATAATGCCTTTTTCTATTCATTGAATCAAGGATAAAATTCATTTTTTCAGAGTCAAAGCTCTCTTGGGGACACTGCAGCCATGTTTTCCGAAAAGCATTTGGGCACAACTGCCCTTTCAGTCAGTGGGATGTGTGTGATGCTGAATCACAGCGTGAAGTGAGTGAGTGCTGATTACAAGTGACATGGCCTCAGTGGCCTTCGCTGGCTGGGAATGCGCCTTCAGAATGTCATCTGTCCTGATGAAAAAGTTCCACTTTTGTTCTCAGCTGATTTTTATCAGAATGCTTCATCTCATTTTAATTTACTTTTTACAATCATTGACTTCATGTTTTACAAGTTTTAAATTGATGGCAAAGTTGTGAAGACAGGACAGGATTCCTGTGTGTGCACACGGTTTCCTGCTCTTAGTACCGCATGTCAGCCTGGCACGTTCTCCACAGATCACTGAGCCAGGACGGATACACCAAGTCTACTTGGATTTCCTTAGCTCTCCCCTGAGTGGCATGTTCCAACTTCAGGACCAGGGTGATACACTGCATTTGGTTCTTGTGTCTTAGATCCTCGGGACTGTGCCGCTTTCTCAGACTTCCCTGGTTCTGGTGGCCTTGACAGTCATGAAGAGTGCTGTTCGCATGTACTGCAGAGCAAACCTCTCCTGGAATCTGTCTGGTACTTTCTTCGTGGTCACACTGGGATGATGGGCTCAGAGGAGGAAGACAGCAGAAGCAAAGTGCCATTGTCACGACATCGTATCGAGGGTCCGTGGCATCACCACGCCTGGTGAGCTTCGGTGTTGACTGTGGTAGCCCTGCCGAGGCAGTTTGTCAAGTTCCTCTATGCTAAAGTCCCTCTCATCCCTCCCTTTCTGCACTGGAGTCTGGAAGGAAGCCCCTGTGTGCAGCCCACACTTAAGGAGTCAGGGTTTATGCTTCCTGTCATTTAGGGCAGAGTACCTACATAAATAATTTGGGATTCTCCCAGTGGGAGATTCATCTCTTCTCCCTCAAATAATGCTTCACACAGGACTAGATCAACAGGTATAATCGGGAAAAAAACAGTGATGTTGTGGTTAATTTATTATTAGTATGTTCAATGTATATACTTTATACATCTCTAATCATGATTATGTTTTTAAAATGGCCATTTTAGAAAAGGTGTTTAAAAAACTACTTAGAAACCCCATCAGGACTATACTCTAAAATATTTACTGAAAGAATTTAATTTTCAGCTTAAAAAAATTATGAAAGGGTTTTGTTAAAAACATTGCCTAAAAATATTTATTTTATGTCAGTCTTTAAATAATTTAAAGAAAAGAACAAGTTTTTATTTTTTTGACTACATTCCAAAATCTGAATGATTATATTTTATTTGAGACGTTTATAAAGGAAGGCAAATCTTGTTTTCCTTATCATAAGGTTGGACTTTATATATTAAGGGAAAGTGTTTAATCATTATTATTTTTAACACAAAAGTAAGACTCAAGGTTCTTGTCAGATTTTGCCTTTATATACTCATTACAAAATTCCATTCTACTTTATTGAAGTATCTATAATAAAAGGAGTCCATTTATCATAAGAGTTGTTTTAAGTGAGAAGGGAAAAATGTCACTGGTGTTAATCTGCTTGACAAATATTCCTTGATAATTTCTGAAAGGAATGTAATTGGAATGAGGTATTTTTTCCATCAGAGTTCACTGTAAACATTGAGACTATCATGAGTATAGTGAAAGCAAAATTTGGGTTTTCATCCATTTGATAAGCATGGCCTCAGAAGTGTAAGTTCTCTGACCACCTCATCTCACATTTGACTACAAAGTACGGTGGTGTTTTGAGGCTAGTTAACCGCCACAAGGGCGTTTGTGTCAAGGTATTTTAAACTGAATTTGTGCCTTATTTCAACATATAAAATCAGCTGTTATATTCCACATTAAAAACAAGAGCAAAAACAAAAATTCTACAAGTTATTCTTGGAAAAAATTCAAAAGACTAGTAGCAAGAATGAGCATTTCAAACCATTAAAATTTTGAGTATTCAGTGTCTGCTCTTAGTCTTCCCCATATTATGGTGGAAGTAGGGAGAATGAAGTGAAATTAAGTGAGTTCTGAAATAAAAGTATTATTTCCTTTCATTCTCTGTTCATAATTTCTGTTATAACTAACCAAATATTTGTGAACTCCCTGCTGTTTGGATTTCGTTTTTCAAAGAGGCAGCACTTGTTCTTCCGCAGAACCAAGTAAGCTGATGCATCTTGCAGCTCTGACACAGTGTTTCTCGTGGGGCCACAGCCCCTCTGAGCCCCACCCCAGCTTTTATTCTTTTGCCCTTAGGTGCTCCATCATGGTGTTTCAGGGGTAGAAGAGTAGTGTGTGAACTTAGGAACTCTTGCTAAGTCAAAGTGTTGGTTAAGTGGTATCTTTTGATGGTTACCTATTTAAGCATATTTTAGAAAGACACCAAAATATAGCATGATTATTTTCTGATTAAATTAATAACTCATCTATTTAGGAAATATGTATTGCCTCTTTGTACCAGATATGTGCAAGGTATAGTAACTGAGGATATAGGGAAATAAAATAATTGATGTGGCCTGCTTTGAAGGAACCAATTAAAAAAAAAGGAATTGTGAACCACTGTTACAAATAGTAGTAGTAGTAGTAATAATAATAATAATAGTAACATATTTTGGTTATTAACCCAAGATTCAAACACCAAAAAAGAACTTATTCTAAAGCTGCTTAATTTAAAACATGCTTGAAGTCCAGAACCATAGTACCATTTCTAATTCTATTAACTTTTTTTCTCTTATTACACACAGTAAAATAATGCTGCTACCTAAGGTATCTACTTTTAAAGAACAGACTCAGAAACTCTTAGAAAGTAAGTGTCCTTGCTTGTCTGATTCCTGGCCGCCACTCTGCTCAGCCTCTCCCCCAGGGGCACAGCGCTCTCCCTTCTGAGACAATGCCCCTTTGCAACACTTAGGACAGACACGTTTGCTCAGTTTAGGATTCACGGAGGGTGTAGGTGCGTGTTGCTGGGAATCTGGCTTTTACTGCCTTTATCCTGATAACAGCTGTCTCTGGAAGCAGCCCCTTCTCCCTGCCTTGGTTGTGGTTCAAAACTGTATGTGACAGTGTGGCTGGTGGTATTCTGTGCTGATACCCTAACAATAGGATTCAAGAATGCTCGCTAATTAGTTTGTTAAATGACATGAAGAATTAGACTCCTGATCAAGAGGAGAAAACTGTGAACGTTCTCATAATCAGTATTTCTTCTTTCTCTCCTAGAAAATATGGATTTTCAGGAAAAGATTATTTTCATGAATAAATTTTTGATGAGAATTCCATTTGGTTTAGCATAAAAGACTCTGCTTCTGAGTAGATACTTGTAACTCAGAAGATAAATTTAAGAGTATAAAAATGAATACCCAAATCTAATTCCCCAAAGCAGTTCTTGGTATAGAAAATAGTTTTTACAAACTGTCAGTACTGACATCTTTCCTGTGTCAAGCCCAGAGATTATTGGTGCCTGTTTCTTACAGCATATTTAATAACCAGAATTGTTTTGAGCAAACCAGTTTATATTTTAATTTGGTCAAGATAGGAAATTATGTGTTGTTAGAAGTGTATTTTATTTTCAAAATAATAGGAATTTGTGCAATATTTTTCCTTGCATTATTTAGTTTATATAAATATGCATATCTGCTTTTCTAGCAGATTCCTTAAGGTCATGTTTTTCAGTATTTGTGTAAAACTGTGTAGCAATGTTCTATGTGATTTTAGAAAAAAATATTCTTTATATTGTTGGCAAGAGAAATGTTTTTGTTTATTTAAAATGATTATGGATATCGCATTATTGGTCAAAACTGCCTCAGCAACAATAAATATGCAATAAGAAAATTCTGAACCTTAGATAAGTGTTGATAATATTGTTACTTTAAAAATGTATATAATACAGAATGCTGATCCTTCATGTGCACATTTAACAAATGAGCTCTGTACCATGCAGATCTACATGGCTTTTGTATGTTCATGGCCACATGTGTAGAAGGTAGTAATCCTTTGTGCTGAATACTTGGTAAGATTTACCAAGGACATTGCCAATACTTTTTGACTGTAAATTAAGTTAATTTTTGTATAAGGTACAGTTTGTTTAACCTTAGAGCTTCTATAGATTTCTACTTAGAATTGAATGAGGCAGAAAGCACTGTGGAAAATCTGTAGTTCTAGATGCAATAGCAGACATACCAAAAATAAAAATGAAACAGGTACTGGACAACAGTGATAACTGGATGCTTTATATCCAGAAACCTATGTTTTTTCAACCATACTTAAGTGAAGTAGTTTGAAATACACACCCTTTTATCTTAAAAGGTTGCAAAGTCACATGTGGTCACCTCTTTGATATGATGAACCTCTAAGGCTGAGAGCCTTGTTAAGGTGCGTGGACTGATGCACCCTCTGGTTCATCATGTGATGTTTAGGAAGGGACAGAATTAGAGCTCTGAGCACCGCATGTGCCATCATCATCCCTCAGACAGTGTGACTTCCTGTGGTTATTTTGAAAACCATTTAATAATTGTATATCAGAAATGAGAGGTCTTGAATCTGTTATGATTTAGTATTTACAGCAATGCCTAAAATAACAAGTATGAACTGCATGAAATGTAATCTTAAAATGTATAAAAGCTTGTTTCATAAAAGGTATGTGAGAGGTTCAAAATTGAACTTTTCCAAAACTTATTTCTTTTCCTTTAAATGAATAACTGTTCAGGAATACTAAAAATCTTAGCTTTCTGCTGGCCTTGGTGATAGGTGCCTATAGAAAGCTCTCCAGCACCAACGCCTGCTTCATTGTTCTTGCGTCCTTGAGGCTACAGTGTAAATCATCTCTAAGGTGGACTATTGGGAGGACGGTGTATAAAAGTATTGTTTTGGGATTTTTTTTAATATGCAAAAATAAATATGGGATGATCTACACATCACCATAAAGGGCCCAACACTGCAGTCACAGAATAAAATCGGTTATAACCAGACTTCGCCTAGTGGTGACCCTTCTTGTGTAACTGGCCAGTTGTCCCCCTCAGTGTTCTGCAGGGACTGCGGTGAAGGCCCCGTGATGTCCCTGAGTTTAGAGCCGCTGCAGGGTGGATCCGAGCCTGAGTCCTGACGGGGCTGCTGGACAAGTATCCATTCTTTCCTCTCTGGCAAACCATCAGGCTCCAAAATCAGCACAGGTAAGTCTAGGGCTACTGACTATACGAGAGCGGGCCTGTCCAAGTCAGGCGGCTGCATGTATTGACCTTCAAATGGAAGAGTCACCAACAGCGAAATACAGGAAAGGGTATGCACAGCGCTCCAGAGGCTGGAAGCATGGGCTGCTTATCCCAGAGCTGTGATGGCTCCACTTGCATCAAAAACCAAATTCCTATTGAAATAAGCAAAGTAAGTTTCCTTTTGGTGCAGAAACTTGGGGGATAATATGCTCAACTTCCCTTGTTTCCATAGAAGATGCAAAAATCTGACAATAAGAAAGATACTATCCTTGTAAGTCTAAGGTTTAGCTAACTTTTATTGATTTTGATTTTCAACCCTTGGCCTGCCACCTTCCCAGGGGTTAGGTTTACCTCTTAGTGTCTGTATGTGACAAAGAGATGGTCATATCTTAATTTTATAGAGGTAGAAACAAAATATCGAGTTGGATTTTCCTTAAGTGTAAATGAAAGAAAATATCCTATCTGTAGTAGTATGTAGTGAGTCTGAGAATTTTCTTGCCTAGCATTAACAATGAATTACAGGACACACAAAAAATTGTGCATATATGGGAATTATAGCCTTAACAGCATAAAAATAGAGTACTATGGAAATTTCCAGGTGAGTTAAAAACACCCAAGTTCTGCCACTGATTTGGGCCTGTTAATTTATTCAAATTTTTATTTCTTTTTGGTTTTGTTTTGTTTACTTAAATTTATTTTGGTATCATTAATCTACAATTACATTTGCAATATTATGCTTATTAGACTACACCCTTCATCAGGTCCCCCCCACCAACCCCATTACAGTCACTGTCCATCAGCGTAGTGAGATGCTATACAATCACTACTTGTCTTCTCTGAGTTGTACAGCCCTCCCCGCGCCCCACAACATTACATCGGCTAATTGTAATGCCCCCTTTTCCCCCTTATCCCTCCCTTCCCACCCATCTTCCCCAGCCCCTTTCCCTTTGGTAACTATTAATCCGTTCTTGGGTTCTGTGAGTCTGCTGCTGTTTTGTTCCTGTTTTGTTCCTTCTGTTTTTTTCTTTGTTCTTATACTCCACATAGGAGTGAAATCATTTGATACTTGTCTTTTTCAGCTTGGCTTATTTCACTGAGCATAATACCCTCTAGCTCCATCCATGTTGTTGCAAATGGTAGGATTTGTTTTCTTCTTATGGCTGAATAATATTCCATTGTGTTCATGTACCACATCTTCTTTATCCATTCATCTACTGATGGACACAGGTTGCTTTCATTTCTTGGCTATTGTAAATACTGCTGTGATAAACATAGGGGTGCATATGTCTTTTTGAAACTGGGCTGCTGCATTCTTAGGGTAAATTCCCAGAAGTGGGATTCCTGGGTCAAATGGTATTTCTATTTTGAGTGTTTTGAGGAACCTCCATACTGCTTTGCACAATGGTTGAACTAATTTGCATTCCCACCAGCAGTGTAGGAGGGTTCCCTTTTCTCCACATCCTCGCCAACATTTGTTGTTGTTTGTGTTTTGGATGTTGGCCATCCTCACTGGTATGAGGTGATATCTCATTGTGATTTTAATCTGCATTTCTCTGATGATTAGCGATGTGGAGCATCTTTTCATGTGCCTGTTGGCCATCTGAATTTCTTCTTTAGAGAAGTGTCTATTCATGTCCTGTGCCCATTTCTTAATTGGATTATTTGCTTTTTGTTTGTTAAGGTGCGTGAGTTCTTTATATATTTCAGATGTCAACCCCTTATCAGATACGTCATTTATGAATATATTCTCCCATACTGTAGGATGTCTTTTTGTTCTACTGATGGTGTCCTTTGCTGTACAGAAGCTTTTCAGCTTGATATAGTCCCACTTGTTCATTTTTGCTTTTCTTTCCCTTGCCCAGGGAAATATGTTCATGAAGAACTCGCTCATGTTTATGTCCAAGAGATTTTGCCTATGTATTTTTCTATGAGTTTTATGGTTTCATGACTTACATTCAGGTCTTTGATCCACCTTGAGTTTACCTTTGTGTATGGAGTTAGACAGTAGTCCAGTTTCATTCTCTTACATGTAGCTGTCCAGTTTTCCAACACCAGCTGCTGAAGAGGCTGTCATCTCCCCATTGTATATCCAAGGCTACCTTATCAAATATTAATTGACTGTATATGTTTGGGTTAATGTTTGGATTTTCTATTCTGTTCCACTGGTCTGTGGGTCTGTTCTTGTGCCAATACCAAATTGTCTTGATTACTGTGGCTTTGTAGTAGAGCTTGAAGTCAGGGAGCATAATACCCCCTGTTTTATTCCTCCTTCTCAGGATTGCTTTGGCTATTTGGGGTCTTTTCTGGTTCCATATGAATTTTAGAATTATTTGTTCCAGTTCATTGAAGAAAGCTGTTGGTAGTTTGATAGGGATTGCATTGAATCTGTAGATTGCTTTAGGTAGTATAGCCATTTTGACA